>QRDG01000124.1:0-195604 GCA_012064385.1 Puccinellia tenuiflora
CTAGCCCTAGCCTCGCCCTCGCCCTCGCCGAAGCAATGTCGAAGCGGTGGTGGCCAGGCGGCAAGCACCAGTCCGAGTCCAGCGGCTCGGGCTCTGGCCGCTCCGGCCGTCGCCGGGGCGCTGGACTGCCTCCCCTTGCTCCTCCTCCACCACCACCATCGTCGGCGCCGCGCGGAGTGCGCATCGTCGGCGCGGACCCGCGTCGTGCCGGTCCGCAGGCCGGCGGGCCGGCCGCCAAGAAGAAGAAGCCGACGCCGCGCTACCGCCGGTACGTCCGGGTGGAGGAGGCGCAGTGGCACTGGGAGAACGCCGTCCCGGTGCGCTGGTCGGACGTCCACCTCCCGGACAACTGGCACCTGAATCCGCAGCGGATTCCGGTGCCGCCGATCCTGACCGACCCCACGGCAGGGCGGTGGAGATCGCACGCCGCGCAGCCTCCTCCCCAATCACCTCCTCGACGACCCGGCGTACGCGCCGGGCTCCCCCTACTGGGACCAATGGTTCCGGGAGGAGCACGACGAGCGCCGCCGGAGCTACTTCGCGCCGGCCCCGGTGCCGCCGGTGGAGCGCACGGAGTACCCGCGCTCCCGGAGGGGATGGACGACCTCGACCAATGGTTGGAGGTCGACTCCGACGGCGAGGCCGCCCCCATGGACGAGGACGACGACGTCGACGACGCCATGAAGGCAGCCATGCGGCGTCCCGGCAGGCCTTCGTCGACAACGAGCGCCGCCGCTGGGAGATGGTGGTGCAGGACGCACTGCCGCCGCCGCCGCACGGTCTGCCGCCGCAGGGACCGCCTCCACCCCCGCCTCCGCCACAGGGACAGCCGGGGCTGGACTGGGTGCAGGCCCTCGCCCAGGAGGAGGAGGCCTACGACCCGCCGGAGGAGGAGTACCAGGAGCCGGTGAGATTCCCACCGGAGCTGTTCGGGCAGTCGTGGGTATTCACGACTGTGCCCCAGCTGCCGCCGCCGTCGCCGCCCCAGGACGCCATCCTGGAGGAGCCAGGGACGCCGCCGCGGGACGTCCCCATGGAGCAGCAGCAGCAGCCGCCGGCGCATCTGTGGGAGGCACCACCGTACGTCGTCCTCTCCGACGAGGAGGGCGACGAGGACTAGCTAGGACCTCCCCCTCCCCCCCTAAGTAAATGTAATGAACTAAGTAATGTAATGTCCTTTCCGATCTATGAACTGTCCCCGCCGCCGATTTAAGGTCACCGGACCACCGCCGCCGCCGATTCTAGCTAGGTTCGTGCCATCGGACCACCGCCGCCGCCGATTCTAGCTAGGGTTCGTGCCATCGGACCACCGCCGCGCCGATCTAGAGTTTGAGAGGGCCGTACCTTAGGCGGAGCGCGCGGGGGACGGCGGCGAGGAAGAGGGACGCGAGCGACGGCGGCGGCGGCGGCGGCCAGATTTTGGCAGCCTGGCGGCGTCGTCACGTGAGAGGAGCCCGGAGGCGTCTGCGTCTTGGGCCTGGCGGCAAAAATGGGGAAGAAATCCGCGGAGAGGGACCAAGTAGGCTCAAATCGGCCTTTAGTCCCGGTCCGTGACACCAACCGGGACTAAAGACCCCTATAGTCCCGGTTGGTGTCACGGACCGGGACTAAAGGTGGGCTTTTGGCGCGCTAAGTTTCGCAGCGGCCCGAAAATGGCCTTTAGTCCCGGTTGTAGGCACGGACCGGGACTAAACGGCCGTTTGTATTTTTTTCTTCATTTATGAATGTTTTCAAATGTTCATATTTTATAAACTTTACATGTTTTCAAATGTAAATATGAATATGTTATATATATTGAACATTTAAATAGATGAGTTGAGTAAAACCGTTGTACTAATAAAATCCGAGGTTAGGATAAATATATTTAACATTTTAAATATTTAATGAAAAACCCTCAACTTTTTAACAGTCAAAACAAAATTCTACCAATTATTACACATATGTATAGAACAAGTTAGGATAAATAAATATCTCATACATTATTACAAATGACCACAATACATCAACATCATTCAACACTTCTTCGTGTCTGTCATTTTTTCTTCTTATCGCGTCGTATCCATGGACAATCTTCATCATTCAACGCGATGGTTGGGTCAATTTTCACTGTGAAGGGGGGAATTTCATCAAACTTATTGTAATCTTCTGACATGTCTGTCTTGTCCTCCACTCCCACGATGTTTCTTTTCCCTGAAAGAACTATGTGGCGCTTTGGCTCGACGTCGTACGATGCATTCACTGCTTGCTTATCTTTTCTTTTCTTCGGTCTGCTAGACATGTCCTTCACATAGAAAACCTGAGCCACTTCACTGGCTAGGACGAATGGTTCGGTGTCGTATCCAAGATTCTGCATATCCACTGTAGTTATTCCGTACTTCGGGTCTACATGTACCCCCGCCTGTCAGGTTGAACCATTTGCACTTGAACAATGGGACTTTAAAAAATGGTCCATATTCAAGTTCCCATATCTCCTCTATGTAATCATAATATGTGTCCTTTTGCCCATTGCTGTTTGTTGCATCAAAGCGGATACCACTGTTTTGGTTGGTGCTCTTTTATCTTGATTGGCCGTGTAAAATGTATTTCCATTTATCTCATACCCTTGATAAGTCAATATAGTCGAAGATGGTGCATTGGCCAACAAGTATAGCTGTTCTCCAACAGTGCTGTCATTAAAGAGACGTGTTCGCAAC
Organism: Puccinellia tenuiflora; assembly: GCA_012064385.1. Lineage (NCBI taxonomy): Eukaryota > Viridiplantae > Streptophyta > Magnoliopsida > Poales > Poaceae > Puccinellia > Puccinellia tenuiflora. The sequence continues at coordinate 2,694 of QRDG01000124.1, forward strand.
CAACCTCCGAAATTCTTCACGTGTTCTTCATCAATCCAATATTTAGATTGCTCTGGGAAGTTCAAACGTAGAATATTCTTATGTTCCTCGATATACGGAGCCACCAAGCTGGAATTATGTAGAACCGTGTAGTGTGCTTGACTATAAGAATGCCCGTCCATACATATTATTGCTTTCTTTCCCAGCGTGCCTTTTCCCCGCAGTCTCCCCTCATAGCGTGATTGAGGAACCCCGATTGCCTTGAGGTCAGGAATAAAATCAACACAAAACTCAATGACCTCCTCTGTTCCATAGCCCTTAGATATGCTTCCTTCTGGCCTAGCACGGTTATGAACGTACTTCTTTAGGACTCCCATGAACCTCTCAAAGGGGAACATGTTGTGTAGAAATACGGGACCGAGAACGAAAATCTCTTCGACTAGATGAACTATGAGGTGCGTCATAATATTGAAGAAGTAGGGTGGGAACACCAACTCGAAGCTGACAAGACATAGGACCACTTCCTTCTGTAAATCCGGCAGAGTTACTGGATTGATGACCTTCTGAGAAATTGCATTGAGGAATGCACATAGCTTAACAATGGGTACTCGAACATTTTCCGGCAGGAGCCCCCTCAGTGCAATCGGAAGTAATTGTGTCATAATCACGTGGCAGTCATGAGACTTTAGGTTCTGAAACTTCAACTCTGTCATGTTAATTATTCCCTTTATATTCGACGAGAAGCCTGACGGGACCTTGATACTGTTTAGTACTTCAAAAAAGATCTTCTTCTCTTCTTTGGTAAGAGCGTAGCTGGCAGGACCTTGATACTTCTCTGCATTCAGGTTGTCTCGTTCGTGCATATGTTGCTGGTCCAGCCGTGATTCCGGTGTATTTTTCGTCTTCCCATACACGCCCAAGAAGTTTTAGTAGGTTCACGTAGAGATTTTTCGTCACGTGCATCACGTCGATTGCAGACTGAACCTCTAGGATTTTCCAATAGGGTAACTCCCAGAATATAGATTTCTTCTTCCACATCGGCACGTGTCCGTCAGCATCATTTGGAACAGATTGTCCGCCAAGACCCTTTCCAAAGATTACTTTTAAATCCTTTACCATATCATATATAACATCCCCAGTAGGCCGTCTAGGCTTTGGCCGGTGATCTGGCAAACCTTTGAAATGCTTGCCTTTCCTTCTTACGATGTGCCTTTCCGTAAGAAACCGACGATGCCCCAGGTACACATTCTTGTTTCCCAGATATATACTTTCAGTATCACCTAAACAGTGTGTGCATGCATTGTATCCCTTGTTTGACTGTCCTGATATGTTACTAAGAGCTGGCCAATCATTGATGGTCACGAACAGCAATGCTCGTAGGTCAAATTCATCTTGTTTGTGCTCATCCCAAACACGTATACCTTCTTCGCGCCACAATTGTAAAAGTTCTTCAACTAATGGCCTCAGGTACACATCAATGTCGTTGCCGGGTTGCTTCGGGCCTTGGATGAGTACTGGCATCATAATGAACTTCCGCTTCATGCACAACCAAGGAGGAAGGTTATAGATGCATAGAGTCACAGGCCAGGTGCTATGACTGGAGCTCTGCTCTCCAAAGGGATTAAAGCCATCTGTACTTAGACCAAATCTTAAGTTCCTTGCGTCATCTGCAAATGTCGGAAACTCTCTGTCAATTTTTCTCCACTGCGACCCATCAGCAGGGTGTCTGAGCATCACGTCTTTCTTACGGTCTTCCTTGTGCCATCGCAACAACTTGGCATGCTCTTTGTTTTGGAACAAACGTTTCAACCGTGGTATTATAGGAGAATACCACATCACCTTCGCAGGAACTCTCTTCCTGGGGCGCGCCTCGTCCTCAACTTCACCAGGGTCATCTCGCCTGATCTTATACCTCAATGCACCGCATACCGGACATGCATTCAAATTCTCGTACTCCTCGCCGCGGTAGAGGATACAGTCATTGATGCACGCATGTATCTTCTGCACCTCTAATCCTAGTGGGCAGACAACCTTCTTTGCTTCGTACGTACTGGGGGGGCAATACGTTATCTTTTGGAAGTATCTTCTTTATTATTTTCAGCAATTTTTCAAATCCCTTGTCAGAAGTACCTTCCTCTGCCTTCCATTGCAGCAATTCCAGTGTGGTGCCCAGCTTTTCTGCCCATCTTCACAATTTGGGTACAACAATTTGTTGTGATCCTCTAACATTCTCTCCAACTTCAACCTCTCGTTTTGACTTCCACAGTTTATCTTCGCATCAAGAATGGCCCGACGAAGATCGTCATCGGGCTCATCAACAATGGGATCTTTTTCAGCTTCATCTTCCCCCATTGATGTACCACCGTGATCAGTGAACATAGGATAGTTGTCATTATCCTCTTCTTCCTCATTGTCTTCCATTATAACTACTCTTTCTCCATGCTTGGTCCAACAATTATAACCGGTCATGAAACCGGACTTCAACAGGTGGACGTGAATGGTTTGTGAGGTAGAGTAGTCCTGAGTATTCTTGCAGACACTACATGGACATGAAATAAAACCATTTGGCGGCTTGTTTTTCTCAGCCACTTGGAGAAAATAATGCATGCCATTAATAAAGTCGGGATAACGTCGGTCACTGTACATCCATTGCCGACTCATCTGACTCATCTGCATTATATAAATAAAATATAAAAAACCATTAACACTATTTCTTCAATATATAACAGTGATAAAGTGAATTAATATATAAGTTCATCACATTCAAACCAAAGTAGAGCAAATAACCAAATGTAATATATATAGTCTCACAAACATACATTGGTTCAAACTAACATACAACTATCTAAAGAATTTAAGCCCAACAACAAATGCGATAAAAATCACAACTATGGTAACTATCGAACCAACACCATAATGATACCAAGCCTCTTTATGAATGGCATAATTCTAATTTTTCTAATCTCCAAGCGCATTGCATCCATCTTGATCTTGTGCTCATCGACGATGTCGGCAATATGGAGCTCCAATTTCATCTTCTCTTCTAGGGTTTGGAGACGGAGATTTCACTTCTTTCCAGTTTTGCTTTCAAATCATTAATTTCATTTTCAAAAAACTCGATGATAGGGTCGGTTGGAATTTCCGGTTCAACAACGACATCCGGATCGTTATAGACCGGACGAGGACCGACGGGGACGGATATCAAAACCATGACACACTATACATATAAAAAAAGTAAGATAATATACATGCATCTAAAGTATATCAATAAGTTAAAAGGGATAAAAACAAGACTCACCGAGGAGGTGCCGGCGACGGGATGGCGCGGGCGATCGACGATGGTAAAGATGGTCACCGGACAACTGTAAACCCAATACATTATACTTTAATTTGAGCTAAAATTGCATGTAAAAAAAAATGAAATCTCTTACTTAGTCATTTCATCAAACACCTTGCTAGCACTAGAAAAATAAAATTTGCTAAGTAGCACCAAAATGAGCTAAAAAAGGAACACCGGAGTGCTAACCGTCGGGTAGATGAGGTGCCGCCAAACTTGACAAATGGTGGAGAAATAGGGGCCGAACTCGTGGTTGGAAGGAGCAAGGGTTAAGAAAATGGAGATGAACCCGGAGCTCAAAAATGGCCACGGCCTGGCCACGGCCGGGTCGGGGGGTGGAAGATGATATAGAATATATTTAGTCCCGGTCCGTAACAAGGACCGGTACTAAAGTCCCTCCATTAGTCCCGGTCTGTAAATAGAACCGGGACAGTGCATTGTCCGGGCTGGTCCCACCTCTGTCGCCTCCTCCCGCATCCCTTTGTCACCGGTTCGTAACACGAACCGGGACGGTAGGTCCCCTACGAACCGGGACTGGTCCTGGCGGGCGCCCTGGGACCAATGACCGGGACTAGTGCCACGATTGGTACCGGTCCGTAAGGGAACCGGGACGGAAGGGCCAAACCGAAGCCCCTGTTTCCACTAGTGAATGATCGAATATGACGGAGTCTGTGGGATCTGCAAGGATTTGTTCGAGGGATTAGCCGAGTTGGAATTTACCCGGTGTCCTCTTGTATATGATGCATGTTTTTCGCTTTAATTTGGGGGTGTCACACTCTATACGCACATGAAGAATAGTGAAGAAATAGTTTCCTACCCGGTGTCCTGTGACCCCTGCTAGCTCTATGTAGGTCCGCCCCTATACACATCTAGTTGTAAACTCGTGACCTAACCGCTTACCATAGATCCTGGTGGTGTGCTATGGGAAAAGAATTTTTTGTTATGCAAGCGTTGCACTCGGCATATCCCAACAGATTAAATGTCCTTCCGAGGCAAGATAGAGTTTCTTTCGACGAAGGCCTTCGAATCCCATTTGTAGAGGTGAATCCTCCGGCTCCAACTCAACGATCTTCTGTTACAATACAATGCCTCAGAATGATCAGATCCAGGACTTAACGTGCACATCCTTATCTGTACGAAGTTCTCATCTGACTTGACTAGGTGTCGCACTCCAAAAAAAAAAATCTGGTTGTGTAGAAATCTTTTATTATCGGCGCCATACCACAATAACCAAGCCGGCCGTACTTTTATTATCGTAGTAATCTTTCATAGGAAAAAAATCTTCATGCGTAGGAGTACTTTTATGTTATCAGCGCCGTACTACAATAACAAAGCCGGTTGTGATCTAAAAAGAATAACATAGCCGGCCGTACATTATGAAGAGCTTGTGAGAACGCGCAAGTCCAAGAAGACATGCAGAAGAAGCCAAAGTAAGCAAGAGAACAAAGTGCCGACCGAACGGTATGCGTGGCAGTCGTAGGCAAAAGTTTGAAAAGCCTCAAATGTCAACCGTTGAGGCATCGCGTTGTCAAGGAAACTTATAAATAGCATCTTACCCCGGCCGGCCCAGCTACGTGCTATAAATACCATCTCCGTCCCGTTAGAAATCCAAAAGAAGCAGGACCAGCAAACCAAACCTTCAAATACAGGTGAGCAATCGTATATACTCTACATATTTTCCATGTACAGTAGTATTTAGATTTGTGTACATGCGATTTTTCTATGGGTCTCGATCGCTGAGAAGTGTCGTCGTTTTAGCTGCAAATTTTCAGGTTTTGTCTGAATTTTGCGAGGATGGGTGATGCGAAATCCTCGTGGCCGGAGCTGTTGGGGGCGCCCTCTGGCGCGGCGAAGCAGAAGATCCTTCATGACCGGCCGGACGTGCGCGTGATCGTGCTGCCCGTGGGATCCTTCGTCACCGCCGACTTCGACACCAAGCGCGTCCGCGTCTTCGTCGACTCCTACGGTGCTGTCGCCGAGGTCCCCTCCATCGGCTAGGCCAGCAAGCTCGATCACGTCCTGCGAGTGTGCTCGACATGATTCATGCTTGCCGTGTGTGTACGTACCAATACATGAATAATGTGGTCTTTTCCATTGAAATAAAGTTTATTAGTTGTGTCCAGAAGAGGTTCATTCGTTGTGCACTGATAACTCTCCGTTCTAAATAATAACATGTTGGTGTCTGGAACTGATTACATGCCAGATTGTATTTGAGAATCAACCTATGATTGGATGGTAAGCAGGGTGGTTGGTTTGACACTCGTGTATTTCATTAAGGCATAAAAAATTTCATTAATAGGCAACGATTCAATCGATAGTGAGGTGCATGCGGTGATTTCGTCAATCTCAATATCTGACCAGCGTCTCAGTCTCTCGAATGACCTCATAGAGGTACATAAGATTAAAAAAATAATGAGTTAGTCCGTGATCAGAGCTACATAAAGATTACAACTATTGGCAAACAAATAGTTATTTACTTGGGTTTCACCAAAATCCATTTGCGTCCTCATCCCCAAGAAAATCTCAGATAGGCTCCCGTTGTTTTTCTTGGCGTGTGCGTTGTGGGCTGCCCGTGACTTCGTTCACCTTCTTGTAATTAAATTATCTCTCCAATCTTAATGAAAATGACATCCAAATCAACCTGTTGAAAAAAACCATTTGCATTATTATCTACAGATTTGTGCCGAAAACCAGTGGCGGAGCTTAGTGTAGTTCAAGGGTATCCGGGTCCGGGTCTTCGTCAACGAGAACGTATCCAGTGCACCGGGTGAATTGGTGCACCCGGTGCACCCATCTCCGTTTCTGCACCAAAAAAGTTTTCAAAAAATCTGAAAAAAAATTTTGACATTGACATAACATAAATATACATCGTCGGAAAAATTCAAGTCTAAATCTGAAACACAACATCAACAGTAAAAAAGACAAATTTGTTATCAATGTTGACAATGGGCCAAATTTAGAGCCCAACAATATTTTGGTACTATTCATTGTCAGATTTGTCTATTTTATTTTATGAGTTGTGTTATGGATTTTGATTTGAAATTTTGTGACAAGTTAGATACGAGTATTATCTATGCCAAAAAAAATTCAGATTTTTTGAAAACTTTTTTGGTGCAAAAACGGAGATGGGTGCACTGGGTGCACCAATTCACCCGGTGCACTGGATACGTTATCCTTCGTCAACACCTCCAACAAGGTTGCGAAGATGCCCAAGATTGGCTAGGCAAGGATGTTCAAGTCAATGTCGATCGACCATGTCATGCGAGTGTGCTTGACGTGGCATGAATAATGCTGTTGTGTGCGTCTGTTAACTCTACTCGTAGCCGCTACTATCTCTGATTTGAAGAAGGGAATTTTTTTTACCTCAAACATTGTAATGTTTAACCAAGTTCACAGAAAAACTATCAACAATTATATCATCATATAAATACAAAATCAATAGATATATGATTTAGCAGTATTAGTGAAGTATAATCTGATTAATCAGTAGATACACTTCGAATGACTTAATAAAACACGTGGGAGAGCACTTTGTAAAGCAATCAAAATATCAAAAAAAAAATGTAGGCTTAAACGGTACTATAGATAAACTACACTTTATCTCATGATCCCAAAACATCAATTTGAAAAAATCATTTCAAATTTTACATATCTATTCTTGCTCGTACTAAGCCAAAAAAGACTCAATTAAAATAAATTGATTTTTATTTGCAAGAAATTAAAAAAACTCAATGGAAAATAGTGGACATAATTATTCTCAATAGAAAACATGGAAATACATTACATCACACATACATATGTTCTACAAAGTTCTCTATAGAAATACAGTAATTAAGGGTCTAAAAAGGAATAATATGCTGATAGAACTATTGTCAGAATACTAATATGCTTAATAAAAAGGAGCAATTAAGCAAATAGCCAATGCTGTTGGTGGCTCAGTATGCATGCAAATGGGCCATCTAAGGCAGCCATCGCTAGGACCAGCCAAGTCAACCGGTCGGATAAGGAGAGAGCGACTAGGAGGAGCGACCCCAGCCGCATCGAGTACAAATCTCGCGATCGACATAGAAGGAGACCACCACAGACGAATCACTGGCGATGAGGGGAGCTCCTGTCGCACTTTCCTCGTCGGAGGAACTCCGAGGAAGAAGGGCATCAGGCGCGACACCGCTAGAGGCGTTGTTCGCGAGCTCGAGCCACGTCGAACTCCATGTGTCGGCTGCTCGACATCAGGCTACTCGACATGAGAACTCTTCGACTTGAAGAAATAAACCCAAGTGAATCTTTAATAGTCATCAATAATCACCAAGCAATACTTCTTCCCACCAAGACTAGCTTCGGGAACGGCACCAAAAAGATCCACATGGAGGAGCTCCAAGATCCTCTTGAATGAAATGATAGTCTTGCTAGGATGGGGAGAATCATGCATCTTTCCTTCAACACATGCCCTACAAACACGATCTTTGGTAAAGGACACATTTTCTTTTAGTCTGAGAATGTGGCCACCCTTGTGAAGACTTTGCAAAGTTCTCATGTTGACATGGTCCAAGCGGCGATGCCACAACCAACCCACATCGGCCTTTCCGAAAAGGCACATCGAATTTGAAGTGGTTTTCCCCGAAAAGTCAACCACAAACAAATCATCTTCGGTGTACCCAACGAAAGCGACCTTTAGAGTCTTGCTCCACAAGAGTACCATAATATCAATATCAAGAAAGACGACAAAGCCCATCTTATTAAGTGCACGAATGGAAATTAAATTATAACCAAGGGTTTTGATAAGCATGACATTCACTAGGGTGATGTCCCTAGCGACTACCACCTTGCCAAACCCCGATACCTCGGATTTTGATCGATCTCCATAAGTGACGGTTGCTTGATTTAGATTTGGTCTTATCTCCGTCATTATTTCCTTACTTCCGGTCATATCTTTTGTTCATCCACTATCAAGCACTCATTTTGACCCACCGGAAGCATAGCCCTACAAGAAATCATTGCTTTGATTTAGGTCCCCATTTTGCAATGGGTCCTCTTTTGTTAGCAATAAGGGTCTTAGGAACCCAAATAGAACGAGCAATAGGAACATTTCTAGGACCAACAAATTTAGCATAGATATCCCCATAATAATCAACATATAGGATGTAGTGGGGGTTAGTTTTTCCCGCAAAGTCATCACTAGTGGTTTTGCCCCTTGTGGCACCACCACTAGCAATGTTGACCTTCTTGGCTTGAGGGATCTTCTTTGCTTGAGGAGCTCTTGCATCTTTCATGAAGTTCTCCTTCTTTTCCTCCTCAACAAACCCGACACCAACTCTCCCTTTTTGTGAAGTAATAGAAGGTTTCTTACCTAGGGAGATGGCCTTAGCAAGATTGATCTTCAACCTAGCATTTTCCTCAATGATATTTGCATGATCACAAGTAATAGGAGTAGAGGAACTAGGCACATCAATTTTAGACGGTTGAGCTTGAAGTTGTTCATACGACTTGGTGAGGGTAGAGTGTTCACTTTCCAATGCCTTGTGAGCCTTGGAAAGTTTCTCTAGCTCCTCAGTTATTCTAAAATGACCAACACCAAGCTCGACCTTTTCTTTCTTACATGCTTTGTATTTTGCAATTGCATGGTCACGTTCTTTAATGAGTTTAGAAAAAATTAAATTATTTGACTCTTCGATAGATTCTAGTTGTTCCTCAAGAGAAACCCTAAGCTCATGCTCTTCTTCGAGATTATCTTTCAAGGATGCAATTTCCATAGCATCCTCTCTTTCAATGTTACCCTTGATCTCAAGCATCTCTTGAGCTTCACCATATTGACTCATAAGAGCCTCAACATGCTTCTTGGTTTCACCTTGCAAGTTAGTTATGAAATGATCGAAGGCAACTATTTCCTCTTTAACTCTAAGACTAGTAGCATCATTCACATTACTCATAGTCTTAGGAGATGAAGGGATGATACATCGTCGGTTTTGGCCGTGAGACACCTTGCGGAGGGGATGGAGACATTCTTATTGGGGGATTCAAAGAGGGAAGGACTCGATGAATATGCTATGGCAATGGCGGCCACTCCACTTGTGGTTTTTCTTCTTCTTCTTCTTCCCGGATGAGTACTCTTCTTGAGCAAGCAACATAATTCTTGGGGGCTTCTTGTTGATGACATTCTTCTTGAAGAATGGTTTCTTGTGAGTGATCTTTGACTTGTCCTTGCGAACAAGCTTCCCTCCATGATGTTCACGATTCTCAAACGGACATTCGGCCACAAAGTGATATTGATCTTGACAATTGTAGCAAGAACGAATTAACCTTTGGCCACCCTCCTTCCTTCCACTTGACTTGTTAACAAGTTCCTTTGCCTTGGACGGACTCTTCCAAAAGGCTTTAGATGTGAGAGCTGAATAGTCCTTGAGAGTATCTTCAAGATCTTTGGGATGTCAATGTGACACATCTTCTTGAGTCTCATCATCATCGTCTTGCACCACACCCTTGGCCTTCAAAGCAAGCGAAGTTCCTTTGTGCATTCCAATGGCTCGGGCACGAGCGTCTTCGGCGTTCTTGGCGGCCACCGTGAATGCCGCCATCTCTTGCATAATTTCATTTGAAGACATTAGGTGATAGTTGTGTCTTCCTTGAAGGCATGAGGGCACTCACATACGTCCTATTGATCCAAGCATCATCCACATAGGTTGCTGCAAGAGCCCTAAATTGAGTGGCAATGGTTTTGAGCCTTCGATACATGTCTTCATGGTCTTCACCATCTACCATGAAAAATCCCTCGGCTTGGTTGCTCAAGGCTTCAAATCTATTCCTCTTCATGCTCTCATTGCCAACAAACTCTTCGGTGAGAGTCTCCCAAGCTTCTTTGGCGGTGGTGGCAAGTTCGATGTGAGTCATGTGCTTTTCTCCCACGGCGGTTTGAATCATGTTGAGAGCCAAGTCATTGAGTTGGCAATCCACAACTTCTCTTCTTGTCATGTTGTTTGGGTCGACGGCCTTGAATCCAACCTCAATGATTCTCCATAGCTCGATCGAAGCACTCTTGACATGAGATCTCATAAGAAATTGCCAATTAGAAAAACAAGATGGATTAAGCCTAGGTGGATCACCCCTATTGTTTATATGAGGATGCGGAATAGGTGGGTCGGGGGAGTACTTAAACGGAACCCCATGGTACTCCGCCTTCCCACCATCAATTTTAGGAGGGGATTCTTTAGTTCCTTCACCCTCCACACCTAGAGTGGCGGAAGCGTTAACCTCAAGGGAGGGAGATGCGGTGGCTTTATTAGCATTCAAGAGTTGTGCCATCATTGCGCGCAACTCTTCCATTTGAGCACCCATGGATGCCTCCAATTTCTTGAATTCATCCATGGAGACTCCGCTATAGAGGCCTCTGGCTCTCCACTCTCGGGTGCCATACTCTCTTAGGCGGTGAAGCCTAATTAAAGAGCCAAGGCTCTTATACCAATTGAAAGGATCATATGGGCACCTAGAGGGGGGTGAATAGGTGCTACACCAAATTTTAAAACTTTTTCGATTTTAGGCTTGACACAAAGATAAATTCTCTCTAGATATGAAACTACGGTGAATTTACCTATATGACAAGCAAGCAACTATGACTAGGCAAATAAACACGATACAAGTAAAGGGAAATAAGGGATAGAGATAACCGAAGTAGAAGAACGCGGAGACAAGGATGTATTCCCGAGTTCCTCCTTGTTAAGGAAGTACGTCTCGTCGGAGGGGTGTGAGCTCGCTACTAAGGCCTGCTCAAGATGCCACAAAAGGTCTCGCCCTATTCTCCGATGAACCACACCCAAGGGTTTGGTTCACCTTCCACTATCGGAATCCTTCAAGGCGGAATCCGGAGCCTTTACAACGTTCTTGGGGCACACACCCACAACTTAATTAGGGGCTCCCAAATCAACAATCTGTCACAATTACAACAAGTAGTAAGCAAATGAATCTAGGGAAAATACAAGCAAACCCTAGAAACGAAATCCCTCAAGTGAATGAGGGGGAAATGAAGAACGACTTGGTGAAGATGTAGATCGGGCTCTTCTCATTCAATCCTCCAAAGATCAACGAGTTTGGGTGGAGGGATTGGGAGATCTAGAGAGTTTTGAGCTTGCAATAATGGTGTTCTTCAAGGCTTGGGCGAGCTAACCAGCTAGAGGTAGGTGGAGGGGTATTTATACCCCTCCCCAAAAATTGAACCGTTGGGTAGCTTTTCACTTGCGCTGGGAGGCCGGCCTTGCCAGGTCCAAGGCTGGGTTCGAGGCTGGCCTGGAATCTTTGCTTCGAAGTAGTGCGCAGGTAGGACGGCCTTGGGACCGGCCTAGGCCGGCCATGCTGCACCGGGGGCCGGCAGGGGGGGGGGGGGCGAACCGGCTGGCCTTGACCCTGGCCGAGGCCGGCGAGCCAGAAGGCCGAGGCTGGCTAGGAGCCCGAACCAGCCGGCCTTGAGCCCGGCCAAGCCGGCTCCTGAGGCCGGCCAAACAGGCAGCGCCATAAACCTCTACTTTTGTTCTCCTTTTTGGTGAGCAGAAAATATAGATGAATGCATTTCAATCCTGCCACACTTAGCACCATATCAAATTATCACAAGTGTTGTTATCTAACACACAAAACACAGAGGGATAAGCGTTCTTTCAAGCGCGACACCGAGATCCATGAGGAGACGGCGAGCGTTTGTGCGCGGTGAATGCGGAGGGGTGGCAGGCATCGGGGACGGTATCCGCGACGCGAAGACGTCGACACTGACGACCATGGTGCTGGTGGAGCCGCTCACGCTAGAGCCAAAGGCGAGGATGGAGGCTCCTATCAGCGCGTACCTAAAGGCAAGCATGTCGCCTTCGCGAACTTGCATGTACGCGAGGTGCGTCCGGGAGGCGCGCCACCATCAACGACATCAGGAGAGGCACGCCGGCTTCGCCTTGAATAACCGCAACGGTCGGACATAGCAGCAGTGTAGCCTCAACCTCATCATCATCGATGTCGACAATCCCATCCTCCTGAGACGGTGAAGGAGTCGCCACCACGACCGGGTCGGTCGATGGTGGATTCCTACTCATGTAGGGGCAAAGTACCCACCCATGCACCGAGCACCAGATCGGCGGCGCCAAAGCCGCAAGCGTCGAGACGATGTTCTAGTCAGCCCTGAGCATTGGCGCGGCTAGACCTGCGAGAAGTCAAGCGGTCACGACCGGCTCGAGATACTGGCGCCTGGGCCTGCACTAGCTAGTTCGAAGGATCAGCGCCATTGGGGTGGTGGCGACGAATACCGCGGTACGCTCCTGCACCATGGCGGTGACCACCAAAACAGTGATGGGCATGTAAGCGGCAGTGGAAGCGACAATGTCCGCTGACCCCACGACGGTGGCGAGCAATGAGAGGGATGCTACGGCCATCATCGCAAAGCAAGCAAAGGAACATTGAAAGTCAATCACCGTAGGCATATTACTCTTACCTTTTGCAGGATAGATTCCCTCTCTTCTTCTCTTCTTCCAATTCCCGAAATCTTTCAGAGGAGAGCATGCGGGTAACGTGTGAAGAATAGAATTGTATCAACACGAGACAATGAATCGTATGATCTAACTGTGTTTTACTATTGATTGATTCACTCTTATATACATGTGAAGGGGTGTCTCCGGAAGGAGGCTGTTACGAATATCTAACCAACTATGATTGTAGGTTCTGTTGTACTATCTCCTTTCGGAGGTGCCCCTTCAGATGTATATAAGTGTGTATCAATCATCAATAAAACATTGTTTGATCGTTCGATTCATTGTCTCTTGTTGATACAATTCTATTCGTCACACGTTATCTGCACGCTCTCCTCTGATTGATTTCACGAATTAGAAGGGAAGAATAGAGGGACTCTATTAGGCAGAAGATAAGAGAGATATGCATGTTCGTGGTTTCCATTCGTTGTTCCTTTGATTTCTTCGCCGTGATGGTCGTATACACCGTTTCATCGCTCACCACCGCCATGGGGTCGGGGGACACCATCGCTTCTACCACAACTTCCATGCCCTTCGAGGAGCATACCGCGGATATCGTTGTCTCCGTCGCCACCACCCAAACGGCACCAGTCCTTAGAACCAGCCAGTGCAGCCTCCTATGACGGCAATACAGCCTGGCCCAGGCGCCATTGCAGCTCCTCGAGCCGACCCCGGCCGCTTGGCTTCTTGCCGGTCTGACCGCGTCAATGCTCGAAGCCGACGAGAACATCGACCTGGCGCTTGCGGCTCTGCCGCCGTCGTTCTGGTGCTCGGTGCACGGGTGGGTAGTTCGCCCCCTACATCAGTACGAATTCGTCGTCATGGCCAACTAGGTTGGTGCGGCACCTCCGTCACCGCCTGAGGAGGATGAGATCGTCATCATTGATGATGAGGATGAGCCCCTACGGTTGTTGAATTCAAAGTTGGCATGCCTCTCATCATGCTATCAATGGTGGCGCACGTCTCGGGCTCTCGGCCAAACCTCGACCTGCTAGCCTGGGTGTCCGAGCTGACCGGAGCCTCCGTCTTCGACAACCAGTGTCACGGTCATCGATGACGACACTGTCGCGTCGCGCCTACCCCTCCGCCATCACCACGCACAGGCTCTTGCCGCCGCCTCGTGCCCTTCGTTGTCCTGTTGGCAACCGCGCCGTCGAGCAGCCGCTCCGCCCGCGCCGACACACGGGCTCGTGAACATCACCTCCGGCACACTCCTTCCTGGAGGCTCCTCCAACAAGGAAGAGCGTGGCGGGATCTCCCCTTGTCGCCAGTGATGTGGTCGTGGTGGTCTCCGCATGTGTCTGTCGCAAGAATAGGGATTAATGTGGATGAGGCCACCTCTGGTTGCTCTCTCCTTATCCGGCCAGTTGACTAGGCTGGTCCTAGCGATAGCTTAATTGCCCTTGCTATTTTCATGGGTACTGGGCCACCAAAAACCCTTGCTATTTTCTAAATTGCTTCTTTGATTTAGCATATTAGCAGGTTAGTATATTCTAACATCGGTTCTAGCAGCATATTATTCCTATTTTAGACACCGTTAATTGTTGTATTTTTGTAGATTACTATGTATTCTAGAACATATGTCTATTTGTGATGTATTATACTTCCATGTTTCCTATATGTTGGTATTAATTATGTCCAGTATTTCCAATTTATTGCAAATAAAAATCTATTCTTAATTGAGACTTTTTTTTTTTTTTTTTTGCTTAATAAGAGCAAGAATTCATATGCAAAATTCGAAGTGACTTCTTCAAATTGATGTTTTGGGATCACAAGATAAAGTGTAGTTTATCTACACTATCGTTTATTTAAGTCTACATTTTGTCATTTTTGTCATTATGATTGCTTTCCAAAGTGCTCTCCCATGGATTTTATTAAGTCATGACACAGGGCATTCCAGCTGTGAGTATCTACTGATTTTACCAGACTATACTCCGCTGATGTTGTTAGATCTACTCCGAAATTTCTTTCTATATTTAGTGAACACTAATGAATCGAAATATCGCAGTTCGACGAAGAAAAAACCTGTTAATAACATTTAAACAAAGAGACATGAGGCTAGCACCTGCCACTAGCAGTCTAGCACGATAGCACCTGATGCACGGACAATGGAAACGGAAAAACTATTGCTCGCTAGAATTCTGCCTTGCATACGTCGTATAAACCTGCTGACCTGCAGAAGGCAGCGCCGCGCCGCCGGCCGTCCTGCGTGCCGCGCCCCAACCCTGCTGCAGCCATCTGTCGTTGCACTTCCGCGCGGTGGTCGCCTTATTCGATTCTTCTTCTTCTTCTCGGTGAGATCGATTTTATCACTGGTCAATGTCCCTTCGTCTGGCGATTGAGAATTTTGTTTGGCGAGATCGATAGATATACTCGGGGAACCTCGGGCGGAACTGAATCAGAGGAAAGACACGACGACCAGATCGTGGATGGCGTTTTCACAGCCTTCGTTGGGCCTAACAAACCGAATTCTTAAGGTGGGGACCCGGTCCTTGCCGCCTCCATTGCCACTTCACGCGTGGGAGGCAAGAGGGCTGAGACAGCCCGTTGTCCCTAAACAGAGCAGGGCACAGCAAGGGCCAGGTCCGGCCCTTTTTCATCCTTGGATCCAAGCAATAGAATCATCTCGCTGTGGAAGGGAAAATACCAAAGTGAACATGGGTGAAGGTGCACCCGCATCCGGAAAAACATTTTTTAAATAATTAAAATTATGGAAAAATGTGTTTGCGTACATTTGCACGTTCTATGTGTGTGTCGAAAGTTTCGTGGAGAAACGAATTTTACTTGATCCGTGTAAAAAAGACAACAAAAATATGCCATGTACTCCCTCCGTTCCACAATATAAGATGTTTTAGCATTTCTCTTTCCATCCGTATCTAGACATGTTTTAGTGTAATATTCATTTGAACTTTACACTATGCTAAAACATCTTATATTTAGAAACGGATGGAGTATGTCACAAATTTCTCTTATTGTGTTGGAAAAATAAAAAATTCACGAAACTTTATACAACGCACATGTTTCTGCGAGATATGCATGTAACTTTGTTTCAAAGTTTCTTGACATTTTTTTAAGATGTTTGAAATGCATTTTTCTAAATCGGGTGCAAATGCCCCTATGTTCTCCTTGTTCACATTCCTATGGAAGCAACAGGACGTGTGTTGTTCCGAGAAGTGCATTTGGAGGCCAGCTCCATGAAGCTCGGTATTTTAGAAAAAAAATCAAAATCGACCTTTTAATGTTTCACATCGGAAAAATCCTATTTTTAGATAATATAGTGATCTATCATTGTGCAAATTTTCAATCCACAATTCATATTATTTTAGACTACACAAAAATGACAAATCTGATAAAAATACAAAATTTTGAAACTATGCATTGTTCACCGATCGAGATCCACACATCAGAATGTCGATTTCGAATTTTTTAAAAACCAAGCTCCATGGAGCTCGTCCTCCAAAACGCCGCACTATGTGTTGTTATCCCTATGTGTTTTATCTTTTGATATCCCGAAATTCACTTTTGTTCTGAACTCACATGCTCTTGCTCAAATAAAAAAAAATGAAAAGAATAGTATAACATTTCAAAAAAGATCCTTTTTTTTTGTGATGGACATATACAATTTTTCACAAACATGCCAAATTTTGTGATGAAATGAATTTGTGGTGAAATGAATTTGTGGTGATCGGTGCAAAAAAGACATAAATTTGGCAGTGTGTGTAGAAAACTTGTGTATGTTCATCAGAAAACAGTTTTATAATTTTTTGAAATGTTATACTATTTTTTCAATTTTTTTAATTTGGTCAGGAGCATGTGAGCCTCAGGATCCAATACAGCGCTCCCGCTTTGACTCTCCTACCTGCGTATTTTGGGATCATGTATAAATATAGTTCTACAACAGATGTAAGAGCATCTCCACGGGCACCTCCGAAAATCTGTCCAGCACATCCCCAAATTATGCCTAGGATGTCAGGCACATGTCCGACACAATGGGGGTGATGCCCCCAACTGCGCCCCCCCAAATCATTAAAAAAAAATGGAGATTGAAGCGAAAGGTGTCAAATTTCATTCAACATTTGTTACATTTTACAATATATTTAAATGAAAATAAAACCTAAACTAAACCTAAACCGGCGTGGCGGTGCCTAGTCCTTCTCAGTCCCGAGCGCATCCTAGTCGGCGACATTGTCGTCGTCCTAGTGATCTATTCGAGGTAGACGACGTTGAAGCCTTGAAGGAGGACGCACCACGGGAGGAGGAGCAACTGACCCCAAGCGACGATGCCTCCCGTGTTGTGCACTCGATGGAAGCAAGGAAAGCGGGAGAGTCCTGCTTGATCACAATGGCCGACAACGCTAATGTCCAGCTGAGGCCTCTTGTGCCACTATGTCGTGGCAACAGCAGAAGTAGAGAGTAGAGACAACCGCATGGTCGGGACGGGGCGCGCTCACGCACATCGATGCTGGACATCAGACTCCGCCTCCTTGTGAACCGGGTGGGGAGAGCTTTTGGGGTGCCCGTGGAGCTACTCTAAGATACCAACATGTCTACTCTAAGATACCAACATGTCCAAGAATATGTTTTTCGCTTAGGGGAAAACACGTTTCAGTTTACATCTCTACTTTCGTTTTCTGCAAATGCAACTACCACACTGAACTTCCTATTTTTGTTTTAGAATGCATGCACCATCTGAATCTTATCCAGCCAAATGCTGCAAGTAATAGTAAATCAATATGCAGACAACGAATTCACAAAAGTTTGTACAGCGAACTATAGTTCTTAATATCATCTAACCGTACGAGAAACGGAGTATCTATATCAAATAGGAATAGTTTGCCGCACCAGCTTGAAGTGACCATCTCAAGAAAATGTCCACAACAGTCCCAACTGTATCATTTTTACAGTGATAGCAGTTACGGTAACAACCTAACTGGGTGAAGCAAGCCTCAACAGCAAAACACGACACATGATCATAGTGCCAAACTCGCCACCGCAACAGCTTTGTCACCTCCCCATTCTTATGTTAAAAGACAGAGAGTCCATACAGTAGTTCCTAGAATATCATCTTTACCACAAAATTCAAAAATCAAACTCCCCTGAAGCCTGCAACATCATTGTAACATCGACGTCAGCCACAGGAGCATCATATGCAGCCAGTTTTTTTTTTCCTTTTTTTTGAACACCCATATGCAGCCAGTTAAGAGCATTGAAACATTATAGGTACCCCGTAGTAAATAGGTCTTCCAATCAAAAGCACACATGTATACTTATGACAGTACTTTCCCACAGTAGTGGAAAAATCAAGACTTCAAAGTTGTTGGGCAAAACACAAGTGCATAAATAGTGATTTTGTGAACTATGATATGGTTCAACAAGCTTTCATCTAATTACCAGTAAATAAGGACAGACCCAGTGCACTGAGGCTCCCACACAAGGTGGGGTCTGGGGAGGGATCATAGGAACCTAGTCTTACCCCTGCAAAGTGCAGTGCAGGGAGGCTGGTTCGAACCCAAGACCTCTTGGCACAAGTGGGGAGGGCCTCACAACTGCACCAAGGCCTGCCCTCTATCTAATTACCAGTAAATAGTTTAATTTAATTAACCAACAAGTACAGCAATTATAAACAACTGTTTGGATGTATTATATCTTTAACAACATATAGAGTTCATGTGTTACTGTCCCTTCAGTTCATACAAAACTTAAGCTCCGAAATGATGTTATTTTCAGTTAATTTTTCTTACTTGCATAGTCCAAATATGTTCTATATACTTTCAGCTAGTATTTATTATAAGAATAGTCCAAATAAGTGATCAAGTAGCTGGAAAATATTATTCAATTGCCCAGTCATGTTTATATCACAATAGATCCAAAAGGTCAGAAAAACATACATTCACAAGTTTGACCAAAAAATAATCAAACCCACCTTGTTGAATAGAACATCCCTGCCATTCAAATGCATGATACCATCCTTCAATGTGCACTTCCAGCGATTCTTTGTCCTTGTCACCTATATAAACCAGTTAAGAAATAAGACATGCAGATAAAGGTAAAGCAAATTCTGCTTACTCAATATTATATTAAAAATAATTACTATTACTTTGTCAAATTGTGCAAGGACAAGGTGTTGCGTGTTAGGTTCATCATTATCTTCATTGAAGGCATCTGCCTCATCATCGTCGTCGTCATCTTCATTAAGAGGAGGTTCATCATCATCATCATCCCCTGTATCGTTTCTTGGCGTTGGTGCTACAACAGCAGGCGTGGGAGTTCGATACTCCGCTAACATATCAAAATATTATCAAGATCAGCAACACACAGAAATGATGTGCCAACTCCATACTTTATGAGAAAACTTACAAGATTCCCCAGGGGTATTATAGTCTTCTGTTGGAACTCCTGGGAAGAAAAATTGCTGAAAAAAAAAAGATCACATCTAGTCACAGATTTCAAGGATCTAAGATAAACTGATTGAGGTTTAGAATTATATACATCATTATTATAGTCATCTTGTACCCCGTCCCGTTGAGGAAGAACTGGACTCTTTGCTGTTTCTTTGATCGATGATGTATTAGTTGCTGACTCTTGCCTGTTCATAATGGAATTCCATACCTGTTGTGCGTTATCCTAAAGAAAGAAAAAGAAAGGACGATGAGTACTTCCCAGACAAAACACTAGTAACAAACAGAAAGTTAGAAACCCAGTATAACAATCCACTGAACGGTAGTTAACAATAAGCAATAACAAAATAAAGAGCTTTTACAGGAAGCTCCAAAACATTTCAGAACAACAGGTACGTTCAAATTTAGCTTTTGTACTAAACTAGCAAAATGTCAACTCAGCTCACGAGCTCATATCATTGTTCTGTTTAACGCTCATATCATTGTTCGGTCTAATGATCCATGAAGTATGTGCCTATTTGTGCACAATGAATAAACTAACACTCTGTAAGATTGGAAACTATCCTTTGTTCCCATAGCCGTTTTAATTCAGTCGTTACAAAGCCTATATCAAACATAATAGGTGTAACTCTCATAGTCTCATGAGTTTAAAACTGAGTTCAGCATACGATTTTCTTGACTTAGCAGGCACTTCAAGAAACCTTCTGTGCAACATCCCAGTATGATACAGTAAGCATATCTATAAGTGAAGTGCTTGGGAGCTTAGTCAAAGTCCATAATCTACAATGATACTCCCTCCGATCCATAAAAAGTGTCGCTCATTTTATACTAAGTTAATACAAACTTTGTACTAAGTGGGCGACACTTTTTATGGATCGGAGGGAGTAGTTTTTTAGTACTGGAACTTCTTTTCCATACTATTGGGTTAGCATATAACGAAATAACACACACCTACTCCCTCCATATCAAAATATAAGATGTTTTAGCATTTCTCTTTCCATCCGTATGTAGACATGTTTTAGTGTAAGATTCATTTGAACCTTGCACTAAAACATGTCTAGATACGGATGGAAAGAGAAATGCTAAAACATCTTATATTTTGATACGGAGGGAGTAGAATAGTTAGACAGCCAACATATGTGACGTATTGTTATGTCATTCGGGTCAGGTGGCATATAGACTAATAAAGCTACATCATTCAAAATAGTTAATCAACAGCTGCGAAGGCTGCCTGATCAACAGCTTGGAGTTAGGAACTTTTTGCGTGACCTTTCACATATAGTCCAAAATAGACTAAATACTGAAGCTCACACAAAATGAACACCACTCCAAACAGGCCTGTTGGGTAACCAAATAGTTAGTTACATAATCATATCATGGCTGTGGAGTGTCCTCGTATTGTTTTCCCCTTTTGTCAAGTTGGTTCCTCAAGGCAAATCCCAGTCCTTACTGCTAGGATTTTGCGTGAGGTTTACGTGTGCTTTCTCCGATCATAGTTAAATCCGATGCAGCTTTTATTGACGTGCTCTTAAAAAAGGAAGCCTAAGTGGCAGGTATTTAGGTTTTGGGGTCGGTCAGAGTGGTGATAACTGGTAAGTGGCAGCTAGTGTCACGACTTGGCCATATTGTGCCTTAGCCGCACAATGGGCCAGGTAGCTGAGGCATTCATTTTTTGTTTGTCATCTTTTATATAGCAGCAGTCCTCGATATTTCTAAACCCCTGTTCTTCTTCCTTGCACAGTCCCTATTTTTTTATGCTGGGCAGCCACTAAGAGGGTAGATTTTGAAAACCAATATAGTCTCACATCACTATCTTCCAGTTACAAGAAGAGGCAAAATATCATTTTTTTTATCCTCATGTGTGCAATTACTCGTACCTTTTTCTTTGCTTTAACTACTTTACATGATCCATGCACTTGACAGTTGTAAAATAAACAATATGTATGCTAACAAAAATCAGCATAGTTTATCTATATCATCCATAATCCCATTTCTAACTAGCAATATGAGGCGCTATAACGTGTCCATACAATATACAAGTAAAAATGGTTTAGAAGTGATTTTAAACAGTACCTTCGACACCACAAATTCGAGAACCTGGTCTCCACTTCCATCCTGTTGTGGCACAAAAGAACCAGAAGGTAACTGACCAGGATATTCATCCCTCTTGCGCTTTCCAGAAGACATCATCAGAAAATCCTAAAAAATGAAATGAATCAAGCATAAATACATTACAATCAGGATTCCGATGAGGCTAAAAACATCACTTCTTGTGAGCAGCTGACAGTGCACTCAACTTATGTTCAAACAAAGATAAAATGCATGATCCGGAATTGCAACCCATGCACAATTGGTTTTGCACGTTTGGATGGTAACTGTGCAGGTAGTTGACCCCACATGAGATTGTGCGGATGAAATGTTATAACTTCCAAAGTTGCGTGTATGTGAAGGTGCATTTGGGAACACATAACCTAAAACAGAACAACTGAAACTTTATTTTACCACAAGTAGAACTGCTACGATTTCCCTGCCAAATGACCATATGCGGAACCGCCATCAATGCAGAATGTGGTACCAAAATCTTATTGGTAATCATTTTAATATACAGAGCTATGCCTACTTGATTTTAATTTGTCCATCACAACTTCATGGTCAAGGGAATAAATTTTTGTAAGAAAAAAAACAGGATCTCTCTTCCTTACAGTATATTTCATGTTTATATCCATAGTACTAATTCAAATGGATGATTTAGTGCTTAATGAGATTAGATTTTTCTTGCTTACAGCACCCAATATAAAAAGAAAAAGGGTATGGTACCATGAAAATATTGTGCTTACGGATGAAAAGTAATAATTCATGATTCCACTATTGCAAAGCACTGATGTGATAAAAGAGCACGGTGTAGGGTGAAAGGGTAATCCCAGCCAAAAAAATATTAAATATCGTCCAAATGGGGTAATAATAAGCACATGTTCTATTTCTTTCTAGAGCAAAATAACCCATACGGTAGATAAATAGCATGTAAGACATCAGGGACAATGATTCTAAAAACAGAACAGAAATTAACTACTGGTGAAGAAAACTGTGAATTACAGCAGGAGAATCAAACGTGTTGTCAGTTCATCTTTACCTGAGTCATTGTCTGGGGTTGCACCATCCTGTCAGGGTCCTCACGGGTCTCCTCATAAGCTGTACATGAATAACAATTGTCCAAGCATCATTGACTTTCCTCGATCAATGTTGCTCCGACCAGAGTAAAGACCAATGCCATGCCAAGAACAAAAAGGGGACATAACATAGGCACATACCAACGTTCACATCAACCCCAAGCGGTCTCTGATTCATCCACGGCGACGGTGGCTGCTGCAAAACAAAACTTCCACACATGAAACCCCGCCAAACGAAACAAAATCCCCTCCACACAGAAAAAATACAAATCCACTTTACCATGAAAGGGCTTGGGCGACCGGTCTTTGGATCAGTCCCATTCATCGCCATCCCGTTTCTCATGTCGCTGATCGGCGACGGGGCGTAATCAGACGGACCCGTTGGTATGTTGTACATCCCCGCATCTGTCCCCGGAAGTGGTGTCTGTATCGGGGTCTGCAGCGGTGTCTGCAAACCAAATACGACTTAACCCCATCAGCAGAAGCACACATAGATCGATTGCTGCCGATTTGGAGGGATAATATAGAGGGGGATTTCAGGCTCACCGGTGGGAACAGCATGTCGGCGGTTGGGGTGGCGTACTCCTCGGACGTGGCCTCGTAGGGCACGTTGAGGTCGTGCACGGGCGGGGTAGCGCCGGCGCCAGGAGGGCCGCCTCCCGCGGGAGGGGCGGGGGCCCTGTTGGTGCGGTCGATGTTCCCTGAGATTGCGCCGCAGTGCAGCATCTTCATTTCCCAGAGCTAGGGTTTCCGGCCGGATGGATCGGAGGAGGCAACCGTCAAATCGCGGAAATTAACCGGCAATTCGATAGATTGGTGGCACAAGGGGCTCAAGAAATCGGGGGAACTTACAGCCTGGAGCTCGTTGAGGACGGCGTCGCCGACGCCGTAGGTGATGAAGTCCTCGCGGACATTAGCGACGACGTCCTCGATGACGGAGATGTAGACGGCGGAGACGTTGCTGCTGGCCATGGCGGCGGCGCACCGGCGCCTAGGGTTAGGGTTTGCGGGGGCGGAAGCGACGGCGAGGCGGGGTTGGAGGTCGGGAGGAGGGGGTGGGGAGGGGAGGCGGAGGCGGACGAGACAGATGGGGAATTAAGGGTAGAAATATAAATAGGTTTGCATCCGGTGGCGTCACGTGGCCGGGGTATTTGTAGCCCCCTCTTCGCCACTGCCCACTGACTCCGCTACTACACCGCCTCTCGGGGAGTTCCCGAAAAGGACCCAGGTTCGTTCGAGGTCGGTTTCCGGCTTTGCCCCTTCGATGTGGAATTTTAGTTTTTTTTAGAGCAATGTGGAATTTTAGTTGCTTTTCAGATTTTTCTTCTTCTTATGAATATAATTGTTTGTTTTTAGATCATTATATAACAGAATAATGGGCATTTAGATCATTATATAATTTTTCTTCTTCTTATGAATATAATTGTTTGTTCTGGAAATTTATATGTCTAATTCGTGCTATTCTTTAGATAGTTAGCAAAATAAGAACGGTACATTTCAGCTACTTTCTCCGTTCCAAATTAATTGAAGTTTTGTGTTTTTCGTAAGTACACGGCAAACATAGAATTTTAATTAATTTGTTAGCAGTTAATTTCGAACATGCTCACAAGATGAAGTGTATATTTTCACACCTCATTTTCGTATATTCTAGGTGGTTTGCTTGAATAATTATATTATTAGGCATGACCTGGTGATTGTTGGTCAATGATGTGTGAGATTGCAACACGTAGTTAGTTATGGATTTTTTTTAATTGAGATAAAAGACTATTTAACTAACTGAAATATTAAAAAATGAGAAATAAACAAGGGGTTCTTTGTCATTGTCTTGGTCTTGATTTGATCGTGCCATTTATGATTCATGTGTTTTTCCTTCTCCTTAAATTCCAACTGGCAGTTTTGCAAAATCCCTATATTTTTAGGTCCCTTTTTTTTGGAAACAATTCTATCATATTCTTGTCCTTTTCGTGTTCCTATGCGGCCACGATGACAACACAACCTTAGAGCTCAACATTTTCAGAGTCATGTCGTTATCTTCATACAATGATCTTGGTCAGCCACAATTAGTTATATTGCATGTTTGTAAGCACGAAGCTTGGAAAAAAATGTATTCGATATAATTCTGATTCTTTAGGTTGGGCTGCTTGATCGCCCAAATATCCATGAGATTGCATAATTTATTTAACTTGTTCCATTGGACCTACCGACGAATTTGCTAGTTCTCACTATCTCCAACCTACTGGTGATACTTGTTCTACTTTTCATGGGTATGGATCCTAGATATCGTCCCTTTAATTCATCTCTCCAATCCCTCCTATAACCATCAAACTATTCAATGTTAGGTCTCTACTCTTTTCCTACTACATTTCTCCTATTTGAAAATCTCAAACATATTTTCACCTTTACCCTGATTTTGGTTCTCACGTATTGTCTCATATCTCTAGCTACGGACATCCTTGAAACAAGGTACTATCGTGTAAAGATTCGTCGATGTGATTGTCATCCTTTTATGTCCACTCGAGAGAAGACTCAATTGTTCTTGTAATATGTATCTACCATGCTTTGTGATTGTCATAAAATCATCTGACGCTTCAGCAAATGTTTACTCGAACAATAGTTATTTTGCTTTTGTAGGTGAGATATTTATAGCCTTAGGTGCTTGTATTTCTTGTGTCCTTGGTTTTTTCCTATTTGACATGCATTTGTTATTTTCGGTAATCTAATCAAAGAAATACGGTAATTAATTACCAACTTGATTCTAGCTCACTTTGTTTGGTTTGATGACAATCATATATTATTGGTGTGCCGTCCTACATAAGTGATAAGGATAAGGCTTCCACAAATTATATATTGAATCATCACGTCCAATAAAGGTCATAACAATATCCTAAGATGACATGATTCCCATATCTCATTTTTATTTGTCTATTTGGTTAAACTATAAAGGTTTTGTTGATAAAATATCAACCATGCATTGAGTTGGTTTGGTTGTGATCTTCATAGAACCACTTCAATTTTTTTAGTGTGTACCATGATTTTCATGTTTCATTTTAGTGGGGACGGTCTTGATTATTATTTGGCACTATGATATATAATAGTGTGAAATGTCTAGTACGGTGTTGTGTTTAAGATTGCAAACAACATGAAGTATAAGAGGAATGCAAAGTGGTATTTTCCTTCTACGACGAGCCTATGTGGCCAATAACCCAAGCAACTGGACAGAGAAGAGTTTAGGACCAATTACTATCATATTATGGGATTGTCTCGAAACAAGAACGAGACGGCCTTCTCCAAATAAGCATGGACCGATAGTTACAACTGATTTGGTGGTGGTGGGGGGGGGGTCAGATTTCCTTATATTCATGTTATGTATTGATTTTATTTTCTATATTTTGTTCATAAGTGGGTCGACATCACGACGAATAGTAAAAAAATACCTAACATCATAAACAATTTAGCGTACCAGTAAGTAGAGAATGATAGCTAGGCCAACTTTATAGTTGAATCAAATGAAAGTTAAACAACGACTCTCTTAATGAAACTACTATATAGCTAGTTTTTGTTAGATTGGGTGGTCCTATAGAGTGGTATGGATGTCACATGGGTAAGTGATGCTCCAGGGAGAAATGCTTGTCTTGAAACATTGGTTATCATATCACTTTCATTTATAGCAACGATCCTAACTTTTAAGGAAGTAAAGAAACCATAACAAACTGAATAATCTGTAATGAATATGAACACTGATGAATCACATAAAATATCAACTAGACAAGGAAAGAAATATCAAATACAAACATTTTTTATTTAGGATTGTTGTTATTAAAATAATAGGAGAGTACTGAGTATCTTGAGCATGCAGTCACACACACAAGTAGGGAGGTTGAAAACGGTAAGGAAACTTTCCGGTCGTTTCCGTAAAAAGAGGAAACAAAGAGCAAAAAAGGAAACGGAAACGAAATTTTAAGGAAATGAAACAGAAACGGAATATTCTAAAACGGAAACGATAAAGCATATTCCGATAGAAACGGAAATGAAAAGGAAATTCCGTAAAACATATACGGAAAGTTTCCGCATATACAGCCCAACAAATGTCGAGGTTGTGAACAATTCTTTGTCTTTGTAGCTCCTTCTTTATGTGTATATTTTGGTGTATGAATAAACATATTATACCGCTATTATATTCCGACAAATGTTCACTTTCGTATCGTTTCCGTTCCGTATTCGTTCCGCATTCATTTTCGGTGATTTCCGTTTCCGTATTCGTTTCCGGGGTTTCCGGTTTCGTTTCCGTTTCCGACGAGATAAACGGAAACAAAAACGATAAAGCATGGTTCCTTTCGTTTCCGTTCCGTTTTCAACCATAGTCGTGGGTGCATACAATGGCCCTATGGAAAAGCGCATATTACACTAAACGAGTATTGACACGACGGTGTTTATACACATTATTTGAGTGAGAGTACTTCCATGCTAGGAAGGTACCAAAAGGGACGGTAGCAGATTAAGGCCCTATAGGTTGAACACAATTCTCCTCCCTGATGTTAGTCTGAGATGATCTAGATTCTTAGAATCTGAAACTAGAGCTCTCCGGACGTCTTGAAGCTCTAGGCTTATCCCTTCCTTGTATTTGAGTTGGATGTGATTGAGACTCCATCCCTTTAGAGGTCTATATAGTCTAGGGATCCTTGAAAACAAACTAAAGGCTATTGTAGGTGGCCGTATTTGGAAGGGTACATTGTTAAATTTAGTCCTCTAATCAGAAGGGACTTTCAGGAGAGAGTGGAATCCATGGTCCATGGTGGGACGGTTCATCTATCCTTTCACCTAACGTGTCTATCGAGAGGCTTCTTTAATTCATAGGATAGAAAAAGGAAACCTATAGGATCTTATGGGAAGTGGAATTCTCTTTGATGGCCTCTTTGATTCACATGATAGGAAAACACATAAATAGGAAAAATGCAGTATTTTAATGTCATGCCCATTCTAATTGTAGAGGATTTCACATGTATCGAAGTTTATTTGATTCCATCATAGGAAAAGTAAATGATTGTTACAAAGGATTTTGAGTGGATGTTGGATTTTCTATAAAATTTGGTACAAAGGATTCCTTGGAAAAAATCCTATAGGATTCATTTCTATGAATCAAACAACCATCATAGGAAAAATCCAAAGGAATTCAATCCTACATAATTCATATGAGAATCCTTTGAATCAAAGAGGCCCTGTGGTGAAGGAATTTTCCATAAGGTCTAAGCTAATGCTATTTTTTATAAAAGAATTTACACAAAAAGATTCTTATAGAATTATTATTTCCTACGGGATACGATTTTGTGAATTAACTGGCTTCCAAAGGAAAATTTTCATACGATTTCAGTCATACACAAATCTTTTGAAAATCCTATGAATCAAAAGAGCTCTTAACCTTTGAGCTTGTCATTTGTTCCTTGTTTTCACTTTTTACTAATTCACCATGCCTTTGTCCAGGGCTATGTTGACTTGACTTGGCTTGACATGGCTTTTCTTTACCTTAAGGCACTTCCCACCTAATGGTCGTATCAATCAATGTGTGAACTGACCAAGGATACATGGGCATCATCCCTTAGCCTAACTTTCCCCTTTCCCCTATCTCTCCTCCTGTCTGCTCTCCTCCCACCAAAATCTCCTCCCGACTCCTCTCTTCTCTCCCTCCGGTAGCTTCGCCGCTAGGGTTGGGGATGAGGGGGGAGCCAGGCCTGTCTTCGTAGCTAGTAGTAGGTCTAGGTTTAGGTTAGGTTTTTCCTCCGGGGCTAATGGCGTGATGCCGTCTTCAAGCTTCCGTGATCTGCTCGCGAGCGCAGTTGCACGGTGGCCGGCGTATCTCCCGCACTCTTCTCCGTGGTGGTGAATGCAGTGGAGGTTCGGATCTGCCAGATGCTTCCCAAATAAGCTTGTTTCTCGCCTCCTTCCTAATCTGTTGTGCTCTGTCGGTTCTCCTCCTTTTGGCCGACCTCAGTGGCGAGGGGAAGGGGAGATTCTGTTTTGTGGCTGCTAAATCTAGAGGTTGGCTTCGAGGATCTGTTGTTTTGGTGCGTCGGCGTGGCGCCAAGCGACTGCGGGCGGAGACCTCTGTTGTGCTCCCGAGGAGGGAGATGACATCGAGTTTTTTTGGTCTCTACCTCCTTCAATAAGCGCCGGCCTCTCCATTACTTCATCGTGCCTGGACTGTGTTGTATCCTCTCGGCCGGCCGGGGTGGCGAGGGAGAGGAGAAGTGCTGCTCTGCTGTGATTGTAGTGTGGGGGTGGCGTCGGGAGATCTTGAAACCTGCATCTCCTTCGGCGGTTCTTCAGCGGTGGCGTCGTGTGGCTGCCGCAATTTTCTGCCAGAGGGCTGGCCCGCCATGCTCGGCAACCGCTGTTGCTTGAGCTTTTGCTTCCTCTTTTGGAGGATCTTCCTCAGCTTCGGCGTGACATCGAACACCCATACTTCATCAAGTGGCCTAGTCCTCGGCGGAGAGTGGAGCGGTCGTGCATGAATGTTGTTCATCGTCGGCAACATTGGACTCGATCGCGTTTGTGCGGTCTTATCTAGGGTGCTCTGTGTAATTGTTAAGGACCTTGTTTTAATTTTCAGTTTTTTACAGATCCTTTCTATAATTGTATACCCTATGCCGACTTAATGCAGATTCCAGGTCCTTGGGGGCCTTTACGTGTTCAAAAAAAAAAAAACAATGTGTCAACTGCACACAGGGTAAGACCAAACAAGTTCAACAAGAGCAAACTAAACCAAAGGGTGATGGCCAATATTTTACGAGTGTGCATACCATACCAGCACACGCCGACAATATGAAGGGGATGTTTGGTTAGGCTTTGGCTTTGGCTTTTGACTTTAGCTTATAAGCCCAAAAAGCATCTAAATAGGTGTTTTTGGCTTATGTTTTACTAAGCCAAGGCAAAGCTAAAGCCTAAAAACACCCCCGAAAACGGGGACATCGCCGTCGGCATCCGAAGAAACTGGCGAGAGGACGATCTTGGCCATGGGTCCAAGGAGATGGACGTGGCGCGAGCTCACGGCCGACGATTCCCCGCAAAGAGATAAACGGCAACCCACATGGCCTCTCCCGATAGGCTCCTCCGCCACCTCCCCCAATCCAGACGGACATGCCATCCCGCGCGCGCATCACCACCTCTTCCTCATCTCACGGCGCCTATGCCCACCACCTGTTCGACCACGTGACGCCAGCCCGCCATGGCGCCCGCGCTCACCTCCAACCCCCCTTCCTTCCGGCCCCTCTCCTCCCCTCTTCGCCGCCGCGCCCCAGCCTTCCTCTTCCGCGTCGGCGCCACCGGCAAGCCCGGGGCGGATGAGGAGGCCAAGAAGAAGCCCTTCTTTGTCGACTTCAGCGGCACGTTCACTGACGCCAAGTCACTGATACCGGCCTTCCCTTCGCCGGGAGCCGGGTCGCTGTTTGCCGGTGGAAGGGGAAAGAAGGACCCGCAGACCGTGTTCGTCGCTGGCGCCACGGGGCAGACGGGTGTCCGCATAGCGCAGACGCTGCTGCGACAAGGTTTCTCCGTGCGTGCCGGGGTTCCAGACCTCGCGTCCGCGCAGGAGTTGGCTCGGCTTGCCGCCGCGTACGGGCTCATATCCCCTGCGGAGGGGCGCCGGCTCAACGCAGTGGAGTCGGATTTCGATGACACTGAGGCGATCGCCAAGTCCATCGGCCCAGCGTCCAAGGTGGTGATCACGGTTGGCCTGGCCGAGAAGGGACCAGAGGGTGGAGTGGTCACTACCGACGATGCACTCCGGGTAGTGCAGGCTGCAGACCTTGCAGGCGTGGCACATGTCGTGGTAGTCTACGACGAGGGTGCCGGTGGCTCCAAAGGGGCCTCCACGAACAGCGTGCTTGATGGGTTCACGTCTTTTTTCTCGAATCTGTTCTCCCGGGTGCAGACTCTGTCGGTAAGCGACTTCTTGTCCAAGGTGGTGGAGACTGATGTGAACTACACGCTAGTCAAGGCGTCACTCACTGACGACTACAACCCTGAGAGCTCATATGGCTTGGTCCTGGCCAAAGAGGATTCCTCGACGACTTCCTCAACAGACACTGGCAAGGTAGTTCACAGCTGTGATTATGGAATGCAGTCCACATGAAAGTTTGTGTTGTTGTTCATATGCATGGATTTGTTGGTTTTGGTAGGTGTCCAAGTCGCAGATTGCTTCTCTTGTGGCTGATGTTTTCTCCAACGTGGAGATCGCAGAGAACAAGGTACTAAAACTGTACACACATCTGCATATCGATGGCCAGGCTTGTCGTCATTTCCTTTCCCCAAGAAAGGCATTACCTTAATTAGTTATTACTCCAATAGCGAATTCAATCCACGGTTCTGCCCCAGTCACATGAGGAACTCTATCTATCTAGCACCATGATTAGTTAGAATTGGATTTTTGAATATTTGATTATCACATTTCATGAAAGACGTTATTGGTAAAAACATGGACTATGTAAAGAAATGTATACTTTACATCTCTATCAATGTTAAAAACTGACAGTCTGTTGATTAGTTACAATTAATTCAGACAGTAGTTTGGGTTGCAGAGATTCCTTAGTTTGCTTCGGACCATCTGGGAGCTCCAAAACTATGTAGTGTTGTTCTTGGTGGTGCCGGAGAAGCGGAACAATAAGCTTTATACGTTAGAATAAACAGACAATACGGAACTTACTATTCTGTTTTGTCCTGTAAGGCTCAGTAGTATGACAGGTTACAATTACAACTAATTATGGTGTATCTTTTAAGTACATGTATGATCAATGCTTTCGTGTAAGGCTTGTGCTGAACTATGTTTCTAGTAGTGAAGAAATCATGCCAAACTTTAGTCGTATTTCCTGTTTCGCTCTAACCTCTGCCTTGTTGGCGAATGTGCACCCCTCACGAAAATATATATTCGAATGTTTGTGTACACCCATTAAATGCTATCAAACGGTTATGATGACAAAAATAGACACGCTATAACTCAAATTTAGTTTTACCTTATGGGTGCTTATTTACTCAATTTTGACTTTGTTGAAAATATTTCTCAATTTCCAGGTTGTGGAAGTTTCAACTAGCTCATTGGGAACATCCAAGCCAATAGTGGAGGCGTTAACGTGAGTAGGCAACCCATGTTTCATCAGCTCATTTTTTTCGACTCCTTTGATATTGATTGTCTTTTACGTGGCTCTTTGACAACCTTGTTATAATTGCAAGAATGAGTAGAAAGTGTTGCCCTGGACAGGTTGCTATCTTTGTTTAAGTAAAACTGAAAAATGCTCTCACAGCACTAGGTTTAAACACTTTGCAAACCAACTCGGGAACCCTATTTGTTCCCGTAGCACCTGACTAGTTCCTCTGAAGCTCCATCTATCTTTGCAATGTGTATTATAGTAGCTTTTTTCCCTTGCTAAAAGGACATAGGCAATCAGTCAGAGCAAAACATTTTCTGAATTGCTGTTCGAAAGCATCTTACTGTACAATCAGCCCATCTCCCGTCTATTATAACCACAGTCGGTACTTACGTGTATGTATCCTTTGGAATTGAAAGTCTGATCTGCCAAATGAAAACAGATCATCACTCCTTTCACTCATTACGAGCAGTTCCATTCACAAAAGTATGGCCTACCTAAATGCATTGAACTCAATACTTTGTACTGATACTTCAAAACCTATTCTTCAGACGTATTCCCGAGGACATTAGAAGAAAAGAGTACAAAGAAGCTGCGGCAAAAGCAGAGGCAGAAGAGGAAGCCCTGGCCCCACAGGGAGCTGGCGATGCAGAAGAACCCACCAGTAAGCTCGGAGCCGAAGAGAACTCAGAAGAGATAGGTGCAAGTGCAGTGAATGGGGCGCAAGCCTCGCTGGAGAATCTTCTGACCAGAGCCAAAGGTCTGAAGCTCGGCACGGACTTCTCCTGGGACAAGTTCAGCACGCAGCTAGCAGCCGCAGGCGCTTCCGCTGCGCGGAACTCGGACGAGGAGGAACCGAAAGCCCAGATCGCCACCGTGAGAGGTCAGGCCAGGGCCAAGAAGCTGGCACCACAGAGGGCTGTCGTGAAGAAGCCGGTGGCAGAGAAGGTGAAGCAGGCGACGAAGCAGCCGGCTCCCAAGGAGATGAGGCCCGTGTTTGGGGGACTCTTCAAGCAAGAGACCATCTATATGGACGAGGACTGAGCATCATTTTTCTTTCTTTTCTTTGTTGTTTTGTGAAGGCCCTTGATGTATCTTGAAAGATGAATCAAAGAAAATACAATTGTCCGTAGCTGCTGCGCACTGCTTTTTGATGGGAACGTTGGCACTCCATCCATTAACTTGTGAGCCACGGTCAAATCGCCGGCCACAAGGGACGAGGCGGACAACAACATCCTCAGGGTAGGGTGTCCAGACATGTAAAATGATTAGCTGGATCACCACCAGACCCCAAATACACCAACGCATGCGCTGGTATATCACAATCCGTGGAATAAGAAACAACCTGACGATGTTAAAAGTGGTAGTATGAAGTCTGAACATAGTCCCTGGAGCAGAAGAATCATAGACTGCACAAGTAACCGCACGTTAAAGGGCTTGGCAATCAGTAGCAAAACTTACTCCCCATGCCCATGTTATCAGCAATTCTGATACATTCAACGAGTTCAATCAAAGCCTCTGCTTCAGCCTGCAATGCTGCTCGCATAGGCATATATCATCAGCCGCAGCAGAATCGACATCTCCAACCGAGTCTGCCGCGCATTGCTCTCTGTCTGAGACTTGTCATGCATGTGTCCTTTTGCGGAAATTGTCCGCTTCATCAACCGAAAACATCTGCTTCCAAGGAAACTCGAGCCTGTAGCCATAGGAATGGACAAACGAAGAGATTATGTGGAGTAAGATGGCCGTGAAATTTCAGAAAACGAGATTGATTGTATGAATAGAAGTTGTATGCGTGTACAAGTTTTTTTTTTTTTTTGAGTGGAAAAACTCGCTTTATTTATTCAACAACCAAAATGTTTACTGGTACAGCATTAGGATCATACGGTGAACCGAGCCACAGGTGGCGGCCAACACCTAAAGAAAGAGCAGATTTAGCGAGGTTGTGAGCTTCAGTATTAGAACTCCTACTCTGATGAACAAAACAACAATCAAGAAAAGCATGTCTTCTATGCTTAATCTCCCCAGTTATTCCGCTATAAACTCCCATGGTAGTATGGTACCGTCAGCAGTATCCTCGAT
Source organism: Puccinellia tenuiflora (assembly GCA_012064385.1). NCBI lineage: Eukaryota > Viridiplantae > Streptophyta > Magnoliopsida > Poales > Poaceae > Puccinellia > Puccinellia tenuiflora. The sequence continues at coordinate 36,282 of QRDG01000124.1, forward strand.
CACACCCTTACAATCCGAAGCAATCTGAAGTTCTTGAATAGACAGATCGTACTTTATATAGCAATCAGAAGATAGCTTGTCTTGTGTGGCTCCTGACCGTACTTTATATAGGTAACAAGGCCGGGTTACAACGTTGACACATAACAGGCCCAAAGGTGGCGGCCCATCAGGGTCACTTTATATAGTACGAAATGTATTATGGCGCAGGCTGGTAACTGATGTATTAATGAGCATCGCATCAAAGTATAGCTTAGTTACAACTCCAACTATAGTCGTCTGGTGACGCTTCGTGGGAGTTGACCCTCCGGGTAGAGGTTTGTGAGGTTTGTGTTTCTCACGAACCTTTGCCGGCGAGTCCGGTCCAAAGTCGTAAAGTGAGAGCGTAGTTAAATTAGTCATACACGCGGCACAATTACAGATGCAAAAAGTAAAAGAAGATATAAGAATATAGTATGGACTGATCTTTATTAATCAATATGTGTCTTTTTACATACAATACACAGATATATATATAGGCGGAGAGGGGGTAGGTGGAGGTGTACCAACTAGAGGGAAAACCCCCACCCCAAGAAAGGGTGGGCCCGCACGTGGCGTACGGGAAGGTTTCCCAACACTTCCCCTTGGTCCAACATCCCATATTGTTTATGTCTCAAAACTCCGAAAAACCCAGTGGAAAAAATATGGATAAAGAGCACATAGTATACGTTTCCTCATGTTGCACGAATTGCCTCATAAAAAATCTCAACGTGAGAAACATCTGAAAAACTCACATAAGTAAAAAAGAGTACAATTCACTCAACATCAGGTTGAGTACTCGATCATCTAGATCGAGATTCACAGACGGGGGTGTGAAGAATCTCCCCTGAGTCTGACATCTCTCTAAGTCTCATCATACCGATACCACGAACACACCTCTCAAAAGATGATGTCGGTAATGATTTATTGAACAAATCAACAAGATTTTCACACGACTTAGTATGCAACATCCTCACCTCGAGTCCATCTTCTGCAATTCATGCATGTGCATAGAAGAATTTGGGGTTGATATGCTTTTTGAGATTAATCTTCACATAACCCGACTGTACTTGTGCAACACAGACTGCATTATCTTCATAGAGAATGGTGGGGGTCTGTACGGTGTTCAAACAACACGTCTGCTGAATGTGGTGAATCATCCGTCGAAGCCACACACACTCTCGTGATGCTTCATATAGTGCTATGATTTCTGAGTGGTTCGTCGAAGTCGATACAAGACTTTGCTTAGATGATTTTCAGAAATTGCAGTTCCACCACAAAGGAAAACATATCCAGTCTGTGACTTGGAAGTGTCCGGGGCTGACAGGTACCCTGCATCAGCATAGCCTACCAATGATAGGTCTTGATTCCTCCTATAAAACAGCCCAAGATCTTTGGTCCCTTGCAGGTATCGGAAGACGTCCTTGATGCCTTTCCCATGTCTATTGGTAGGCTCAGAACTGTACCTAGCAAGCAAATTGACGGCGAAAGCAATATCCGGCCGTGTACAATTCGCGAGGTACATGAGTGCTCCAACGGCGCTCAAGTAGGGGAATTCCTGTCCCAGAATTTCCTCCCCCTCTTCCTTAGGCCTGAACGGGTCCTTATCTTGCTGTAAAGACCTCCCGATCATTGGGATCTGAGAAGGATATGCGTTATCAAATCCAAATCTCTCCAACACCTTCTCGGTGTAGGCAAACTTGTGCACTAGGATCACAGGGGAATGTTCTAATTGCAGACCCAGACAGAACTTGGTTTTACCCAAATCCTTCATCTCGAATTCCGGCATCAGGTAGGAACTCGCTTCCTCAATATCTCTAGGTGTATCGATTATATTCAAATCGTCCACGTACACCGAGATTATACAGAATCCATCTTGGGATCGTAGTATAAAGACACATGGGCAATCCTCGTTGCTCGTGTAGCCCTTCTAATGAAGGAAATCGCTCAAGCGATTATACCACATCCTACCAGACTGTTTAAGTCCGTACAATGACTTCTTGAGAAGAACACTGTATAGACCCCGATTTGCTCTATCTTGATTTGGAATGGGGACACCCTCTGGTACCTTCATGTAAATGTCCGAATCAAGGTTACTGAAAGGACACGTGTTGGGGTTATGCCAAACAGGTACCCTTTGTCATCCCGTCGCCGGAATACCCCACGTCTCCTAAACCCCTCTCTCTACCTAGCTCGATGGCACCCCTGCCGCGGCTAGATTCGAAAATACCACGACAGTTGGCGCCCACCGTGGGGCAAGAGATGTCCGGGGTTTTGTTCCGTCCGGGATCCACGGGCGGAGTCGGCGACACCATCGCGGTCGGCTTGGTGAGCTACTTCGACAAATCAGGAGCTGGCCACGTTTTCAACGACGACTTCTAGACGCCGGCAAAAGAGGATCCCACCGGTTGGTCCACGGTCTCCGTCGGCGGCTTCGACATCTTCGTCGGCTTCACCGCTCAGGCTTTGGACGATCTCGGCTTCACCTCGAGCATGCCCGCCACCCACCCAAGCAACTTTGACGAGGGATCGGATCTGGACTCTGAGAAGATTGCCAATCTGGATCTAGCTTTCGACGCTGACGATGAAGATTCTGAAGACGACGCAAGTTCCAACATGGCGGCGCCGGACTTCCACTTTGTTGGCATCTTAGGAGAATACGGCTCTAACGAGTCGATGACAGAACCTGAGTCTATCCTTCCTGCTTTGCAGGCCGGGGCTGACTCAGAAGCCGGATCAGGGGACACTGCCCACATGGAGCAGGACCTCGAATCTGAAGGAGAATTCGATGATTTTAGTCGGAAAGTTGCATCCTGCTTGGGACGCCCTGTCGAGGTCTTGATGGGTGACGTCTCTGGTTCTAGGGACGACCCCAATACCTCGAAAGCCGCCAATGGCGAAGAAAGAACTCCAGAAGCCGGAAATCAAAAGGTGGACTTTGTGCCACCACTGGCTCCAATGAAGGGAACTGGTAGATTGTCGGCTGCAGGAGACGACATTGACGCTACGGCCGGCGAAGAAGCAGAGTAGGAGCATGAAGAAAGGATGGCAAAGTACAAGCAACTGCTAACTCCACTTCCTCCTAACGCATCGCTAGCCGACATGGAAAAGCGCCGCGCCAAGCTGGAAGAGCAAGCAGCCCAGATAGCGGAGCACGAAGTTGAGATCACAAACAAGGAAACAGAGTTCATCCGGAAACAGAGAGAAAAGGGGGCCGACGATGTTTTCCGTTCGGCTCACGACAAAAATCTGCGCAAGAGGTTGGATTTCCGCAGCAAGTGGGAAGCCGACCATGTTAATTCAGTCTGGAGAAAGTACCACCACTGACATGACCCGGTGACTAATTTGTGTTACTTCAATACCCCAGCCAAAAACATGGATGCGACCCAGGAGGTCATGTTCGACAAATCGTTGGATCGTGACGCTCGCCTCAAATATTCGGCTTATCTACTGGAGGTTGCACAGTAGCAGCAAAACGACTCGCAAGTTAAGTCTGGACGGCTTGTTGACGACTCTCGTCTTTGCAACTCGACAGCCAAGAAGCCGATGGCTGCTGCGCCTGCAGACCCAGACGATGACCCAGCCGGCTCAAGCAGCCACAACAAAGGCGGTGACAAGGACCTGAAGGACAAGCAGCCTAGCGGTGCGGAATCCCGGACAGGTTCCTCACGCCATCGTGATGCTGGTAAAGGCCGGGAGGGACATCAAAGCCGGGAACAAGGGGAGGACCCTCACAAGGAAAAGGCGGCACCACCCCGTCAGGAGCGACGACGTGAAGGGGAAAATCCACCCCGAAAGGAGGATAGCATAGATCATATGCCACCTCCACCGCGCAAAGAGGGAGATAACCCCTCCAGGTACATACCCCTTTCACGACGGCAAAGGACTCCAAGCCCTCCGCATAACGCGAGTCGGGTGAGCCAAAGCCGTCATAGGGAAGAACCAAGGTGAGGAAAGTCAGTTGATAAACCGCCATCAGCCAATGATGTTCGAAGCCTAATCGAGGAGAAGAAGTCGGCCAGAGATGCCCGATACCTCAGCCCCAAGTGTTTTGGCAGAACAATCATAGAGCAAATCCTACCTCCCACTTTGTCGAACGTAACAAAGATGGTGGAGAAGTACAGCGGTACGGCTAATCCTGAGACCTGGATCTCAGATTACGTCAGTGCCTGCGACATATACCAAGGCAGCGCCGACTCCGCAGTGCGATTCTTGCCCCTGATGTTAACCGGGACGGCACGCATGTGGATTGAAGGTTTGCCGGAGAGGACAGTTCATACCTGGAGTGACATGAAGCGCGTCTTTATTCAGCACTTCTAGGGCACGTACAAGCGCACCAAGTCGATTTTCGACTTACAGCGGTGTGTGCAGCAAAAGAATGAGTCCAGCCGTGAATTCGTTTCACGATGGAGTGAAATAAAAAATGCTTGCGAGGGCGTCTCAGAAACTCAGGCGATCCATGCCTTCAAGCAATCTTTGAGGAAGGGGACGACATTCCGCTTTATGATCTACAGCGACGAGTCGGAAACTTTGGGGGGCTTGCTCGCTTGTGCTAACAAGTACGCCGCTGCTGACGATGACAACAGGGAAGACGGTGAAACCCGCCGACGCGAGTCCGGGAAAAACAAGATTGAAGACCAAGCCGGCCCTTCTCACGAGGTTGCTGCCACCTTTGGTAAGGGCGGCTCAAGCAATAGCAAGTGGCAGGGTAAAAAGCCGTCAAACAACCAATCATCCCGACCGCCAGCGGTGAAGTATGACGACATCAAGCACTACCCCTGTGTTCATCATCTGAGGCCGGATGGGACGAGCTCCCACACGCTCCAGCAATGTCACATCAATCGGGACATCGCCAAGGACCCCAAAGCCGGCAAGTCAAAGAACAAGCGCAAGTACAGGAAGGACGACAAAGAGAAGGAGGACGCTGCTTCAGAGTCGGATGACGCGGCCTCCAAACAAAAAGGCAGCAAGTTCCCTAAGCATGCCGAAAGTCTATTCGTCAATCTGGCAACAGATTCCTCTCGCAAAGAGAAGGCGGCTTGGAGAGAACTCAATGCTACGGTACCTGCAGTTCCTCAATACTTGGATTGGTCCGACATTCCCATCACATGGGATCGCAGCGATCACCCGGACAGAGTTCCTTCAACACACACCTACGCTTTAGTCGTCAGCCCTATAGTCGACAAATACAAGTTGACAAAGGTGCTCATGGACGGTGGAAGTAGCATCAACATACTCTACGCCGCAACATTGAAGAGAATGCGTCTCTCTGAGTCACAACTCAGCCACAGCAATGTGAAGTTTCATGGGATTTTGCCGGGACGACAAGCCTCCTCAATGGGAAGGATCACCCTGAAGGTCACCTTTGGCGGCACGGACAACTTTCGGACAGAGGACGTCTCTTTTGAGGTGGTTCCCTTTAAAAGTGCATGCCATGCAATCTTTGGACGTCCGGCTTTCGCCAAATTCATGGCTCGGCCCTGCTACATCTATAGCAAGCTGAAAATGCCGGGACCCAACGGGATCATCACAGTCAAGGGAGACTTCAAGAAAGCCAAGGAGTGTGAGGCCGCCAATGCTGTCCATGCTGAAGAAGAAATCTGCAAGGAAGAATTGGAGGATCTCAAGAAGACAATGAGTCCCGATGAGATGCCGGCAACTGAAAAGCCATCCTCTAAGGTCGACTCGAGCTTCAAGCCGAAGGATGACACCAAGAAAATCAAGGTCTCAAAGGATGATCCGACAAAGGAGGCCATCATCGGTGCCGGTCTCGATGACAAATAGGAAGGCGAGCTCGTCAAGTTTCTCCGTGAGAACCGGGATATCTTTGCCTGGTCACCATCTGACATGCCAGGTGTCCCGAGGAAACTTGCCGAGCACTCCTTAAAAGTCAACAAGGACGCTAAGCCGATCAAACAAGGTCTCCGATGGCTCGGAAATGAGAAGCGCAAGGTGGTTGGAAAGGAGATCCTAAGGCTCACTGCCGCCAAGTTCATCCGTGAAATTGTTCACACTGATTGGTTGGCAAATCCCGTGCTTGTTCCAAAGAAAAACACATCCGAGCTACGTATGTGCATTGATTTCACTGGCTTGAACAAAGCCTGTTCTAAGGATCCGTTCGCCTTACCGCGTATCGATCAGGTCATTGATTCAACTACCGGCTCAGAGATGCTATGTTTTCTGGACGCTTATTCGGGTTACCATCAGATTAAGATGAAGGAGTCAGATCAAGTCAACACATCCTTCACCACGCCATATGAAAATTACTACTATGTCACAATGCCTTTCGGCTTAAAGAACGCCGGTGCTACTTACCAAAGGTGTATGCAACGGTGTTTAGACAAGCAAATTGGCCGCAATGTTCGCGTCTACGTTGACGACATAGCGGTCATGTCGAAGAAGCGTGGCGATCTTATCGCCGATCTGTCGGAAACCTTTGCAAATCTAAGGGAGTACCAGATGAAGCTTAATCCGGCAAAATGCATCTTCGGAGTACCCGCAGGCAAGCTTCTGGGCTTCATTGTTTCTCAAAGAGGAATTGAAGTTAACCCGGAAAAGATAAAGGCGATTCAGAACATCGAGAGGCCGACTTGTCTGAAGGACATACAACGGCTTACGGGTTCCGCCGCGGCTGTAAGCCGATTCATTAGCCGGCTTGGTGACAAAGCACTGCCATTATACAAGCTCCTCAAGAAGTCGGACAATTTTATTTGGACAGAGGAAGCAGAGGCAGCTTTGGCGCAGCTGAAGTATACATTGACGCATGCTCCAATCTTGGCAGCTCCGAGGGACAAAGAGCCGCTTCTCCTCTATATGTCGGCCACGAATTTCGTGATAAGTGCCGTCATTGTAGTGGAGCGCCTGGAGGAAGGGAAGCAATGGCCGGATCAGCGCCCTGTCTATTTCATTAGCGAGGTGTTCTCAGATTCAAAGCAGCGCTACCCTCACTACCAGAAGTTAGCCTATGGTGTATTCTTTGCCGCCAGAAAGCTACGGCATTACTTCCAGGATCACACGATCACGGTGGTCAGCAAAGCTCCATTGAAGGACATCATCAACAATGCCGACGCAATGGGCCGAGTCACCAAATGGGGCATTGAGTTAGCAGCCTTTGACATCCAGTATAAGCCGAGGACCGCCATCAAATCTCAAGTTCTAGCCGACTTTGTTGCAGACTGGACAGAGGCGATGGAGAGCACACCTTTGCCGGATTCTCAATACTGGATAATGCACTTTGATGGTTCAAAGATGAAGGAAGGCTCGGGGGCTGGAGTAGTGCTAAAATCGCCTAAGGGTGACAAGCTCAGTTATGTCCTCCGAATCCACTTCAACGCCACCAACAACGTAGCAGAGTATGAGGCTCTCCTCCATGGCCTTCATATGGCTAAGGAGTTGGGAGTAAAACGCATCCTCTGCTATGGCGACTCGGATCTTGTTGTACAGCAACTAGATGGATGTGGGGACACGAAAAGTCCCACAATGGCGGAATATAGGAAAACAGTCGATGAATTCGGCAGATGCTTTGCCGGCTTAGAGGTCCGACATATCTCCCGACATGACAATGAAGTTGTTGACGCCTTGGCCAGAATAGGCTCCAGCCAAAAGGCAGTGCCCCCAGATGTATTTCTCCACCATCTACATAAGCCGTCCATCAAAGACGGCGATGAAGATTATCCCTTGTCGGCAGAACCAGTTCAAGTGTGCTTGATAACCCCAGATTGGACCACGCCCTACATTGATTTCCTGATTAATAAGAAACTGCCCAAGGACGACGAGGTGTTGAGCCATCAAATTGAGTGTCGAGCAAAGGCGTACACGATTATTGACGGACAACTTTACAAACGGAGCACATCCGGCATCTTCCAAAGATGCGTCTCTCCAGAAGAAGGGCGGCAAATCCTTGAGGAAATCCACTCCGGCGAATGTGGGCATCACGTGGCGGCAAAGGCGTTGGTCGCTAAGGCGTTTCGGCACGGATTCTTCTGTCTAACGGCTAAGGAGGATGCTATCAACATCGTCAAGACTTGTGAAGGATGTCAGCGCTACGCAAAGCAGGTTCACTTGCCGGCTCAGGAGCTCCGGACGATCCCTATTACTTGGCCGTTTGCGGTCTGGGGGCTCGACATGGTGGGACTTTTCAAGACGGCAAGAGGAGGCTTAACTCACCTGCTGGTGGCGGTTGACAAATTCACAAAGTGGGTGGAGGCAAAGCCCATCAAGAAACTCGACGGAGCTACAGCTACAAAGTTCATCGTCGAGATAACTACTCGATTCGGCATACCGCATAGCATTATCACTGACAATGGCACAAACTTTGCCGTCGGTGAGCTATCGAAGTTTTGTAGCCGATCAAAGATTCGGCTTGACGTGGCATCGGTGGCACACCCGCAATCCAATGGACAGGTAGAGCGCACCAACGGCATTATTCTGCAAGGTATTAAACCGAGGCTTGAAACCCCATTGCATCGAGCAGCTGGCGCTTGGGTTGATGAATTGCCGGCGGTCTTATGGAGTATTCGTACTACCACAAATAGATCGACCGGCTTCACCCCTTTCTTCCTAGTTTATGGAGCAGAAGCGGTACTCCCAACCGACATGATCCACGATTCGCCTCGAGTCGCAGCCTACATCGAAGAAGACGCAGAAGAAGCACATCAAGACATCTTAGACATCCTCGAAGAAGAGAGTTGGCTCTCCAATGATCCGTCATCGATCAGCAAGATCTACGTCGTTATCAGAGCCGTAGAGAGCGGAATCGATCTTTTCGCGAAGGCGACTTAGTGCTTCGGCTTGTGCAAAGCCGGCAGCACAAATTATCCCCTCCATGGGAAGGACCTTTCGTTATCAGCAAAGCTCTGAAAAACGGGTCATATTATCTCCTCGACTTAAGGGATTCAAAGAAAGATCCCAGGAAGAAAGGTCGCAAGAGGAAAAGGCATGTAGATGACGACTTAGATGAGACGAAACGTCCGTGGAATATCGCTCAGCTACGTCCCTTTTACACTTAGCAAATTCTATTGTAACCATGTCAATGAGATCATGAAATAAAAATTGGTTTCTCTCATGTGAAATTCGAGAATCTGTACCATCCATTATTTCCCAATGATCTTATTGCTATCATCTGTTTACCTGAAATTGCATGTGTTGCTTGTTGGTAAACTATCTTTCATGTTGAATCTGCCTTAAGGTGATGAAAAAACAACGTTTTGCCAAATTAATGTTTGTCTGCTAGCTTTTTGCGCCGTGTTGCTTCAAAGCGTTCCAGCACCGAAAGGCGGCACCTGTTCTGGGTCTAAACAGATTGGTCATTGTGTACCCTGTTACTCAGCAAGTTTGCTTTGCAATAGGTTTGCCGACGCTTAAAAGCTAAGGTGTCAAGGCCAGAATAAACCGAGGCATAAAAATTGCAAGTTTGCAAATATAAAAGCTGATTAACATACAGCAAACGACTTAGTTGTTTCTAGACATATATATTGTTTGAACGGCTTTACATCTTGCAAATTACATTTACAGGGATGGCCGGCTCAAGGAGAAAGTTCGGCTCATGCAGATTTATCCGCTTCTTCGCCCTCATCGTCAGATTGGATGGGAGTCGGCGGGCACTACACCTCCTTGAAGAATGTGTCAAGGGAAACCATGTTGGCGATTTTGCTGGCGTAACCGGAGACGGAGTGCAAAATTTTCTTCCGTCTTGGGCGTCCAGCGGAGAACCATCTTCTTTCTCAAGGGGAAAGCCGGATGCAACACGCCAAGCCTCCGCCTCCGGGTAGTGTGCCATCATTAGGCCCAAAGCCGTCTTAGCACCTCCACGAGCGCTGGATCGAAGACGATCTTCAAAGGCCGACGCTACATCGTCCAGCTCAGTTGCCAAGCTTCCAAGGTCCATTAGTGGCTCGGGGTTGCCGAGAAAGAATTTCTCGGCAAGCTTCTTTCCCGAAGAAATGATCTTCGGGAGGAGCTCCCCCACTTCCAAAATCCGGTCAAGCCGGTTTTCCGATGTCAGTTCATGGCCATAACCCGCCGGAGCTGTAAAAGGCGAAGTTCATGTTATAAAATGGCTAAGACAGAAAGCAGTGAATTTGAGGTTTTAAGTAACCTACTCAAAAGCTGATTGTCGATTGGCACTGATTCGTCGAGGCGCTTGTCAAGCCGGTCCTGGATCTTACGAAGGGCATCCTTGTGATTCTGCCTCTCCATCTCCAAGATTTGTTCGGCTTGAGCAAGGTCCTTCTTGGCCGTCTCTAGCTTCGTCGACATTGATTGGTTAAGCTTTTTTAGCTCAATGTTTTCGTCGCGGAGCCGGTCGAGGATGCCGGCGCTCTCGGTAAACTCCTTGGCTTTTATAATGGCATCTGCAAGACAAAATGTCAGCAGTATAAAAATAACCGTTATACAAAGTTAAGTTTTCGGCATTCGTACCTTGGTACTGAACGCGATCCGCCTCGAAGCCGGCGATGATGGCGTCCTTGTTTGCCAGCTCTGTTTTTAGCCGGCGCATCTCCTGATTTCGCACACCCAAAAAGTTGATCGTTTTAGCACCAATTTTGCGATGGATCTGCGTAAGGAGGTACTAAAAGACTAAAGCTATATTGAAGAGCAAGACTAGCTACATGATGGCATTTCATTGCTAGGGGGCTAAACATATGCATACGCATCATCTCGGACCACTATGTTGGCTAGTTTGTAAAACTTAACCCGGCATAGTGCTCGGGGGCTACTGGGGAAGTCATTTACCTGGTAGTGTTCACGGAGAAGCGTCATGCCGGCTTCAAAGCTTTCAGCAAAGTAATTTTGCTGATCTTCAAGGATCTCTATGACATCAAAGTTGTCATATGCCTTGGTTTGGTCCGGCTCATCTTCCCGGACAGTTGTTCCTTTCTTCCGGGGAAGCCGAGGTGCACGCATGAACCGGCTCATGAACTCCGGCTTGATGCGTCCCTCGTCATCGAAGGCCTCCGCCTTAATCGGAGGAAAGGTTGGGGCATCATTAGCCGGAGCTTCAGCCCTTAGTGGAGAGGAAGGTTCTGCCGCCTTCCCCATCATCTCCGTCCATTGGGTCGGAGGAATAATCCCGGCTCTCCCGAGAGTTGGACCTGTCACCATGGTGCAGGCAGAGCTCTCTTCCACCGGAGTCGGCTTCAAGGCCGAAGGAGTTGGGGGAGGAATGGCGGGAGAAGCCTTTTTCCTTGAGGCACACACCTTTACTTTCAAAGGAGCGCCCTTTTTTATCCTGCAAAGATAAAGGGGCAAGAACGCAAAGATCCGGTATGTTGAGCCCGGCAAGAGCATCGTCATCCTCAGATGTCTTAACGCCAATCATGGTAGACTGGCTTTTCCTCTTTCGGCTCTCTGCAGTAGCCTAAGAAAAGGAGATGGGTCGCGTGGGCGCCTTGCTGGACGATGATTTGCTAGCAGGACGAGTGGCGGAAACTCCAGGAATCTGACATATTGCATGTTAATCCGACAAAAGCAAACCCGAGTCTCTCAAAGAATTGAACTTTGGTTCGACAAAGTACCTTTGGGGGAGGGTTGGTTGCCGTATACATCGGAAATGATTCTTCTATTGCCGGCCTTCGCCAGGCCGGGCTTTGATAAGCTTGTTGAAGCGAGCCTCAAAGAGGCCTTGCTCCAGGTCCTTTTTACTGATCCGCATGGGATCAGAGTCGCCCGTGTACTCGCAGAAAAGCCGAGTACGATGTTGGAGGGGCTGGATCCGTCTCTTCATCTAGCAAATTATTGTGTCCTTCCCAGTTAGGGGAGGGGTGCCGGAGTTCAGCTCTGTGATCCTGGCCTTGATGGCGGCAAGCTCCGCCGGCATTTTTGCTGCCGGCTTCTTCTTCCACGAAGGGAGTTCCGTTGCGGCCCTATCTTCAAAAGGAGCAAGACCCTGCAGCCTGTTTGGAGTTGCTACATCCTTGCAATAGAATAAGGTGGACGCCCACCCCTTAGCCGAATCCACGATTGGCACTTGAGGGTACCAATCTATATTCCGGCGGCAGTTAAAGCTGATGGAGCCGGCAACCAGCAGTTCTTTCTGAACTGTCTGCCTCTTGACTCCGAAGCAGTACTGAAAGAAGTCTAAACCTAGGAGCTAATCCTAAATAGCCTTCGAACAACGCTACGAAGCCGGATATGTAGAGGAGGCTGTTGGGGGTGATGTTATGAAGCTGGAGACCATAATGGTCCAGTATCTCAATCAAGAAAGCCGAGGGCGGCAAAGAGAACCCCCGGACAATGTGAGAAGAAAGAAGTACCCGTTCGTCCTTGATTGGAGTTGGAGAAGGGTCGCCAAAGCCGGATCGCCAAGTCGGCGCCGACTCTGAAGACAGAAGAATGGCCCCATCGGCCATCATTCCCGTCAGCTCGACGTCATCCACCACCGAGCAACCCCAGTTGTGGGTCGGGTTATTGGCGGCGCCTTCGTTGTCGCCGACTTCCTCCTCTTCTTCTTAAGTGGCCCGGGCCTCTTCGGCCATATCGGCGGCAGCTGCGGAAGCCGAAGCAACCGTAGCCGTAGCTTCGGCTGCAGCTTTAGCTAGGGCAACCTCGTCACGCCCAGAGATTGCGGCGGAGGGGGCTACCGGAGCGGGGGAAGAAGCAGAGGGAGCGGCAGATGGTGCGGAATCGGCGGCCACGACGCCGGCGGCACCGAATCGAGAGGCGTAGCGTCAACCACAGGAGAGCTAGGGGCACTGGACGCCATGAGCGGAGGAGAGAAGAACTCTAGCTCGCTGAAGATGAGATCTGGAGGAGCTCTGCGCTAGGGTTGCTAATGGACTGGTAGCTGCAGCGAAGACGAGGCGTCCAACTTAAATAGTGGGCGTGCTGAGATACGTGCAACGGTCCGGAGCCGATATTTTCGCCACGCGTCACGGGATCGAGCCGTTGGAGACGTTTTCCTTCCCTCCGACGCCTCGGTTCCAGCGCGGGAAAAACGGAAACTAGCCCCTACATTCAAAGATGCCACTCCACTCACTCTGCCAGGTCAGACACATCCGTCAAATCGCCAGACGCGTGTCAATACGCACTCAAGTGCTTTTCGACATGAAGAGCCGGCACACCGAAATCGACAAAGCTGTTCGGCATGATTGCAGGTTTCTGGGAATGCTCCAAGACTGACGACGGATGATGAATTTCGCGGACAACACATTGCCGGAAGATTGAAGCCAGTCGCTGAAGTACCTGAAGCTTTCCAGGGGCTACTGTTGGGGTTATGCCGAACAGGTACCCTCACGAAGAAGACTAATAGCCAGCGTACCAGGGTGGCCCATAGTGGTGGTAAGCTGAAATCCGGCTTACCGGGCGGCCCAGTACGATGAAGCGCAGGAGGCCCATCCGGCTAAGGGAAGGTTCCAGAAGCCGGCCTGCATTGCGGAAGACTTAGCCCACAAGGCAGGGCCCAAGCCGGATTAGAGTAGAACTCTGTGACTTAGTCGGTTAGGTTTCCTCCTGTAAGCCCTAGGTCCAGACGCCTTTATAAGCCGGCCTAAGGGACGCCTCAGGGCAAGCTCTAACACACCTTTCATTGTAATCGGCGTATATTGCCTTATAGTGAATTATAGTAGCACGTAGGGTTTCACCACCGTTGCGAGATCCGAAGCTGGGTAAACCCTTTGTCATCCCGTCGCCGGAATACCCCACGTCTCCTAAACCCCTCTCTCTACCTAGCTCGATGGCACCCCTGCCGCGGCTAGATTCGACAATACCACGACAACACGGATGTCGCCTAGAGAGGGGGGGGGGGTGAATAGGCGATTTAAAATTATTATGGTTAAGGCTTGAATAAATGCGGAATAAAACTAACGTTTAATTTATCAAGCCAAAACCTAAACTAGCTAGGTTTACCTATGTGCACCAACAACTTATGCTAAGTAATATTCGACTAGGTGATAGCAAGATATATAACTGCAAGCTTGATGGCTATCACAAAGTAAGTAGCATAAGTAAGATGCTCGGGTATAGAAATACTGAGGCACTTGGAGACGATGATTTATCCTAAAGTCCAATTCCCAATGGAAGCTAGTCTCCGTTGGAGCGGCGCGGTGTTCACCAAAGTGAAACACCAAGTAGCCTTGAAATGGCACACCGTATCTCCTTTGTGCCTTACCACCGATGTGGCGAGGCACTTGTCACTATGTTGCCGTTGAGGTTGACAACTAGAACCTTTACAAGGATGAAGCACACTCCACAAGTTGGAGGGTCTTCACCAAATGCACCGAGCCGCCAAGACTTGATGCTCCAAGGCCGGGGCACACACCACAACTCAATTGGTGGCTCCCGGCAATGTCTTCGTAGCTACCAAAGCTTCGAGACGAACAAGGTTGAGCCACACTCCACAACCTAATTGGAGGCTCCCAACAAATCCCGTGAGCCACCAAGACTCCGAGAAATCAACAACCGTCTAGGGTACCAACGTGCCCTAGAGGAACAAGCTCTAGGGCACCCAAGCACCCAAGAGTAACAAGCTTCTCAACTTCAATTTCCACGTATCACCGTGGAGAGCACAAACCGATGCACCAAATGCAATGGCAAGAACACACTAAGTGATCAAGTCCTTCAATCCCGATTCCAACCAAAGCAACTAATGCTTGGGAGGGATTTGAGAGGAAGAACAAAGGAGAAACACTAAGAAACTCCAAAGATCTAGATCTAAAGGGTTCCCCTCACTTAGAGGAGAAATCGATCGGTGGAAACGTGGATCTAGACCTCCTCTCTCTTTTCCCTCAAAAACTAGCAAGAACTATTGGACGGATTGAGAGATAGCAAGCTCACAAGAATGTCAACAATGGGGGGAAAACGAGCTCAAAAGATAGAGGTTTCTTTGGAGAAGAAACCCCTTAAACAGGGAGGCTGAAATTCTGCCCGTTTGAAGGCAAACTGCACAAGGCCAGCCAAGCTGGCCAAATGGCTGGCCACGGCGTTGCATAGCCCAGCCAGTAGCCCGGCCATGATGGCCGGCCCCCTACAGAGGAGCCCCGGCCATTTGCCCAGCCAGGCCGGCCAAGTGGCTGGCCAGGTTTGTCTATAAAATGGCCGACTCAGAAAACACAATAACTTTTGCAACCGGACTCCGTTTTTGATGATCTTGGACTCGTTGGAATCACCACAATAAGCACTACAAGATTATGCAGAGAAACATCCTAGTCCAACAAGGGAGGATAAAACCAAATAGAGAAATGTTAGACCTCTCTCTAAACGAATAACCAATAAACCTCCAAAATCAAAAATGCAATAAAGTTTCATACGAAATCCGTTTTTGATGAACTTGAGCTTGTCTTGAAAATCATGACAAGCTCTAAAACCATATGTAGATAAAAGTCAACTAAGAATAGACAATGGAGATTTTGGTATGGGTAGGAAGGCGTGAACCTTTCCTCACTAGTGAATCGGCAAAATCTCCACCACCGAAAACGCAATAGAAGATGCAACCAAATATCGTTTTCGAAGGACTTAAGCTTGTCATGACTATCACGACAAGCACCGAGACCTCACTACGATAAGACTCAAATAAGAACCAAGAAAGGATGATGCCAAGGATGCAAAGGTTTGAGCTCTCTACGATGATACGCTGAAGCTCACTTGAGAGCCCCTCTTGATAGTACGGTCAGCTATCCTAAAACCCTATCAATATCATACCTTTGCCTTGCGCATTCCACTTGAGCTAGATGATGACGATCTTGATCTCCTCAAGTGGGAACACCTTTCTTGATTGCGCTTCGCTTGGTGAAGATTCACATGATGCTCCCCCATACACCAATATGGGAGAAGCACATTTCGGCATATCATCACATGGCCTTGAGTGTTGATCAACTCGCACTTAGCCTTGATCAACATGTAATATTCTTCCCTTAGCCATGACTCCAACATATGGATATCAAGCAATGCTTATGGACACACCTACAAATATAGCTCAATGCAAACATTAGTTTGTAGCGATTGTCATTAATTACCAAAACCACACATGGGGGCAACCATGCACTTTCAATCTCCCCCATTTTGGTAATTGATGACAATCCCTTATAAGAGGGTTTATATAATGAATTAAGCAACCTTGCAAGACAAACAAGCAAGGATGCAAGTGCATTAAAGGCAAATGCAACAAAAGCATAAAACCAAATTCCCTTAAACCCTCTAAACTTCTCCCCCATTGGCATCGATTGCCGAAATGGGAAGAAAAATTTAGAAGACCAATATAATATGAGTTCCTCAAAAAAGTGTGCATTTCTCAAGATGTGAGTGGAATCATATGCACATATCCATTGATGAATAATTAGAGGAAATCAAACTATATTGAGGATCGAAAGATTGCAAAAAGATGAAAGCATACTAAACATCTCCACAAAGGAGAAAAGCAATCAAAAAGATCCAAAGCGAGAGTTCTAAATAAAAATGAAGAAGCTCCCCAATGTTCATGCACTATTGAGGAGTGCACCAATATGGAATCCTCGCTCCCCCAAAATCATCTAGAACATGCAACAAGTGCAAGTGTGCATAAAGCAAAAGCAAAACATAGCACTTGTACCAAAGATATGGTTGAGCCATAAGAAGATACCAAATTTTTAAAGATTCAAACATAAGATAGGCCCAACCAAGATACAAAGATCTTTTCAAAAAGAATATGTTCACGAACTCAAGGATACCAATTGGAAACTAAAACCAATTGAAAAAGCCAAGAGCTAGAGAGAACATTTAGCCAATAAAATCAACATGCTCACCGTGATATGCATGAAGACAAAGATCTTCAAAAAAATGTGAGTGCGCAAAGATGCAAATTGAAAAGAGACAAGCACTCACGAGACAAATTTGGGGCCACCAAAGAATGATAGATGAAAAAACAAGGTGGCTCGAAAGAAATGGGATACCAACTAAAAGGTGACCTCTCTCATATGTATAGGTTTCTAAGTAGACAAATCGTTGATGATATACATCCACAAATAAACTTACATATATGAAATAGTTGATGAAGTAAAGACCAAGGTATCCAAAAGGAAGTCATAAACATACAAACGAGATTGTTGCTTAAAAGCATAGCACATAGCTCAAATTTATCTCATTGTATATAAATTAACTTCAAAAATATCAAAGACATCACACATATCACTAAGGGAACAAGAGATAGTGGAGATGCTTTGAGATAGGCAACAAGTGTCACAAATAAGGAAATAATACCAATTGAAGAAAAGGTTTTTTGCACTTTCATCACAAATATCACAAATATATACCAAGTGAAGGAAAAAGACAAAACCACAACAATTGCACAAAAAGCTTTCATGCCAAGAGGCAACCTACACAAGGTTGAGACTAGAAAAGTATGCATGTGATAGATACTTGTTACCGAGATGCATTGACGATGAAGATGATGAGAGTTTGTTTATCATCAAAGCTTGACTCCGATAATCACACGGTGAGAACACCTTCCTTATGAATGAGGCAAGCATCCAATGCATCTCCATTGTACCTAAAACAAAATTTAAGCACAAAATGGTTCCCAAACTCATTGGTCCCATAGTAGTTATATGAACTACAATACATAGGAAACACTCGACATAAATATATGCATATAGATATGAAATTGAATTTCATGCATATTTTAGCCGATTAGGATTTGGTGGAGTATCCCCTATATATTGGATCATGAAATACTATCATGCCATAACATATATATATTAGTGAAAATGCGTGCATAGACTTACGAGAACCAAGAGAGATACAATTTGGACATAAACACCAAGTAAACCAAGAAGAGAGCACACCAAAGTGTGACACAAAAAGGTTGTCCAAATTATATCAAAATCCAAGTCAACACATGATCTAGGACAAATCAAATCAACACATGAGGTAGATATCAATAGGAATCAAATCAAAACAACATATGATAGATAAGACACCAATTGAGAATAAGATACCAACTAGGAGAAAAGATACCAAGAAGGGGATAATCCTTGATCGAAATCAAGTAAAGTAAAACAAAGAAATAAGGTATCAAGATTCCATAGTAAATATCAATTAAAACAAATATCTATGGAGGAGATATTAAATTCTAATTAATACCAATTGAAGGTACCTAGGCAAGGCCAATGAGCATATAAGATAAAAGAAAGAGACATGCTCAAAGAATTTTCTCATTTTATAGGATAAACATAAAACAAGAAATGAGAAAGCAAGACTCCCAAGAGAGAGCAAGGTTACACCAAATAAACCAAACACACTCTACACTTTTCATGATGGCACAAAGCATCAAAAGAAAAAGATTTGTCTTCCATAAACACATAAGATAGAAATTAAATGCCAATTGAAAGGATCAAATATTGATAGATAGGGTAGTGTTCTAAATAAAAAGGAATGCTCCCCCAAGATTCATCACTACAAGAAATATGTCAACTTATGACCTTCTGACAGTGACTTTAAAAATATTAGTCATAGATCTATGACCATTTTGAACTAATTGGTCACGAGCTGTTTAGGAGGGTCCGAACACAAAAACATAACGACCATTTTGGTCAGAAAGGTCGTAGTTTTCTTACACGAAATGGTCATAATGCAGTCAACT
Organism: Puccinellia tenuiflora; assembly: GCA_012064385.1. Taxonomy (NCBI): domain Eukaryota; kingdom Viridiplantae; phylum Streptophyta; class Magnoliopsida; order Poales; family Poaceae; genus Puccinellia; species Puccinellia tenuiflora. The sequence continues at coordinate 54,847 of QRDG01000124.1, forward strand.
GTGGTTTACCACTTACTTTTGACCGATTACGACCAATATAAATGGTCATACTCGCTAATTTGTGATGCATTCAAATGACGGAGCGGCCACCTCAGCAGTTTCGCTTATGTGTCAGCTCCATGTGTCCATTTTGGAATACGTGGCATGTCCATGTGTTAATTTAAACCTACCACTGACAGGTGGAACCCCATAAGGACTTGTTGACCATTGATACGTCTCCAACGTATCTATAATTTCTTATGATTTATGCTTGTTTTCATACCATTTTCTACATGTTTTTTTTTCATCTTATTGCATTTTTATGCATTTTTTGGAACTAACCTATTAACAAGATGCCATAGTGCCAGTTCCTGTTTTCTGCTATTTTCCCGTTTCAGAAAAGTACTTAAGGAAATATTCTCGGAATTGGACGGGACAAAAAGCAGCAGTCTTATAATTCAATGGACTACACGGAGCCCGAAGGAGAGGACCTGGAGGGCCGTGGGCTGGCCACACCATAGGGTGGCGCGGGACCCATGCCTGCCGCGCCACCAGGTGGTGTGGGGCCCACGGGAGCCCTCCGACGCCGCCCTTTCGCCTATATATTGCCCCCGATGCATAAAACCTAGACGGACCCGTCATATTCCAAAAAAACATCTGCAGCGCCGCCGCCATCGCCGACAAGTTTCGGGGGACAGAAGTCTCTGTTCCGGCACCCTGCCGGGACGGGGAAGTGCCCCCGGAGCCATCTCCATCAACTCCACCACCATCTTCATCGCCGTTGCTGACTCCCATGATGAGGAGGGAGTAGTTCTCCCTCGGGGCTGAGGGCCGTACCGGTAGCCATGTGGTCTATATCTCTCTCTCCCATGATGTGATCTATATGTGATCATGAGCTTTGCAATCTAGATGTTGTTATGTTACTCAAGTGGGCTTTATTTATGTGATCTCCAGAGACTCCTTGTCCCACGTGTGTAAAGGTGACAGTGTGTGCACCGTGTGGGTCTTTAGGCTATATTTCACAAGATACTTGTTCACTGATTTATTATTTGAGTTGGATGTCTCTATGAAATTGTGGTGTGTTAGTACCTCCTGTGAATGCTCATGGTCCAGTGTGGGGTATTCATTAGTACTTGGGAATATATGTTTGAGGCGTGCTTTTGCATTCCTACACAATGAATTAGTGTTCGTTATCCAGCCGGAGAATACTTCGGAGTAGTATATTGAAGTGCTTATATTTATATTCAATTATGATTGCATTGTTGAGAGTGACCACTGGTGAAAGTATGATCCCTAGGCCTTGTTTCTAAGCATTGAAACACCGTTTACAACAAGTTCTGCTACATGTTTGCTTGCTGCCATTTTTATTTCAGATTGCAACTACTACTTATAATCATCCATATTACTTGTATTTCACTATCTCTTCGCCAAACTAGTGCACCTATACATCTGACAAGTGTATTGGGTGTGTTGGGGACACAAGAGACTTTTTGTATTGTGATTGCAGGGTTGCTTGAGAGGGATACCTTTGACCTCTACCTCCCTGAGTTCGATAAACCTTGGGTGATTCACTTAAGGGAAACTTGCTGCTGTTATACAAACCTCTGCTCTTGGAGGCCCAACACTGTCTACAATAATAGAAGCGTGTGTAGACATCAAGCTATTTTCTGGCGCCGTTGCCGGGGAGGTAAGGTAAAAGGTACTCACATCATCTGGCTACTAAGCTATTTTCTAGTACTGTTGCTGTTGTGTGAGTGCTCGAAGTTATTTCCTTTAGATTCTGCAATTATATCTTTTTGTTTCTTGTTTTTAATTTCACTAGTTAGGCTTAATGGAAAACAACAAAAAAATTAGTATTAGTTCTTTGGAAATCATTTTTGCTAATGATATGATAAGCTCTAAGCTTGGGGATGAGGTGTTTGAAAATCCTATTGTTACTAATGATTACATGTTTGATACATCTCCTTCTAGTAAAAATGATGATATGTTTACAGATGAACACACTTTGGAAGATAAATATTCTATTCCTTATGATGATACTATGCCCCCAGTTTTTGATAATTATTATAAAGAATATTATGACATGGGTTATAATTACAATCATCCTCATGAAACTTGTCATAATTATGGAGGGATCACCCAAAACCATCCCTTTAATATACAACCTGTTTATCATGTTCAAGTTCTTTATGATGATCCTGCTCCAGTTGTTATTCATGAGAAGAATTTTGTTTATGTGGAAAATGATGACACTTTTATGCATATGGATCATGATAAGAATTTTACATGTGATGGTTATATTGTGGATTTTATCAATGATGCTACTGAAAGTTTTTATGAAAAAGGGAGACATGGCTTCATATATCACAATAACATTGAATCTCTTCTCCTTTTGTTGAAATTTTTGAAGTTGCACCTATTTTGTCTTCCTATGCTAGTCAATTTATGCTTCATGGATTTATTTACTTACAAGATTCCAATGCATAGGAAGTGGGTTAGACTTAAATGAGTTTTATAGTTGCTTCTTGATGCTCCCTTATTGTGCTCCAAATCTCATTTTTATGTGAGCATCATCAAAATTACCATGCCTAGCTAAAAGGCTTTAAAGAAAAGCGCTTATGGGAGACAACCCATCATTTTATTTTCAGTATCTTTTCTTTTATTTGAGTCAAGAAGTTTGTTTACTTCTTTAGAAACTTCTTTGTATCTTTATTTTCTTGCAATGTTGTGCCAAGTAAGGTCTCTAGTAGCAAGTTTTTGCTATATTTGGATTTCTGCACAGGAAACAGATTTCTGTCTGTCACCGTTAAATTCGTCATTTATTCCAGAAGCAACGAAATTCTTTGAGATTTTGTGTTCTGAATCTTAATATATGTATGAAACTTTTTCTAGTTCAGTGATTTTCGATTTGAGCAACTCTAGTGCCTCGAAAAAATTCGTCTTTACAGACTGTTCAGATTTTGACAGATTCTGCCTTTTATTGTGCATTGCTTCTTTTGCGATGTTTATTTGGATCTTTTTGATTCTTTGAGCATCAGTGGCTGTAGCTAATGTTATAATGCATTAAGGTGTGCTTGTGTCACAGTAGAACTTGTGAATTTTTGGTTTATGCACTAACCCTCTAATGAGAATTACTTTGAGTTTGATGTGGTGGAAATTTTCAAGTAAGCAAAAGGGACGATATGATGAGATCAAGAAGAGTGAAAAGCCTAAGCTTGGGGATGCCCCGGTGGGTCATCCCCAGCAAATTCAAGAAGACTCAAGCATCTAAGCTTGGGGATGCCCAAGGCATCCCCTTCTTCATCGACAAAACTATTAGGTCATCTCTAGTGATACTATATTTTTATTCCACTACATCTTATGTATTTTGCTTGGAGCGTCTGTTTTTATTTTGAGTGTGTGTTTTAGTTTTCTTAATAAGTTGGATCCTAGCATTCTTGTGTGGGAGAGAGACACGCTCCGCTTTTTCATATGAATACTCTTGTGCTTCGCTTATATTTGTTGAGTATTCTTAGCTACTGTTTGTTTTCTAGTAAGCTCTCGCTTTTAGCATGTTATCTTGTTTAGAGCTGCTAGTTCTTTGTGTTAAGCTCTCTTGTGTTTCACTCTTATTTGTTAGAGAGATGTTTTAGTTGCTTGGTTGATGTGTTAGATTGGAAAATGCTATGCTTGTGATAGTGGTATGAAATAGAGAAAAGCTGCATAGTCTTGTAGACCATTGTGTAGATAACTTGCTCCTCTTCAATTGTTTGAGGTATTAAAATAACTAATGGTTAAAATTTGTTGGCTAATGTTGTTAAGAGCTGATTAGTGAAGATGTGTTAGTAGAGCGTGGAGCCGTACTTTTCTGAACTAAAAACAACTTAAGTCAATAGTGCTTTAGTGTCGTGATTTCCTCTTAGTTGAAAAGAAGTTTCTAATGGTATAGTTACTGCAACAGTCGGGGAAGCCAACGGGGCACTTGTGTCGCCGCCACGATCCCTCTCGGGGTGTCTCTAACCATTTGTAAAACTTTGATACTGTTAGTTGTTTGCAATATACGACATGCTATGTGAGTTTTTGGTTTTTGGCACTTCCACCTCCATATTTTGCTAGCCTCTTCGGTACTTTGCATTTCCCTTTTTCACATTGAGATTGGTGCATACTTCGCAAGTACATCCAACCCCGTGGGAGATCTTCATCTTGTTCTCCTACACATAAGCCAACTATCTTCCTCAAAACAGCCACCATATCTACCTATCACAGCATTTCCATAGCTGTTCCGAGATACATTGCCATGCAACATCCATCATTTACATTACATGACTTTATGTCATTTTTACTTCATTACCATATAGTATTGCTTGACCATTTGAGTTAGTGTGATGCGTGGTTTTCCACATGTGTTACATTTTTTCCACACTACGCTCGGTCTTGCATATCCACCATACACCATGTATTAGTCTTTGAGTTTTGAGTACACCAAAAAGTGTGATGATCATCTTGTAAAATAGAGTGTTGCCTCTACCTATGAGCATATTGAAAAGAGTCCAAAGTGGCCAATCAAAAGAGTCCAAAAGAGACCAATGAGAGAAAAATATAAAAGAGCCACAAAGGCCTCAAAAAGCAAAAAGCAAAAAAAAGAGAAAAAGAAAAAAAGAATATAAAATGAGAGAGGGGGCAACACTACTATCCTTTTATTCCACACTTGTGCTAGTAGCACCTACATCATTGTAGTGAGTTTTCATGCTTCATTAGTATAACTATGTGGGGGACCAAACGTTATAGAACTTGGCTTGTATATTCCAACGATGAGCCTCCTCAAGTGAGCTCTAGGTCTTCATGAGCAAGCAAGTTGGATGCATCCCCACTAGTTCCATTGGAGAGCTTCCATTCATATAGCTCTATGTGCATCCGTTGCATGGCAATCACTACTCCTCATTCAGTGTCTACTACGGGACTTCCTCTTGTCTTGTGGTTACCTCTTCCACTGTTTGAGCCTTTCTTTTTGGCCTTCCAAACTCCCATTATTATTCTCTTTGCCATAACCTCATGGTGCCAAGCCTTCTTCTTGCTTGTATTAGTTGAGTGGACTACATAACAGTTGATAAGTTAAGTGGATGGATAAAGGACACTTGACTTGAGCTTGGCTATTTCTATTATTGACTGAATTTGATGCTTTGAAGATTGATTGACATTTTACATTGGAGACACAATTTACTATCCTTCTTTCTAAACCTTATGTATGGTTCCTTGTCTCCAACACGCTGATTCATGAAAAGTTCTAGCTTCTTTTAGCTAGCATTTGTTAATCATTGTTTGCTTAATGTCAACTATAGACAATTGTTTTGGATCGCCTTATTCACATCATGTGCTTTGCATTGCTATGTTGATCTAGATTGTGAGTTAGCATGTCTCCTAAGAAATTATTTGTTATCGTTCTACCTACTCGAGGACGAGTAGAACTAAGCTTGGGGATGCTAATACGTCTCCAACATATCTATAATTTCTTATGATCCATGCTTGTTTTCATACCATTTGCTACATGTTTTGTTGACATCTTATAGCATTTTTATGCATTTTCTGGAACTAACCTATTAACAAGATGCCACAGTGCCAGTTCCTATTTTCTGCAGTTTTCCCGTTTCAGAAAAGTACTTAAGGAAATATTCTCGGAACTGGACGGGACAAAAAGCAGCAGTCTTATAATTCAATGGACTACACGGAGCCCGAAGGAGAGGACCTGGAGGGCCGTGGGCTGGCCACACCACAGGGTGGCGCGGGACCCATGCCTGCCGCGCCACCAGGTGGTGTGGGGCCCAAGGGAGCCCTCCGACGCCGCCCTTTCGCCTATATATTGCCCCCGACGCATAAAACCTAGACGGACCCGTCATATTCCAAAAAAAATATCTGCAGCGCCGCCGCCATCGCCGACAAGTTTCGGGGGACAGAAGTCTCTGTTCCGGCACCCTGCCGGGACGGGGAAGTGCCCCCGGAGCCATCTCCATCAACTCCACCACCATCTTCATCGCCGTTGCTGACTCCCATGATGAGGAGGGAGTAGTTCTCCCTCGGGGCTGAGGGCCGTACCGGTAGCCATGTGGTCTATATCTCTCTCTCCCATGATGTGATCTATATGTGATCATGAGCTTTGCAATCTAGATGTTGTTATGTTACTCAAGTGGGCTTTATTTATGTGATCTCCGGAGACTCCTTGTCCCACGTGTGTAAAGGTGACAGTGTGTGCACCGTGTGGGTCTTTAGGCTATATTTCACAAGATACTTGTTCACTGATTTATTATTTGAGTTGGATGTCTCTATGAAATTGTGGTGTGTTAGTACCTCTTGTGAATGCTCATGGTCCAGTGTGGGGTATTCATTAGTACTTGGGAATATATGTTTGAGGCGTGCTTTTGCATTCCTGCACAATGAATTAGTGTTCGTTATCCAGCCGGAGAATACTTCGGAGTAGTATATTGAAGTGCTTATATTTATATTCAATTATGATTGCATTGTTGAGAGTGACCACTGGTGAAAGTATGATCCCTAGGCCTTGTTTCTAAGCATTGAAACACCGTTTACAACAAGTTCTGCTACATGTTTGCTTGCTGCCATTTTTATTTCAGATTGCAACTACTACTTATAATCATCCATATTACTTGTATTTCACTATCTCTTCGCCGAACTAGTGCACCTATACATCTGACAAGTGTATTGGGTGTGTTGGGGACACAAGAGACTTTTTGTATTGTGATTGCAGGGTTGCTTGAGAGGGATACCTTTGACCTCTACCTCCCTGAGTTCGATAAACCTTGGGTGATTCACTTAAGGGAAACTTGCTGCTGTTCTACAAACCTCTGCTCTTGGAGGCCCAACACTGTCTACAAGAATAGAAGCGTGTGTAGACATCAACCATGCACGTCTAGCCAATGACAGGTCCGACCCACCACAAACCTAACATGCGGGACCCATCACATACCTGACATGTGGGACCTATGCCCAACATGACAAGTGGGACCCACCCTAGACATGACATGTGGGACCCACCAACTGACGTGTCAGACCCACCACCGACCTGACATGCGGGACCCACCCAGACATGACACATAGGACCCACCAAACTGACATGCAGGACTCACCACACACATGACATGTGGGACCCACCACCGACCTGACACATGGGACCAACCAAAGTTTTTTTTAGATTTGGGACCGACCAAAGCTGACGTGCAGAACCGACCACAACCACCGACATGACATGCGGGACCCATCTGCAACATGAAATCTATACAGCACAACCGTAAAAGAAATTGTGCAACGAGAGGGATCAAACTCACGATCTGCCCTATATACACCGCATACAGATGCCAACAGACCAACACTTGGTTCGTGTCTTTGTGTAACAGAAAGTCCTTTTGTACTGGTAAACCCGTCCCGGGCCAAAGCCCATTCGAAAAAACGTGTAGGAGATCAATGGTTCGGCTGCGTCGCTGGGCTGAGCCGGCCCAACTCGGGTGGTCCTCTTTTTTTTTGCTCTTTTCTTTTTATTCTTTTCTGTTTTCTTTTATAACTTTTGATTATGAACTCCAATCTAACCCAAATAAATTTTGAAAAATATTGTAAAGATGTCCTATATCATTATAGACTATTAGTGACTTTTTTGTATATTGTGTTATAAAAAATGTATTTTAATGCATTTGAATCATTATATATTGCTTTATATAGGGTTTTGCGGAATTTGAAATACATTTTTGGGATAATTCTTTCAGATTCAAATGCATGGTTTTGCCATGAAAAAATGAAAACATAAAATTTTGGGTTTTTAAAATTACGCCATAATTTGTTTTTGAATTTCATATGTCAATTCTTGGAGTATCTCTGAAAGGATAATGATGTCGCCATTATTTTGATTTTTTTGAATTTCGTGTGCTCATTTGAAAATCTAGTCGAATTTGTGGCCGTGACCGTTCGTGTCTAGTGTTTGAATCATGTGGATATTTTGATGTATCTATGATGAAATGGATACTTGTGAATCTAAAAATGAAATTTAGGAAAAATAACGGGCAAGCTGTGTGGCAGCTGCAGTTCAAAATCTAGCCGTTTCCAACTGAATCGGCACGAAGCCGTTTAAATGGCCGGAAATAGGCAGAGAGCTCGGAAATTCATGCCTTTTGGTGATTATACATGAAATTATGTCTACTTTGTGAAAACAATTTATCGGTGCCATTTTGGATGACTTCCTCGGTACCCGCTTCACAAAAAATGCTATTTTAAGCACTTGAAAAATGAAAAGTTGATTTTTTTGTGAAACATGTTGAAATCTTTGTTCGGCAATATTTTTTGCCATCCCACAATGAACACATGTGCCAATTTTGGGCTCATTTGGACAAACTATGTCATGAATGTGGCCAAAACATTGCTCCTTCATCTTGAAAGCTATGAATGTTCGTTTGTGATAGCAAGTTTCTGAGAACACTTTTTCAGTAAAACTTCCACAACGCAAGTTTATAATTTTTTGTGGTAACTAGGTCACATATAATGACACCACGCGAAGGTTTTCCATTATTTTGAATTTCGTATGACGATTTCAAGACACGGTCAAAACGGCGGACGTGGCCGTTCGTAGCTAGGGGTTGAATCTTGCAAAACTAATGTTATGTCTCTGATAAAATAGGTACTTGTGTATCTAAAAATGATTTTTTCAAAAAATCTTGAGCAAACTACGAGGCACCTGTAGTTCAAATTTGACCCGATTCCTACTGATTTGGCAGAAACTTGTCTTTTTTACGAGAGGTGGTTGGAAACAGTTTGGCTGCAAAAATTTATTTTTTTCTACGTTATATGTGGTCTAGTATTTTGAGAAAGTGGATTGCTCCAATTTTGAAACATATTTTTGGTAGGTGCTTCACAAAAAAACCCATTTTTGCACTCGGAAATTGAAAAATGATTTTTTCATGAAAGGAAAATGAAAAGTTTCTTCGGCAACATTGTTCACGGTTCCACGATACACGCATGTGTCCAATATGGGCATATTTAATCAAACTATACCATGAATATGGCCATAACATCCGTCATTTGGCCTGAAAGGTATGAATCTTCATACATGATAGCTCATTTCTGTGAACACTTTTTAAAAATATTTGTTGTATTCCAAGTTTATATTTTTTTCTCGAAACTAGGACACATATAATGACACCACGCGAAGGTTTTCCATTTATTTGATTTTTTTTGAATTTCGTATGACGATTTCAAGATACGGTAAAAACGGACTGTTCGTAGCTAGGGGTTGAATCTTGCAAAAATATTGGTATATCTCTAATAAAATAGGTACTTGTGTATCTAAACATGATATTTTATAAAATCTTGAGCAAACTACGAGGCACCTGTAGTTCAAATTTGACCCGATTCCTACTGATTTGGCAGAAACTTGTCTTTTTTACGAGAGGTGGTTGGAAACAGTTTGGCTGCAATTATTTATTTTTTTCTACGTTATATGTGGTCTAGTATTTTTAGAAAGTGGATTGCTCCAATTTTGAAACATATTTTTGGTAGGTGCTTCACAAAAAAACCCATTTTTTGCACTCAGAAATTGAAAAATGATTTTTTCGTGAAAGGAAAATGAAAAGTTTCTTTGGCAACATTGTTCACGGTTCCACGATACACGCATGTGTCTAATATGGGCATATTTAATCAAACTATACCATGAATGTGGCCATAACATCCGTCATTTGGCCTGAAAGGTGTGAATCTTCGTACATGATAGCTCATTTCTGTGAACAATTTTTAAAAATATTTGTTGTATTCTAAGTTTATATTTTTTTCTCGAAACTAGGACACATATAATGAAACCACGCGAAGGTTTTCCATTTATTTGATTTTTTTTGAATTTCGTATGACGATTTCAAGATACGGTCAAAACGGCAGACATGACCGTTCGTAGCTAGGGGTTGAATCTTACAAGAATATTGGTATATCTCTGAATAAATAGGTACTTTTGTATCTAGAATTGATTTTTTTCAAAAAAATCATGAGCAAACTATGAAGCACCTGCAGTTCAAATTTCTGCCGATTCAATTTGACCCGCTTTCAGTTGAATCGGCAGAAATTCGTCTTTTTCACGAGAAGTGGATTAAAACTTTAAACACCTAAACATTTTGTTATTTGTACAAAACATGTGGTCTAATATTTGTTTTAAATATTTCATCCAATTTTGCAACAAATATTTGGTAGGTCCTTCACAAAAAAAACCATTTTTTACACTCTGGAAATAAAAAATGACTTTTTCGTGCAAGTAAAAAGAAAATTTTCTTCGGCAACATTGTTCACGGTTCCAGGATGCACATTTGTGACAAATATGGGAAATTTTGAACAAACTATGCCGTGAATGTGGCCATAACATTCGTCATTCCACCTCAAAGCCTTGAATCTTCGTAGATGATAGCTCATTTATGAGAACACTTTTCCAACATAATTGCCGTATTCCAAGTTTATTATTTTTTATGGATAATAGTACACATATAATGACACAACGCGAAGGTTTTTCATTTATCTGATTTTTTTGAATTTCATATACCGATTTCAAAATACGGTCAAGACGACGGACATCACCGTTTCTACTTCAGGGTTGAATATTGTGAAACTATTGTTATATCTCTAATTAAATAGGTAGTTGTGTACCCAAAAATATATTTTTAGATAATTCATGAGCAAACTACGAGGTACTTATAGTTTAAAATTGACCCACTTCCTGCTGAATCGACAAAACTTTATCTTTTTCATGAGAGGTTTATAGAAACCCTTTGAGACACAAACATTTGTTTATTTGTACAAATAATGTGGTCAAGTATTTTTCAAATTTGGTTTTTTCCAATTTCACAACATTATTTTGGTAGATGTTTCACAAAACTCTATATTTTTCAGCACTCAGAATCCATTTTAAAAGACACATGTCTCGAACCAATCAGAACTCAGATTCAGCCTCCCACGGATCGACCCCAGTAACCATCTGAGCCGTCCACATCCTACGAATCCAACGTCTCTCGCTCACTCGTCTCCTACCGAAAAAGACAAAACAAAAACACCTAAACGCACGCCCTTGACCCCAAACCCTAGCATCGTGCGCAGCCTCTTCCCTCTCCCATTCCTCCCCGCGGCCTCCCTCTCCTCGCCTCGCTCGATCTGGATCCCCTTTCTCGCCCTCTCCTCGATCCAGATCGACGCCGCCGCCTCTCTCACCTCGCCGGCAGGTTCCTCCACCGCCGTCCACTCCTCCCCCAGCCCCGGCCGTCCTCCCTTCTACCACCCCCACCTCTCAAAGTCGATCTATTTCGTGGTCCTGTAGCAGATCAAGCGCTCGCCGCGTAGCACTCTAACGACTACACCCGGAGCGCAACAGCGCCGCCGTTCCGAGCACTTGACGCCAAGATCTGCCTCGGCTCCTTCACCAGCCGCTGCTCCTCCGGGCTCTGCACCGCGTCGTCGTCCTCCTTCGTCACGGCCTCTCATCCATGCTGGAGGTAGCTGCGTCCCCGACGGCTGCTGCTGCACCCGACCCCTCCTCGTTCCCTGGACGCGTCCCCGACTCTCCCTCCTCCTGGACAAGGCCTTTGCCGGATACTCGTTTCTCCTTCATCTTCTTCTCGCGTTTGACCAGAGCAGAGATGGCTCATATCTGACGTTTTTATTGTCTTACTGGTGATTCAGGGCGCTGGTGCTGCAGGGGCTGCAAAAACACGCTCGAGAACGTCGACTAGGGCGGCAGCCATGGCCATCGGCGGCGGCTACTTCATCTACAAGGACTACAAGCTCACCTACGACATTTAGAGGGTGTTCAAGATCAATGACAAGCTCTACATCGTCCTCTCTCAGCCAGACACCGACGCCCAAATGGTGTAAGTCGCTGCCCCCTCCCCCTCTTTGCCTCTGATTTCTCATGGCGTCTTAGGGTTTTGATGCATCAGTTATTTAGCTAGCTGCTGTTAACTTGCATCCCTATCATTTCCTAGTATTGGCATGGTGTTGTTCATTCATTGCTAGATAGATATGATCACTGTACAAGATGGCGATTGCAGTTCTTCATTGTTACTCTAGTATTTGAGTTGAGAGGTGCTGCTGTTGCTCTCAGATTGACTGAAAATTTGCTTGTGAAATAATAGTCCATCCATGCTTTTGACATAAAGATGTTCCAAATAGTATTTAAAGAAAATTGTTTAGAAAGTTAACCCAAAATTGTTGTAGCTTATAAGCTTAATTCACTGTGCTATTACTATTTAAAGATAATTGTTTGAGCAAGTTAACCCAATACTGTATTGTTACTATCTTACCAGCTTGAAGCTTCTCTGCAAAAAATATAGCATGTCAATTACTATAGCATATGCTCCAAGCTTTGTAGTTTCTGATTTTATCTCAAGCATTGTACTTCTGTATTTGTTTCGGTGGACACCTATTTTGTTAAATATTATTTCGTGAAAGGGAGTTCACTGCTTTATCTAGGACCAGTAACTGCCACTAGCACATTCGATGATATGTATTGTTTGCTGTTTAATTAACTAAGTTTGGACATGATGTTAAGTTGTTAACAATAGCCTGAGAACACTTGCTTATGATACAACCGGAATTCTTTAATATATCTAAGTGAACTCCTTAGATGTACTGTTATGGCAGGCTCATTCTACATGTATCACTTGTGTTTTTAACTCTGCTACCTCTATCTGTCTTTACTAGTTTTTGTCTTCTGCCTGCTCATGTCTGTTGGTTAGGGTTTGATTGATTGCCTGCTCGCTGACTTATTGATGCTCCTAGTACTTGCTTAGTTACTGGCCAATTGAGTTAGTATTCAGTGAATGATGCATGTGGTTAATGATAATAATTGGCCAATTCTTTTGATTGAGAGATAAGTAGCAAGTGGCTAGCACTATAAATAATTGATGTTTTCTTAAACTGCAGGTTGGCATTAAATCCTTGATGTTGCCCTGTTTAATCCAGTACTCAATCAGTGGTGTGCTGCTTCGTAGTAGGATGCTTTCTTATATTTATGTACATGATACATCCTGCCATGCTTGATGACATTGTATCCTGCCTGCCTTTCTAGCTAGTACTGTTGCTGTCCTAGTCGGATGTCTTACCCTTATTTTCAGTTTGTAGTTATTTTTGTTAATCCACATTGGTGGACTGCTAGCTAGCTTGGTTTTGTGGTCAATTGTTATGAATTAGCCATTATGAAACAAATATGCTTGATTGCTGATTATTTCCTGCTATCTCTTAGTTTTACTTTATCAAGTCCACTAATTCTTGTCCATTCTATTTTGCAGCCCTCCCCTTTCCAGACCAGCCATGACAAAGATGGCAAAGAAGAACGTGCCAGCTGGTATGCAACTCTTTCCTTGTGCTTATCCTCCTAGATTGTCTATGTATGCTCTGATGTGCCTAGCTATGTTTGAAACCTGGCTTATGTGTTGTATTTGGTTATATTTTTGCTTGTGCTTGTTAGGGTAGGGTACCAAGAATAAAACATGATATGATAACTAAATTGACCAGAATGGGTTTGTTTAATAGTTGCTAATGAATTTGTTGTGCCCACTATCATGTTTCAAAGAAGTAACTTGGTTGTTTGTTTGTGTTGTCTTGCTTCCCCATGCATTTCAACCAATCAAACTTACGATTGCTTCATTTATTTGCTGAGTAGAACCGCCTTTGACTGACTACGAGAAGATTAGGGCTGAAAACATCATGAGGAACAACCGCAGATTGCAGGCACTTGGCATCAATGCGTTAGTGTCGATGGTTAGGAAGAGAAACAATGTTCACGAAGGTAGCGCAGTTACTTATGATGACGCATCATCTGCGATTGTTTGATCATGGGTGTTGTTATTTGGTAGTGTAATAGATTTTTAATACGTTTAGGTGTTGTCCATCTGTGGTAGCATTAGTACATCCTTCATATACTGTTTATACTTCTAATTACTTGATGTAATGAATTTCCATACAAGTTCTTGTGCTCTTGGTGATCATTTGGTCACTTACATGATCAGGAATTATTTAGATGTGCTATGCTTGCAGATTTGAGTGATTTATTGTCCAACAACACTTGCAACCAGATCTGCTTGTTGAACTTCTTTTTCGTGATACATGCCCACATCTTTATTTGTGATACTTGTCAACATTGTTTTGTGATAAGTTAGTTGAATTATGAATGACGTGTAATTCAACAATTGTAGACTGACATGGAAAAAAATATTGGCTACTCCGGCACCGGAAGGAGAACAACCAAAGACTGATGTCGCTGCTGTTGCAGAAGTGCTTTCCAAAGCATGCCCCTCAAACACATTCCTGAGGAATGTTGGTCTGCAATCAAGCTCAGCCAAGAAGTTCAGCTAATCAGATCCTGCTATGACTGCGCATGTCACTGCGCTTGAGGAGAGGCTTGAGAGGGAGCAAGTTCAAAATGAAGAAATGAGAGCAAAGCTGGCTGAAATGAAGAGGAAGAATGAAGAAGCCGAAGCTACGCAAGTTGTACGCGACAAGGAGCATCAAGTGCTGCTCAAGAGGACACAGGAAACAGAAGAAAAGATGACACACCTGTTGGCATTGTTTGGAGCTAAGGTTTAGTGATGTGTGTGTGAACTTGCTGGTAAGTTTTGACCTGATGGTATGATGTGTTTGGGATGCTGAACCTGATGTGACCATTATGTTTATGTGATATTGGATGGGTGAAGTTTTTTGGTGGTCAACCTGATGTGACCATGATGTTTATGTGATGGTGAACCTATAATGTTATTTGAATCTCGAATATGTTCTGAACCTGGAATATGATGTGAGTTATCTGATAATGTGTTTTGTGATGATTTAAATTCCTGAAATATGTTCTGTCATTCAGATTTACTGAAATTCGAATGAAATTTTGAATTACCTAGAATTTGAAATGTGCAACCGGGCTTGGCCTATATGGACTGGCTGAATGCATTTTGCAGAAACAATTGGGCTGAGGCCCAAGTAGCATTGGACTGTATTCTGTAATAAAATAAAATAAAAATTCAAAAAATTCCCCAAAATAGGCTACGACCAGGAAATAAAGTGGACTATAAAAAGGCTAAAGCCCAGGGTTTAATTGGACCGTAAAAAGGCTCAGGCCCACAAACTAAATTGGCTTAAATGTTGACTTCGGCCTATTAATCCGACCAGAAATTATAGGAAAAAAAATCAAATGGGCCCATTATTGGGCTGGCCCATATAGAGGAGCAGTATGGATTGGGCTGATTCTGGATTATGACCTTCTCATTTGGTCATAATTTTGCCACGTAGGATCTGATGTGGCCACGACAGATAGCGCATGACCAAAACAATTGGTCATAAATGTTATGACCCTCTAATTTGGTCATGGACGGTCATGACCATTTTACTAAGAAGGTCATGATCGATCGTTTTAGTCGCTCGGTATGTGACCATCAGTTTTTGGTCACGGAGGGGTCATGAATGGAACTTTGTGACTTTTTAGTGACCCAAATGGAGAGTCACCAGTCAGCATATTTCTTGTAGTGCTTGCATTATCTTTGATATTTGCATTTGAATACAAAATGCATGTACAAGGGATCATTACTCTCCATATTTTATTTCCAACACTAAACACTACCTATTGAAATTTAGGATCCATGCAAGAGGCAAGGAAGAAAAAGGGAGTAAAAAAACAAAAACACTTGGCAATAAATAAGGCAATTCAACGCAAGAGCCAATATGAGGATGAACAAAAATATAAGACCAAAAATGTGAATATCAATTGTCCAAGGACAATGAGTATAAGGAAATATTTTCCCGGTGAGTAGAGACATACAAGTTCATCCTCACACGATAAAACATATGGCAAGGGATAAGAATTAAAACACCATATTTTAATAAAGTTTGTTGGTAGTTTCAACTATTCAAACCAACCGGCAAGGCCATGGTTAGAATAATATGGAAAAAATGGTTTCTCAAATAATATATGGAAATGCATATTAGAGAAACACCACACCAAGCAAACTCACACAAACAAGAGCCAAAGGATAACCAAAATGAAAATTGGAACTTGTTCGAGCCAACATGCCACATAGGAATAAGATAATTTACAATATCAAATCTAAGTGGCAAACCTCAAATGTTCACAATTTATGGGTTTGTAATAACCACATAGCTTATTACTCCCCCATAATGTGATAATTCATTTTATCTAAGCAAGAGGCAAATAAAACCAACTAGAGAAATTAATGGACATTGTAGAATTTGAATTTCTCATGAATACGACATACCACATAGTAACTAGATAATATTGAAATATCAATACTAGGTGCTGTGCCTCATGTACACACATTTTTAGGTTAGTGAAGTGCACAAAGCATATCACTCCCCCAAAATGGGATAGTCCATTAATTTCTCAAAAGAGCCAGTTGAAATCAACACAAGATCCAATAAAGACTCAACACAAAGTTTACACATATATGGAGCGCACATTAACATACACAAACTTGATTGCTCAAGGTAAGTAATAAGCACAACATATACAAACACATGCTAGGAACAAAACTAACACATACAAGGAAGCAAGCAACTTTTAATGTATATATAATTTAAATACAAGTTACCGCAAGAAGGAGCATTGGATATGAGATAGATATGTGATACTCCAATTGGCTTGGCTTGATGAAATATAACCATGAAGATCCCTTAATTCTTCAAATGATAGCCAAGTCGCCAATGCCCTCCAACAACACCTATTGATCAAGTTTGAGCTTGTTGGTCCCCAACCAAGTTGGGTCCTAAGAGGTTAGTCACAATAGGCTTGGCAACTCAAATGGTTCTTTTCTTGACACCACTATGAGTTCCAACATATTTGGCAAACACATTGCCAACCCTATCCTTCCTAAGAGAATAAACATCATCAATTATTATGGGGTTGGATAGGGTACCATTAGTGCATGAAGAAGCCAAGTGACCCTTCTCACGGCATAAGTAGCAACATCGACTCTTCTCTTTCTTCTTAATAGGCTCCCCAACTTGAGGAGCAATAACTTGAGTCTTCTTAGGAGGTGGCCCTTGTTCAACTCGATATTGAGCATGAGATTGAATAAGAGGCCGCTTCCCTAGTTGCTTCTCACTAATAGGCTTCTTCTTCATTGGGAAATCCCTAACATGGTGCCCTTCAACTTTGCACTTGAAGCAAACAATCTTGGCCGATTGATTGACTTGTTCTTGGCCCTTCTTATTGTTACTCTTGGACTTGTTCTTGATATTGGAGTTAAATCCAAGTCCACTCTTGTCATTGGGGGATTGTTGCACACTCAACATGTTGTCAAGTGTGGTCTTCCCTTCATGACGCCTTTCCAAGCCTTTCTTCAAAGAAGTGGCTTGGGCCTTGAGCTCGCCTCTTTTCTCTACATGGTTAGTGACAACACAAGAGCTAGAGGAGGTAGATGCATCATTGTTAGATCAACAAGGCATAGAAAGTAATTCATCACAAGATGTACTAACATTGTGAGTGGATGAACTACGAGTACTAGCACAAGGCAATACAACAATTTTATTAGAGGTTGTGCCATTGTCCACATGAGGTTCACTAGATATTACCTTGGTAGTGATAGCCTCATGAGCTAACTTTAGACAAGCATGTGATGCTAGAAGATCATCATTAGAGCTAGAGAGCTTTTCATGACTTTCTACCAATTTTCCATACTTGCTAGTTAACAACTCAAGTTGAGCCCTTAGCTCAACATTCTCCTTTAAAATGAATGCTTCACACGAAATAGAGTTGGTAGCACAAGCATCAATATTAATAGCAATAGGAGAACAAGTTGGAAGCTCTTTTAGCAATTGAGCTTGGAGTTGATCATGGGACTTAGTGAGATGTGCAAGAGAACCTTCCAAGGACTTGACATCCTTTTCAAATTTCTCATTAGCCTCAAGGAGTCTAACAATCTCAACAACAAGCTTATCATTTTTTATTTTAAAATCATTAGCCACCTTGAGAGCTCTATCATGGGTTTCATTTACTTTAGATAACTTTTGAGTAAATGTCTCCACAAGATATTTCTTGGTGGTTTGTTCTTCTTCAAGAGCTTCCTCAAGATCCGCAATCATGTTCGCATAATCACGTTGGCGGCTAAGACTTTCATCTTCACGAGCTTCCAAATTTTCAATAGTAAACCCTCGCTCAACAAGGGTGCTCATGGTTTCATGGAGGTTCTCACAAGCATTTTTATTCTTTGAAAGAGCATTAAGAACCATTAGACCTTTCTTACTAAAGTAAGCATCATCATCATTTTCTTCATCATCATTATTATTGTCATGATCATCACTACTTGACGATTTAGCCATGAGGCAAAAGATGGTTGATGAAGTTGAGCAATTAATTAATGAACTACTCAAGTTCTCATCTTGTTCCATAGATAATTGGGTTTCCTCTACATTATTAATAATACAAGGATTAGAGGGAACACAAGCATTTTTATCATGGCAACAAGATAAAGCACGCATATCATCATGAGATTTATATAGGTGATTTTTAGAAGATATGCAAGGACTATCAACACAAGCATCTGAAACATTTATAGTGCTAGATGTGTTTAAGTCCAAAGATAAATCATTGCAATAAGATAGAGATGAAATATCATCTATAAGAAGCTCACTATCATCATTGCAAAATTTATCCCTACTCACCATTGCATTATTTTGTGGCTTGCCACATGTAGGTGAAGTAGAAGAAGTTGAGAACTCATCACGCCCGGAGGTGGAGGGAGAACAATCATTCCCACAATCAATGGACACACCATATTTGTCTTGAAGCTTGGTCCATAGCTCATGAGCATTCCGATAAGGAGAGATCTACAAAGCAACTGCATTTCTCAAAGCCATGAAAATTGCCTTAGAAGCTTGAGCATCTAGATAAGAATTTTTCTCATCCTCTAAAGATAATCTTTTCGGATCCTTTGGAGGAGAAAAACCCATATCTAAAATTCGCTCTATATTTGGGTTAATGACCCTAAAA
The DNA here is from genome assembly GCA_012064385.1 of Puccinellia tenuiflora. Lineage (NCBI taxonomy): Eukaryota > Viridiplantae > Streptophyta > Magnoliopsida > Poales > Poaceae > Puccinellia > Puccinellia tenuiflora. The sequence continues at coordinate 73,817 of QRDG01000124.1, forward strand.
TAATTTAGCATGCGATTTCTCCAATCATCATAATTTGTGCCATCGAATATTAACAAAGAGGCATTGTGCACTAAACCACTAGACGACATCTTTACTCTCTATACCGTGAAGCCTTATAAAGAGAGAACCCGCAATGATACCAATTGAAAGGACACGGATGTCGCCTAGAGGGGGGGTGAATAGGCGATTTAAAATTATTACGGTTAAGGCTTGAATAAATGCAGAATAAAACTAAAGTTTAATTTATCAAGCCAAAACCTAAACTAGCTGGGTTTACCTATGTGCACCAACAACTTATGCTAAGCAATATAATCGACTAGGTGATAGCAAGATATATAACTTCAAGATTGATGGATATCACAAAGTAAGTAGCATAAGTAAGAAGCTCGGGTATAGAAATACCGAGGCACTTGGAGACGATGATTTATCCCGAAGTTCACTTCCCAATGGAAGCTAGTCTCCGTTGGAGCGGTGCGGTGTTCACCAAAGTGAAACACCGAGTAGCCTTGAAATGGCACACCGTATCTCCTTTGTGCCTTACCACCGATGTGGCGAGGCACTTGTCACTATGTTGCCGTTGAGGTTGACAACTAGAACCTTTACAAGGATGAAGCACACTCCACAAGTTGGAGGGTCTTCACCAAATGCACCGAGCCACCAAGAATTGATGCTCCAAGGCCGGGGCACACACCACAACTCAATTGGTGGCTCCCGGCAATGTCTTCGTAGCTACCAAAGCTCCGAGATGAACAAGGTTGAGCCACACTCCACAACCTAATTGGAGGCTCCCAACAAATCCCGTGAGCCACCANATATTTTCTTGTATGGTTTAATACACCCCTATATTTAAAATATTTTAAAACTTTTTTTACACGATATTGGGGTTTAACACTCAAAAGGATTATCACTCAGCAGGATATTTTATAAAACAAATATTATCAAGGCATAATATTTTTATCATACTCAATGCATTCTAAGGATGGCATGGCAGGGGCTCACACAATCAATCAACATGGGACCTCCTACTATGGTTATATGAAGAAAATCAAAATCTAAGGTTTTTAGTTCAACCAGACACAAGTATGGCAATATCAAACAAGATCTACACACATATCGTCACTCAATAACCTGGATTTAACTTGGACAAATAATTTCCCAATTTGGTAAAACAAAAGGTTAGGGATATGCTAAACATGTCCCTGGTCTGGATTTTTTTTTGGAAAGCTGTATATACCTTTTCAAGTATACACAGGTTTGGAAAAAAAACAGGGTTCTTTCTTTAAAAGAAAACATCTGTGTCGCCAATAATTGGCTTATAGACACTGTGGGGTAGGGCCATGCCAAAAATCATTATGGCAAAATTTTCCCTACGAAGAACTGGAGAGACGAGGGACTGATCTCCTGAGAAAAGGATAGAAGCACACAGAGGGTTATCTTCTTACTCGCAGACATGTGGGTCCGGGGTCCACCTGCTAGTCTCCTTCTTCCTTCTCTCATCTTCTTCCTCGTAGCATCTCCCTTCGTACCTGGCTGACTCTGAGTGTGCGAAGCACTCCATGGTGGCACTGCTGCGCGTGCGGTCCATCTACACAGCGGCCATCACGGCTTTGGGCGCCTCGACGATTTCGCGCCATTTGGCCGAGCCTTGCGCGTGATTCCTCTCTTTTCCCGCGCGAGGCCGAGCTGGGTGCGGCATCCGAGCCCCGCGGCTATAAATGGAGGTCTCTGAAATTCCTTCTTCTTCTACTACTACCATGGGTTTCCTTTCAGCAATCTTCGACGAATTCTACGCGCATCGAGAGGGAGCGGGATTCTTCAAGCAGCTGTTCATCGTCGTGATCTTCGGGATCTTGGCTTCGGTGGTGGTGGCACTGTTGTATGCGGTGGTGGTTCTCCTGTTGATGGCTCTGTACGACTGGTGGTGCGGCACTGGCGGTGATGCTGCCGCGGCACCGGCAGTGGGCGAGCTGGAGGGGCTGGCTGCGGGCGAGCAGGTGGTTCTGCCGCTGGTGGCTGATGCAGTGGTTCCTCCGGCGGGAGGGCAGCTAACGGCTCGTGCCATCCGTCGTCGTCGTCGCGCGGCTCGCAACCCGGCTTTAGGTGAGTCTGGCTCATCTTCAGGTGACGCCACTGAGCGCGAGAGGGAGTAGGATTTTTATGGGGTGCTCTTCTGTATCTGCACTGAAGTAGTGGTAGTGTTGTATGTTGGAGTAGAACTTGTATCCTCTGTTTCTGAAATTTCCCTTATGTACTAAACTCTGTTGATGTATCAAACTTGTCTTCGCCGTTGATCTAGATCCAGATTTGCATTATTGGGATTTTTCCTTAGCGGTCACAGATCTGTTCTTGCAGCAGAGAGAATTGCAGAGGCACCATCACACAGACAGTAGAAATTGCTACTCGGGGGAAAATATCATTTTAGAAAATAACACTGCATTTTATAGCCCAAAAACAATCGCATCAGTATGGTATAATCATTTCAACCATACTGGTCAAGAAGCACGCCACGGCTACTAAACACTCAACACAACCCCCTTTTTTTATATAACTAAAGGAAACAACACAAACACACGTACAAGCAAACCTAGGAATTACAAACAAACTCACAACTTATAAGCGCCACTGAGGCTAAACTAAACCTGGTCTTAGTCCGCCTGACGGCTCTCCACAGATGGTGGAGTGCGGCCGAGCCGGAGAGTGGTGTCCACGTCCCCTTCTTCCGCAAGGTCGGAGGACACAGGGACACCTTCGAGGATCGGAACCTGCTCAGGGACTCGTCGGGATGGACCGGGATCTGGGAGTCCGCTACGCCGAGCTTGCCTGCGGGAGAGGGTAGGTGTGCTTTCCCCCAGATATTGATGTAGGCGGGCACGGCTGAGGTTCCTCCTTGTAGACATGAGCTCGTCCATCAAGAAGCAATTGAGGTGCGTCATTGCGGTGGCATAAGCGACTTGGTTGATTAGTGCGTTGTCCGACTCTTTCGATACGTCAGCTTGGACCATCTCCCCACAGGGCTGTGGTCTGGCCGGAAGGTAGTAGAACTCTCGAGTTTCAGCCAGCAGGGGTTCGGAGGACCGAAGACGGACGAGGCATTCCCAGGCTGCTACCTGGATGGCTAGCCCCAGAGTAGGCATGCTTCCACCTTGGATTACGTAGGGCTGATTCATGCCTCGGGGACACGGGCTGATCCTCACATCGGCCCGGAATTCACTTCCGGCCGATGAGAGTGAGCTCTGGAACACCACATACACGGGGTGAACGGAGCTACCAAGGATATGGTTGACGGCCCTCCAGAGAAGCAACCGAAAGCTCAAATGCTCCTCGGCAGTGGTTTCCAAGATGGCATTAGGGGTCACCATCGGATTTTCTTGGGGTTCTAGATTTTCGGAGGGGATACGGGTGCGGGGTTCCTCTATGGGATCCTACTTCAAAAGGGTTGGGTTGCCAGGGAGAGCTGGCGGGGGTGGGTTATAAAGCAACTAGGACGGCGGTTTCAAGTTTACTAGGTAAGGTCGATTTCTTCTCATGGAAGAAACCGGCTCGTCTTGTTGGGGAAGATTGGGACAGGTCCTACTGCACCATACTGTTGACCAACACCGGCCATGTCGGTTAGGCAGGAATGGGTCAAATCTATCGGGTCATTGTCGGGTAAAAGTAAGGGTGGACTTTCTATGATAGGGTAGTCTACAGCCAGCCTGGTGCTCTGATACCATGCTCTGTGGCACCCCCCTCTGGCACATGTCACCAGAGAGGCGGTCGCCCCGTGCACCAGCCCAGGATGTCCGGACGCACGTTACGACAATGCAACATAGCGGAAATATCATTACACAATCAAGCCCAGAGGGCTACAAATGATTTTTACATGGCCATCAAGGCATGAAAAATTATCATAGCCAAGTATGGCACGGGACAGAGTTTAACTGGCAGCGGAAGACAATGATACGGCAACGGCTTGGAGTGGCTCCATTCCACAGGCATCTGGCTGGGCTACTGATCCTAGCACACTCCTGCTCGATCTCCTTGCTATGGTAGTAGATGGATCCTCTCAATGTCTGGCCACATGAAAAGCCAGTTTGAGTACGGTGATGTACTCGGAAGAAAACAACCACATGACATGAACAGTCAAGCAATCAGGCAATAAGTAGCTAGCAACAGAAATAATCTAAACATGGCAAGTGTCTACTTACGGCAGTCCAAGTGGGTAGCAACATGGCAGCACAACAAATCATGGCATAAGCAAATAATAGGGGTACCACCAGTACAGAGTCCAAGCCAGGTGGGGTTGGATCGTATACCGGCGATCACACAAAGAGCTTACCTGTGATGAATAACGGATGTACCCGTGAGTACCAAATATTAAACATCACCTGTCATCACAACTAGGCCCAACGGCCTTATCACATCTGCCAAACTGCTAGGCCCACTGGCCTCAACTTTCCATTCCGGGCATGCACGGTTGATGTTGGCTTGGGCCTAACTCTAGGCTCCCAACGATCACACCGACACCCCAACACGGGTAACCATCCACGATTCATGTAACATTCCCTGCATCAGCCTATTGAAATCAGGTTGTTCATCTTTCTGTCAAACCGAACTTAAGTTTAACCTCCGGACTCGACAAAGGACAATAGTGTGACCGACACTGAACTGTTCCATAACCTAGGAACAAGGCTAGCTGCTAGTTGACACACTCTCGAGAGGTTGCAGTTACCACCCATCCAAATGCACCTTGCTTCGCGACGGCAAGATACACTTACATAACCGTTCACGCTACCAAGACACTCCCTGTATAGATACCGACATAACTTATGTCTTATGGCGAAGTGAATCCGGCACGTCCCCAACTCATGAGCAACGCCTAGCTCCGGAACCTTCGCAAGACTAGCCCCGACCACAACTATGCAGTATCCGACTAGACTTTGCAAGTGGGTACCGTCAAAGGAGGCTTGATAGGTTACATAGGTCATGGCTCTCCCATTTGGGCGACAGTGGTAGTGCGTTCAATGATCAGATTGGTGGCACTATGGACTGACCCTATCAAAGCTTGGAGGGTTGGTTCATTTAATCTAGTTTCTTTCAACATCAATTCCAATAATAGGGGGTTAGTCCAACACAATCATATAACATCATATCAACATGAAACAGATTAGTCCAATGCAAAACCATAATATCATACCAACATGAAACAGGAACAAACTGCACGCAATATTTCAAACAATATATAGTTAGTTCAATCAATGGTTCGTTTCAACCGGGCGACGGCGGAGATACCTCCGACCAGTGACAGCCACAGGTTGAGTAAAAGAAAATAAAATAGCACAGTCAACCGGGCGAGGGCGAAGATAACTCCGACCAGTGACAGCCACAGATTGAGTAAAAGGAAGTAAAATAGCACAGTTGGTTAGCGTCAACCGGGCGAGGACGGAGATACTTCCGACCAGTGACAGCCACGGGTCGACTACAAAAGTTAGTGGAGGCGTCCACGCGATCCCGTTTCTCCATTCCATTGACTGCAGCGGTTCCCCCAGTCCATCGTTGCCGGAATGGGGAGTGGTGCATGGTACCGTCCAACGCACGCCACAACTCTACAGAAAAGTAGCCGCTTCAATCCACTTGGGCAGGACCCAACGTGTATTTAGACGGGGTACCGGAACTCAACCCACGGGACATGGGTTTATCGTATTACAGGTATGAAACAAAGTCACGATATCTCGTGATGCACAGTTGACAGGATGTAAACAAAGCCACGATATCTCGTGACGCACAGTTGACAGATGATAATAAGCAATAAAATGCACCGAGATGACAGGGTAATATGCAAACAAACAAACACCGCTTGAGTGTTCATAGCAAGTGGTTAGCTTGCCTCCGGAGATCGACGCCATTTGTCTTGAGGGTCACGGACACGTCGCGGTTTAGGGTATCGGTTTGCCGGTACCGCGGGATGGACCTAGGCATATGTATAAGGGTGCTCAGCATAAAATCACTTCACAAAAATACAAAACCTATGCTACTGGATAGAGCTTATTAAAACATGAATTTACAAATTTGAATCACCTCAAACGGATCTACGGTTCTAAAGATACGGCTCGGCGATGCTTAACTACCTGCCGCCCACTTCTGGCAAAAAAAAAAACAGAACGGGCCGAATTTTGCTGGGCTGGGCCGGTCGCGCATTTCACCGAAAGACGCCTTCGGTTCAGGGAAGCGGAGACGCACGGGAGGGCGCCTCCACTTAACTGACGTGGCGGCCAGGGCCCGCCTGTCGGCGTCTAGCGGACGCCAGCACGACGCTGGCCTCTTCGCATCGAGGCGACGCGGGACGAGCCCGATGCGGTGCGCCAGGGCACGGCCGGCCGCCGGAGCCAGCTGCCACCGCCACTCCCCCGCTTCCCTACGCCGGGCGGAGACGCAGAAGGACCCGTGGGGTCATGCCGCAGGCAGGGAGAGGTCGAGGAGGGACAGGGAGGCCACCTGCGCCCTGCCTCCGCGCTCGGGGCCGGGAGCTCGCCGCCGGCGGGTGTAGACGATGCCGAGGCATCGCTGCACCAAATCGCAAACCAATTTGTCCGGGAGGTAGAGGGCATCAAGGGGATTCTTCCTGCAAGTTTAATCGACGAATGGCACTCGAAATCGGTCGCGGCGATCCGAGGACCCGCGGCCATGATCTCGGCCACTCCGACGAAATGTAGCTCTATTCGGCACCTATCTGGGTGGGGAGGTCCAGGGGAGGAAGAGGGGGTGGCTTCTCGTGCGAGAGAGCTCGGGTGCTCCTTTATAGGGCTCGGGGGGGGGGAGACAATGATCGTGACGGCTCGATGCTGCCGCGACGGGACGACGGACGATGCGTCGACGGTGTAGCAGGGGGGTGTGCTGGACGACGAGAAACACGGCCGGGGATAAGATCGAGCGTCGTCACGGCACTGGTGTGGGGTCCCACGGCGGACTATTTCGGCGGCGCATCATCTAGTGGTATGGCGACGCTGTAGTGGGGGTGCGGGGCGGTTGTGGCTGAGGGGAGGGGTCTAGGGAGAGAGGGGATACCAGGGAAATGCGGGGTGGTCCGGAGAAACTGAACGGCGACGACCAGGAAGGGCGGCTTCGCCTGACATGGACATGCCCTTGGTGACCATGCCAGCCACCATGCCGACATCGGCATTGAGATGTTTCGCTCAAAACCTGGACCTAATGTGAAAACCAACCGCGTCACCTTGTGCCACAATCCAAACCCTACTAAACTCTAGTTATAAGCTTTTGCTGGTTTGCAACTTGGTCTGAACAAAAATTCAAAAACAGTAGGGGACACCAGGTGCTCGATGAAAGGATCAAGGCTTTACACAACTCAGAAAAATCCCATAAATTCACAGTAGGTCTTATTGGGTGTATATGGTATTCCTGTGGAGTTTGAGCTCATTTGGATACATGGAGGATGGTCAAATAAATTGGTGTTCAAAAGTACCCTAACGGCATGGGCATGAAAAATGCACTTCTTCAAATGGTCCTGATCTGATATTGTGTATATGGTGTTGTATGTGGAAGGTTGTCATTTTGGCAAAGTGGCAATGCTAAAAGATCTTGGGAGCCAGGGGTTGCTTTAGGAATTGCAATTGAGCATAAGAATGGCATTGCAAAGGAGGTAACCCAAATATGGCTCAAATGGGGTTGGTACAATGGAGTGAAATGTTCAGGAGGTAAAATTTGGCCTATGCACAAAATTGCAGAATTTTTGGATGAGTGGAAAGTGTCTAGATAATTTTTGGATTGAAAATGGCATAATAGGAAATATTTATAAACTTGGAAATATTGCATGGGACTATGAAATACTTTTCCATTGGGGTGATGTATATGTATGAGGGAACCATATGGTAGCTTGGTAGAATTTATCTCAAGATAGAATTGTGGTGGTGGCTTTTGGTAGGATAAATGGGAGGGTTTCGGAACAGTTGGAGTGGCATCAATAGGTGACAACGAAAATAGTGGCATAGGGATATGGTGGGGGTTAATAAGATCGAGGATCATTTGGGAAATTTCCAAGTGAGCGAAACCATAGTCAATTCAAAGACCAACAAGTGGGATGAAAATAGTTTGGAAACGGAAAAAGTTTTTCCAGGTGAGAGAAAACATCACTTAAATTAGGGACGAATTTTCGGGATGTGACAGTTCTGGTACCCGGGTTGACTCCTGCCGAGTCATCGCTCCAAGTTCTTTCCGGGTCGCCAAATCTCCCCGAACAGACTCGAATCTACAACCTGCAAAAAGTTAAGCCTGCGCCGGGTATGGCTAAGTCGTATTAGCTCCTTCCGGGTCATCTCCAAGCCGCCCTTTTCCTCTGAGTGAACTTGAACCTCCAACCTGCCAAAAACGGGTGCTATCAGGATCCTTGGGAGAAGTTCTCCTACCTCCAAAATCCGGTCAAGCCGGTTATCCACTGTCAGCTCATGGCTGTAACCCGCCGGAGCTGGCAAAAGCAAAGATCAAAGTTACAATCTGAAATGGCTTCGGAAAAAGCAATGAGTACAAGATCTTTAAGTAAGACTTACTCAGAAGCTGGTCGTCAATAGCCACCGACTCGTCAAGCCGTTTATCGAGCTGGTCTTGGACTTCACGGTGAGCGTCATTATGTTTTTGCTTCTCCGAATCCAAGGCCTGCTCGGCTTTGAGTAGGCACTCCTTGGCCGTCTTGAGTTCCGCTGACATTGATTGGTTTAGCTTATTAAGCTCAATGTTCTCGTCGTGGAGCTGGTCGATGTTGCCCACATTTTCGGCAAACTCTTTGGCCTTGTTGATGGCATCTGCGGCAGACAAAATATCAGCAGTATAAAGAAACAAGCCAGATACAAAGGACTAAGAATTGCGGCATTCGTACGTTGATACGTGACGCGATCAGCCTCAAAGCCGACAATAATTGCATCCTTGGTTGCCAACTCGGTCTTCAGTCGGCATATCTCATGGTTTTGCACACCCAAAAAATTGATGGTTTCAGCACCAATGCGGCAATGAATCTGTGTAGGGAGGAACTAAAAGCTTAAAGCTAGATTGAAGAGTAAGTCGGCTATTTGATGACGTCTTAGTGCTTGGGGACTAAGATGATTAAAGTCTGCATGCACAGTGACTTGGACCACAATGTCGACTTATCAGAGAATGAAACCCGGCATAGTGCTCAGGGGCTACTGGGACAAGACAATTACCTGGTAGTGCTCGTGGAGAATAGAGATGCCGGCTTCAAAGCTTTCAGCAAAGTAATTCTGCTGATCTTCAAGGATGTCTATGACATCATACGTGTCATAGGCCGGAGTTTCACCCGGCTCATCATCCCGAAGAGTCGCCCCCCTCCTCCGGGGCAGGCGTGGAGCTCGCATAAACCGGCTCATGAACTCTGGCTTAATGCGGCCCTCTTCATCAAAAGCCTACGCTTTTATTGGAGGGAAAGTTGGGGCATCATTAGCCGAAGCTTCAGCCCTAGGTGGAGGGGAAGGCTCGGTCACCTTTCTTGTCATCTCCGTCCACTTGTCGGGAGATGTAATTCCAGCCCTTCCAAGAGATGGACCTCCCGGCATGGTGTAGGCGGAGCGTTCCTCCACTGGCGTCGGCTTAGTTGCCGAAGGAGTTGGGGGAGGAACAACAGGAGAAGGCTTCTTCCGCACGGCCAACACCTTTTGTTTCAAAGGTGCGGATTTCTTCAGCCTGCATATTCAAAGGGTTAAGAATGGAAAATCCGGCAAATCTGCAAGCAAAGAGAGAAGTGTTTGGCTGACTTACTTCTTGCTGGGAATGTTAAGCCCAACAAGGGCGTCATCGTCTTCAGACGACTTGGCGCCAATCGTAAGTGATTGGTTTTTCCTCTTCCGGCTTTCTGCAGATGCCGAAGAGAAAGAGATGGCCCGTTTAGCCGCCTTGCTGGATGACGGCGCAGGGGCGGGACGAGCGGTGGAGACTCCGGGAATCTGGCGCAGAATGCACGTTAATCTGTCAAAATAAAGCCAAAAGCCCAAAAAATTGAACTTTGATTCGTCTAAGACAAAGTACCTTTGTGGGAGGGTTGGTGGCCGTGTACATCGGCCGCGATTCTTCATATTGTCGGCCTTCGCTAGGCCGGGCTTTGATCAACTTGTTGAAGCGCGCCTCAAAGAGGTCTTCCAACAAGTCGTCTTTGCTGGTCCGCATCGGATCAGACTTATCATTCGTGTACTCTCATAGGAGTCGAGCACGGTGTTGGAGGGGCTGGATTCGTCTCTTCATCCAGCAAATGATTGTGTCCTCCCCAGTCAAGGGAGGAGAGTCGGAGGTTAACTCTGTGATCCTTGCCTTTATGGCGGCAAGGTCAGTCGGCATCTTTGCTGCCGGTTTCTTCTTCCATGAGGGCAGGGGTGTGCCGGCTCTGTCCTCGAAGGCGGCGAGCCCTTGCAGCCTGTTCAGAGGCGCCACATCATTGCAGTAGAAGAAGGTGGACGCCCACCCTTTTGCCGAATCAACGATCGGCACCTGAGGGTACCAATCTATGTCCCGGCGCATGTTGAAACTGATGGAGCCGGCAACGAGCAGCTCCTTGTTGACAGTCTACCTCTTGACTCCGAAGCAGTATTGGAAGAAATCTAACCTAGGAGCTAATCCTAAGTATCCTTTAAAAAGTGCTACGAAGCCGGAGATGTAAAGGAGGCTGTTGGGGTGATGTTGTGGAGCTGGAGACCATAATGGTCTAGGATCTCAATCATGAAAGCTAAGGGTGGCAAAGAGAACCCCTGGGCGACGTGGGAAGAGAGCAATACCCGTTCGTCTTTAATTGGCGTCGGGGATGGGTCGCCAAAGGCGGATCGCCAAGTCGGCGCAGTCTCAGAAGACGGAGGAATGACGCCATCTACCGCCATTCCTCCCAGCTCGCCTTCCTCCACTCCTGAGCAGACCCAGTTGTGGGTGGGGTTGCTGGCGACACCTTCGTTGTCGCCGGCTTCCTCCTCTTCTTCTTCCTCGGTGTCCTTTGTCTCTTTGGCCGCATCGTCGACGGCCACGGAAGCCGATGCAACCGTAGCCGCAGCCTCTGCCGCAGCGTGGGCAAGAGCGAGTTCATCGCGGTCTGAAATCCCTGTGGGTAAGGAGCTTGGCGCAGCGGTGGAGGAGGTCGTAGCAGCGGCGGCGCGGCGGCGGCTGAAGATACCGCGGCTCCCATCGGCGGCGCCGTGTCGAGCAGCTGCACGTCGGCCGAAGCAGAAGAACTAGGAGCGCTGGAAGCCATGGAACTCGGAAGAACTCGGAGCTCAGAGTGAGATCTGGAGGAGGTGAATGAACTAGGGTTTGAGCGAATGGAGCGGTGGCTTCGTCGGAAACGAGAGGGCCGCTTTTATAGCGATGTGCCGAGATTTGTGCGACGGTTGCCGAGCGCGATTTTCGCCACGCGTCGTGAGATCGTGCAGTTATGGGGGAGATCCTTCTCTCCGACGCCTCGTTTCTTATGCGGGAAAACACAAACTATCCCCGACATTCAAAGATGTCATTCAACACGTTCTGCCGAGTCTGACGGACCCGTCAAATCGCCGGACATGTGTCGTTCAAACACTCAAGTGTTTTTCTGACATAAGACGTCGGCATACAAGGATCGACAAAGCTGTTCGACATATCTTGAAGACTACAAGATTCTGGGAATGCTCCAAGTTGAACAATGGATGAAGAGTTTGCCGGACAACTTATTGCCGGGAGATGAAAGCCAACCGCTGAAGAACTTGAAGCTTTCCGGGGGCTACTTTTGGGGATATGCCGAATAGGTATCATCACGGAAGTGACTAAAAGCTAGCGTACCAAGGTGGCCCATAGTGGTGGTAAGCCGAATCCGGCTTACCGGGCTGCCCAGTACGATGAAGCGCAGAAGGCCCATCCGGCTAAGGGAAGGTTCCAGAAGGCGGCCTGCATTGTAGTCGACTTAGCTCCCAAGCAGTGTTGGATTAGGCAGCGCCTAGGCGACACTTTAGCTCGCTTAGGCACTCGGCGATGGGCAAATGCCTCGCCTAGGGCATAAGCGGTACTCTAGGCAGTGCAACCAATAAATTATGCTCTACACCATGGAATCATGTCATATTGCGTCGAAGAACCAAATGGACCATAATTCAGTGCCAGTTGTTGGTAACATACTCATTTATAGGTCTAAATTATCGTGTATAGATATATAATAACCCAAATAAACACCGGATGGTGCAAACTATATGCCCGCCTAGGCTCGCCTAGTATGCTTAATCATTGTCTAGGTGCTAGGCGAATGCCAACCGCCTCGCTTACGCCTAGCACTTTTTCCAACCTTGCTCCCAAGGCAAGGCCCGAGCCGGATTAGAGTAGGAACTCTGTAACTTAGTCGGTTAGGTTTCTTCCTGCAAGCCCTAGGTCCGGACGCCTTTATAAGCCGGCCTAAGGGACGCCTCGGGGCATGCTCTAACTTTCATTGTAATCGGCTCATATTGCCTTATAGTGAATTACAGCAGCACGTAGGGTTTCGCCACCATTGCGAGATCCGAAGCTGGGTAAACTCATGCTCATCCCGTCACCTGAATTACCTACATCTCCTTCACCCACCTCTCTACCTAGCCGGATGGCACCCCTGTCCCGGCCAGATTCAACAATACCACGACATCGGGCTTGGGGAAGATGAGAGCGGGCGCGAGACGGAGTCCGGTGACGTGACGAGGACAGTCGGGCGCGGTCATAGGAGGACTTGGTGATGCGGGTGGGGGAGCTCGAGGAGGCCGGGCGTCGGACGGGGCCTGGACCGTGCGGACGCAGAGGAGACCCGGGCGCAGGAGGAGAAACGCGCGTGGAGGGGAGCATGCTCGCGACGAGGGGCAGTGAGGAGTTCACATGTCAGGAACAAGGAATAGCTTGGGCATGGAGGAGATGCTGGCGATTTTGGCAGCTTTGCTTCCGATCTTGACATGGTGTGGTAGAGGAAGACGAGGGAAAGTCCAGCGACTGACGTGTTCCTCACGGGTGGACCTAGTTGATGATGGGGATGATGATCTTGACCACCCTGGCTCGATTTCTGCTGTGTTCTTGACGTGGATGAAGATTCCCAACCTTGGATGTCCTCTGTGGTGTCCATGGCGATGGCTTGGTGGAGCTACAAGCTTTGATCATGGAGGAGTCCATGGCGATGGTTTGGTGGAGCTACAAGCTCTGATCATGGAGGATCATGGAGGTGTTGTGGTTGTTGGTGAGGAAGAGAGAGAGGTTTTTTTCAGATCCAGATCGGGAGGGTGCCAAACCCTAGGGCTCCCTCCTCTGTGGGAACCCAGCCCGCTGCCCCGCCTTATATAGGCAGCGGGCTGGTGACCTAGATAACTTGGTGCGTTCATCTTGTCGTAGTCTTTGGGGTATCCAAGTATGATATCCCCGACAGGTATGTCTCCCTGTACTCTACCGTGGGGTTTTACCCACCTATATTAACACGTACCCGAGACCCCAAAGGGTCATCGTTTTTCCCAACGCTAATATGGTATCAAGAGCCATCTTCTTCCCTTCTAGCCGCCGGTGAAAACCGATATCAAAACCCTAGAAACCACAAACCTGAAAACCACTATCGCCATTGCCTGATCGACAAGAAAAACACAAACCCACCCTTCCTCCCAACGACCAACTCCATGGCGTCCTCATCGACGACGTCCGCGGCGTCTGGCCTCGGTGTCCCACCCGCAACAAAACTAACCAGGGAGAACTATCTCATCTGGAAGGTGCAGATACTGCCTGCGCTTCGTGGTGCTCGAGTCATGGCACTCCTTGAGGGTTCCGACTCGGCTCCACCTGAAAACCTGGAGGTAGAAGATGAAGACAAGAAGAAGATGACGATTCTGAATCCAGCCTATGATGCCGGGATCTCTAAGGACCAGATGGTTCTGAGTTTCCATGTCAACTCGCTGACGGAAGACGTTCTTGCCCAGGTCTTCGGACTTGAGCATGCTGTAGATGTCTGGGCTGACCTGGAAGATCTGAACTCCATGCAGTCGAAGGCCAAGATCTCCACCCTACGGGGCGGCCCTCGCCAACACGAAGAAGGAGGACATGACTACGGTGCAGTTCATCACCAAGATGAAGCGCTTTGCATCGGAGCTTGCTGCTGCCGGCAAGCGTTTTGACGACGACGAACTCTGTGACTATATTCTCAATGGCCTTGATGGAGACTACAACCCTCTTGCCGCCTCCATCAACTCCAATCCCAACACCACACTCAACGACATGTGCTTGTAGCTCCAAGCGTTCGATCTCCGACAACAGATGCTCACCGCCTCCAGCCAAAACACAGGGACGTTCTCCTCCTCGGTCCACGCTGCTACCCGTGGTTGCTCCTATGGAAGAAACAATGGTGGACAGCAGCGCCGTGACAGCCGTGATGACCGACATGGCCGTGATGATCGTCGTGGTCATGATGACCGCCGTTGGCGTGATGATGACCGTCGCTGGCGTGATGGCCAGCAAGGCCGCCGTGATGACCAACATTGCCCTTCCAGAGGATGTGGCCATGGCCATGGCCGCACTCCCACTCCATGGCAGGACGGCGTTTTCTGCGAAATCTGCAAGAAAGAAGGGCACCCTGCCAATGAATCTGGACCGTGACCGTGACGTGATGATGATGAGGATCATACTGAAGAAAAGGGGGCGTACGGAGTAGATACAAACTGGTACATGGATAGTGGAGCTACAAATCATGTCATATCAGATCTCAACAAGATGACCACTCGTGACACCTACCGAGGCAAAGATCAAGTCCATACTGCAGGTGGTCGAGGTATGTGAATTGCACATGTTGGTCATACTGTTTTGCACACCCCTCATAGTTCCATTCATTTTGAAAATATTCTGCATGTTCCAACTGCCTCTAATAAAATTTCCCTAGATAATAATGCCTTTGTTGAATTTCACCCATTCTTTTTCTTGATTAAGGATGAGGACACGAAGACAATTCTGTTTAGAGGCCCCTGTCATGGTGGCTTATATCCTCTTGTTCTTGTTGCCTCCGCTGGACCTCACAAGCACGCCTTCTTCACCATCAAGCCGTCTTCATCTACATGGCATTGTCGTTTAGGACATTCGTCATCTTTTATTGTTCAACAAGTTCTTAGGAGAAATAAACTTTCTTATTTGCCAGAAATAAATCCTTCCATATGTGATCCATGTCAATAGGCTAAGAGCCATCAGTTGTCCTATCCTGTTTCCACTAGTGTTTCTACTATTCCTTTGGAACAAGTTTTTTTTGATGTTTGGGGACCTGCTCCTCCCTCTGTTGGCAAACAATTATACTATGTAAGCTTCATTGATGATTATGGCAAGTTAACATGGATATATTTGCTAATAAAATGTTCTGATGTGTTTCAAGTGTTCCTTAATTTTCAACAACTTGTTGAACGCAAATTTGACGCAAAATCATCACCATGCAAACTGACTGGGTGGTGAATATGAAAAACTCAATGCCTTTTTCCAAAAAGTGGGTATTACTCACCATGTCTCTTGTCCTCATGTTCACAAGCAAAATGGATCGGCTGAGCATAAACATCGCCACATTGTTGAGCGTAAACAAAAGAAAACTCGCTTTCCGCTCCAAGAGATGTGTCTTTTTAGGCTATAGTCCTAGGCATAAAGGGGTCAAATGTCTAGATGTGGCTACTGGACGTGTTTACATATCCCGAGATGTAGTGTTTGATGAGAATGTGTTTCCTTTTGCATCCCTTCGTCCAAATGCTGGTTCTCGTCTTTATGAAGAACAAATCTTATTACCATCAAATCTTTCTCCGTTGTCATCTAGTAGTGAGGGGGTGCATACTTATGATCACATGCCTTTTTGTTGTTCTTGTCACTAACCATCCCCAGATTCATATAGACGGACATGACAATTCTCAGCAAGCAAGTGAAGAAATTACACAAAATGATGTCTACTATTAATAAATTGGAACTAAACATGAGAGAACATGAACTACTAAGCATCCATTAAATGACATATACCTCACATGAACCAACTAAGCATGCTCACATAGATAAGTATATGTACAAAAATGAAAACAAACAGTGTTCATACCAGCCTCTCACCCAACTCAAGTTGTCGTAAATCATCATTATTGCTTTTCACTTGTGCAAGTTGGATAATATGAAATGATAACCAAGCTCCATGAGCCACCGGAGAACGCTATTTTCTGCAATAAAGCTTTACAAAACCAAAGAAGGACAACAAATATTTTTGGGTTTTTGATTTTAGGAATAAGAACCAAAGGAAACAAACCAACAAAGCAAAATATTTTTGGATTTTCAAATAGCAAACCGAAATTAATAACTAAGCAAACTACTACTAAATACTAAAGAAAGTAAACAAAGAGAAACAACGAAAATATTTTTGGTCTTTTTGTGTTTAGGAAAGCAAACCAAAAGAACAAACAACTAAAAGAAAGAAAGAAAATCGAAACATGAATATACAAAGAACCGACCGAACAAGATATGTAAATGAGTGAGTTGTCGGTATACCTCCCCCCAAGCTTAGGCTTTTGGCCTAAGTGGAGGTCAATCCTAGTGATGGTAAGAACTCCAAGCTGGTGGATTGTCTCTAGCGTAGTCGTAGTCGGGCCCAGGCTGCTGATACGGGTACTCCGAGGTGGAGGTGGGCTGGATCGCGTGATCCTCGGTCCTCTCTCCATCATCCGCTACCTGCTGATTGTGGTCCTTAACGTACGCATCAAACTCGTCTTCAGTGAGCGACCATCCTTCCCGTCCTCATATGAGAAACTTCTCCCTTGGCATAACTCCTTGTACAGGTCCATTAGTGGTTTTGGTTGCCCTCTTATCTTCCCAAGCGATCCCCACTGTGGCACCTTAATGGCTGCACAAAAATCATCAAATGGCAAATTGACAGACAGATTATAGATTTTATAGTGCACCATAGGGTTAGGTGAAGAGTAACTAAATAGAAAGTCCTGCACCAAAGCCATGGTTAGTTTCACATATTGATGAGGTTCTCCCTCAATGAATTGTGCCAACCCTGCATTAGAGATTAGAGTTTGAAAATCTTGTAGAATTCCTGCAGCATTCATGAACTCAGGGCATGGATAAATGGAGGGAAACACGGCCTCTTCCCGGTGAACTCTCATGACTTCATGAAGCACTAAATCATCTTGATTAAGTTGATGCACTCTTCCATCCATTTTCTGAAATTTTTAACAAACAACACAAAACTTGATTTTTAGACATCTAGCTGAAGGAAACTATCATAGGGAATTGCTAGAGAGCTAAGCATGCATCAAAACTAGTTTTTCCAAGTCTAAAACAAACATCCAAGCTCACAAACCTGCAACCTATGATCTGAAAATACTCAACATATACTTCACTAAACAAAATTCTAATTGGATAGGTGGAGGAGTCACATACCGGAGATCAAATGCTCCAAATTTCAGCACAAATGATGGGCTGAACAAGGAGATCAAAAAACTCGAAAAATCGCAGCAAGTACTCGTGTTTGAGCAATGGTGGTCGAATGGTCGGGGAGAGAGAGCGTCCAGGGAGGAGAATGGTTAAGTGGAGGGCCAGGGGGGGCCCACACCATGCCCAGGCGCGGGCCAGGGTGGGCCGTGCCACCATGTGGTGTGGCCACATGGTGGGTCCCCCTGGTCAGCTCCAGGCATTTCCAGAATCCCCACATTTTTATAAGACTCAAGGTATAATTTTAATTGATTTTTGAAAACTTCGAAAAATTCACTTTTCTAGGTGTTTAGCAAATTAAGCTCAGGCAGAAAAATTATTTTTAAACACCAACAACAACAAAACTTTTTGACAACTAAGCAACACTACAGTAGCTAAAACAAAAGGGTAGGAAACACAACCTTGTTTAGCTCATCCATGCATTAAAATGTATTTGTTAACAAGGTTGATCAAGTCTTGCTATCAAATAAATTTTTAATGACATAAATGAATTAAACTTCACTAACCAATCATGTTACCTTATATTGTATTGATATGGTCCCAATCATAATATTTTGATATCCTTCTTGATGCTCATATATGGGACAATCAATATTTCCAACTTTGATAGTTCTCAAATTAGAGATTGTATGAACTCCAGTTATTCTATTAATCTTCTTGGGAAAGTGAACAGTGTGCTCAGTGCCATTAACATTAAAAGTTACTTTGCCTTTGTTGCAATCAATAACAGCACCTGCAGTATTAAGAAAGGGTCTCCCAAGAATAATAGACATATTATCATCTTCCGGCATATCAAGAACAACAAAATAAGTTAAAATCAAGCAATTGGTAGTTACTTGAACAGGAACATTCTCACAGATACCAACAGGTACAGCAGTAGACTTATCAGCCATTTGTAAAGAAATATCCGTAGGTATCAATTTATCCAAATCAAGTCTCTTATAAAGAGAGAAAGGCATAACACTAACTCCTGCTCCCAAGTCACATAGAGCAGTCTTAACATAATTACTTGTAATAGAGCAAGGAATGGTTGGTATACCTGGATCTCCCAACTTCTTTGGAACCTTGCCATTGAAAGAGTAATTAGCAAGCATAGTAGAGATCTCCTCATTAGGAATTTTCCTTTTGTTAGAAACAATATCTTTCATATATTTTGAATAAGGAGGTAATTTAATAGCATCAGTCAAAGGGATTTGCAAGAACAAGGGTTTCATCCAGTCACAAAATTTGTTATAGTGTTCTTCCTCTTTTGACTTAAGTTTCTTAACAGGAAAAGGCATTGGCTTTTGAACCCAAGGTTCTCTTTCATTACCATGCTTCTTAGCAATAAAATCTTCTTTAGTGTTCTCTTTACTTTTAGCATTCTTTTCAGGTTCTTTATCACCTTTCTCTTTATCAGAAGCATCATTTTTATCACTATCACTATCATGTTCATTACCACTTTCAGTTTCAGCATCAGAGATAGAAACACTATTAGGATCATTAATAGGTTCAGGAGATTCTACAACCTTTTTATGTTTCTTCTTCTTCTTTTTCTTAGAAGGAGCATTAGTTTCATTAACTTGTTGAGAATCTTGTTCAACTCTTTTGGGATGTCCCTCAGGATATAAGGGATCCTGAGTAGAAGCACCACCTCTAGTTGTCACTTCATACACATGCTTATCTTTTTCTTTAGAAGTGTTAACTAGCATATCTTTTTGGACTTTAGTAAGTTGATCAATTTGAGTTTGCACCATATGAAAGTGTTTAACCAGCATTTTAACATCATTAGAGGTTCTTTCCACAATATCATGCAAATTATCAATAACACGAGAATTTCCTATCAAATGATTTTCTATTCTCATATTAAAGCTATTTTGCTTTTCAATAAAATTATCCAACTCATCTAAACATTGACTAGGAGGTTTACCATAAGGGATATCATATTCATTAAAGTATTGGAGAGAGTGTACCTCAATGGTGGATGAAGGAGGAATTGGTTTACATAAATCTTCTATGGGTGGTAGATTTTTCACATCTTCAGATTTAATACCCTTCTCTATGAGAGATTTCTTGGCCTCTTCCATTCTTTCATCATCTAATTCAATCATCCCTCTCTTCTTTGATATTGGTGTTGGAGGTGGTTCAGGTATGGTCCAATCATCACGATTTTGGCTTATTTTAGCCAACAATTCTTCAGCTTCGGCTAGAGTCCTTTTCCTGAAAACACAACCAGCAAAACTATCCAGGTATGCCCTAGATTCAATGGTTAGTCCACTATAAAATATATCAAGTAAATCATGTTTTTCCAAATCATGCACAGGCCGAGCTCTAATGAGAGAGCAAAACCTTGACCATGCAGCAGGTATTCCTCTCCTTCTTCCTGATTAAAACTATAAATTCTCTGCAAAGCAGCTTGTTGAGCACTAGCAGGAAAATATTTTTGAAAGAAAACATCAAGCAATTCATCAGGATTACGAATAGAACCAGGAGGCAAATTATTATACCAAACTTTAGCATCATCCTTTAATGAGAAGGGAAAATTTTTAGTAACAAAGTACCTTCTTTTCTTCAGATCATCAGAAAACAAGCCACTCATAATAGAGAGCTCATTCATGTGCTCCACAGCACTTTCTTTTTCAGTACCACAAAAAGGTGATTTCTCAACAATAGATATGTGTGCCACATCGAGAGAGAAATTAAAATCTTTATCTTTAATGCTTATGGGAGAAGTGGCAAATTTAGGATCAATAGGTGGTTGATATTTAACAGCATATTTTGCAAGAAGGTTTTTAATGCCACTTGCATCAGTATTAAGGCACTCATCAATGAAGTTATCATTAATTTCCACATAAGCATCATCAAGATCATCAGTAGAGAATTCAACATACACAGGAGAACCAACAGGTGTAATAGTGTTTTCATCAGGTGTTTCAGTACTTTCAATTTGTTTAGACTTAGCAATAGCAGCATCTAAGAAAGAACCCAAAGGAATATTTTTATCATTCACAGTTGAGACATCATCAAAATTTTCAGAGACAATTTCAGATTCAGCAGAGGTACCAGCACGTGAAGCTTGTGGTGGTGTGACAAGTTGACTTATGACAGTAGGTGAATCAAGAGCAGCAGAGGAATTCAGAGTTGTACCTCTTCTTGTAGTGGAAGGCAAAATGTGGACCTTCCCATCATTAGGCTTACCCATGATGAATGAGTTGCAGCGAACAATATCACTTCCAGATGAGCTTATAAATAAAGCTATGCTCCCCGGCAACGGCGCCAGAAAATAGTCTTGATAACCCACAAGTATAGGGGATCGCAACAGTCTTCGAGGGTAGTATAACCCAAATTTATTGGTTCGACACAAGGGGAGACAAAGAATACTTATAAGCCTTAACAACTGAGTTGTCAATTCAGCTGCACCTGTAAATAGACTTGCTCGCAACAAAGGATCAGTAGCAACAGTTTTATAGTAATAGCAGTAGCAAAATAGAGACAGCAGTAAAATAAAGGCAGCAATAAATATTGCAGAAGACAACAGGTTTAAAATACTGTAGGCACAGGGATGGATGAATGGGCGCTGCATGGATGATATGATTCATGTAATAAGCAAGACAAGGCATTTGTAGATGATAATAATAAAGTAACTGAGTACTAAGTAACCATAGGCATGCGTTCCATAAATAGTCGTACGTGCTCACAAGGAGAAACTTGCACAACATCTTTTGTCCTACCAGCCCGTTTGCAGCGGGGCCTCAAGGGAAACTACTGGTAATTAAGGTACTCCTTTTAATAGAGTACCGGAGCAAAGCATTAACAATCCGTGAACACATGTGATCCTCACGTCACAACCATCCCCTCCGGTTGTCCCAATTTCTGTCACTTTGGGGCCTCGGGTTCCGGACAGCAATATGTGTATACAACTTGCAGGTAAGATCAACAAACAATGCATATCATCATGAATAAATAACATGTTCAGATCTGAGATCAATGACACTCGGGACCTAGTATCAAGCATTAAGCACAACAAGTTGCAACAAAGTCTACAGCACTCCCATAAGGTACTAGGCACTATGCCCCTACAATCTTATAACTCATTACATGAATAATCACATCCAATCCCTTCCATCCCCTTCAGCCTACAGTGGGTATTTACTCACACATGGATGGGGGAAACATGGATGGTCGATGGAGAAGCGTCGGTGGCGATGATGGCGATGATCTCCTCCAATTCCCCGTCCCGGCAGGGTGCCAGAACGGAGTTTCTGGTCCCGAAATAGGGTTTTCGGTGGCGGCGGCGTTCTGGAGTGTTTTCTGAACAATGGTCGATCCCCCTCGGTTTTTAGGTCGAAAGGGGTCTTGTAGTCGCGAAGAGGCGTCGGGGGCGTGGCCGAGGTGGCCACACCATGTGGTGGCGCGGCCTGGGCCCACCCGCGCCACCGTGTGGTGTGGGCCCCTCGTGGCCCAGCTCCACTTGGCCTTTTGGCTCCGTGTGTCCCCCGGTTAAATATTGACTTTTCCATATTTTCCACGGATTTTCCCGAAAGTTGATTTTCTGCATAAAAACGAGACACCAATGCAATTCTGCTGAAAACAGCGTTAGTCCGTGTTAGTTGTATCCAAAACACACAAGTTTGAGGTAAAACAATAGCAAAAGTGTTCGGGAAAGTAGATACGTTTTCGACGTATCAGCCTGCTGCCGAAACAGCCGGCGTTGTCGCTGACGACGTTGAGTGAGCCGAACCTGTGGACAAGGCCACAGAGAACACGCTCACCCGACGCGATGAAGGAGCCCGTCCGGATCAACACACCAGCCAGCGCCGCTGTCGACCCCACGGTGGGCGCCAACTGTCGTGGTGGTGCACGGACAGATGCCATGGGTAGGCTTGAGTTGGGGCCGATGGACGCTGGAGGCTACCGGGGAGGGTTTGCACGTGAAGACGTACACCGAAACTCACACACACACACACACGATTTTACCCAGGTTCGGGGCTCTCGTGAGGAGATAACACCCTTACTCCTGCCTGTCTGATCTATATATGCGGAATACAACCGGGTTACAAGCTGCTCCTTGAACTATATAGAAAGAACTACCAGCTCTAAGCCTCTACCGAGTCTCAGAATGGCTATGTGGCTCTCCTGCTAGCTCTCAAGGAAATGACTAAGTGTCTTGTGAAGCAGAGTGTCTGGGCTCTCAACGAAGTGTACAATGTGCGGGAATCGTCCCCGTAAGAGGAGCCCATGGTGCTCCTTATATAGGGAAACCCAGGGTACAGAGTTAGGGCTGACGTTGACGCTGGCGTAGGCAGCACTGTGGCCACGCCGACTGCTTCCGTCACCCCCGCGTGGCATGTCCAATCCATCAACTCCTGTGCACTGCTCCCCCGTACTGCATAGGTCAGCAGCATGGAGGACTGACTGCCCATCCCATGACCACCGAGTCAAGGGTTAGGCAGTGCGTCCCATCTTGTCTGTGGCAGGACGCCTGCTCCGTGATTGTAGGGACAAGACGTACGCCATGACCAGCGCCGAGATAGAGCTTCATTCTTCCCGATCCGGCATAAGCATGCCAGATATTTCCTAACTCGGTTTCCTCTCTACTGCACATAAGAACAACAAAGGAGATTCCGACATATAGTATGCATGATCCGACATAGGGCTATGTCGGTAAGCCTTGACCCGGTTGACCCCGGGTGAGCCTATGTGTATGTCGGTTTACCATTGACTCGGTCAACTCCGAGTCCACGCTTATTTCACCATATTGACCCTACTCGGGGGCTGCCCCCCCGACAAACCGGGACTATTGTCCCGTCAGATTCTTTCCCTTTTTTCAGAAATTTCAGAAAATTGTTTAAATTTGTAAATGAATAATGCTTATTCTGTAATTCATAAAAATATGAATAAAATACCAAAATGTGCAGAAAAATAAGACCTATTTAATTAATTATGTCAAATGCATGCATGTTTAAAAAACTTAAATTAAATATTTTTTAGAACTACAAAAATGCCACTACTAGTGAAATATGGTGAACCACTATTACACATATCGTCACGAATATATTACACACGAGTTTCATTCTTATATATATACATCTCTTTTACACTCACTATTTAATTTCAACCTAGCTTATAATAGTATTCTCCTTTCGGATTTAGAACCTCTGCATCTAAGAATCCAGCAAATTCCTCTTGAATTGCTCGTATGCGATCATGTGGTAGAAGGCCTTCTCGCAACCGTTCGATCTAATTAAAAAAGGGTCAATATATATGAATGAAAGTAATTGGCAATAAACTAAAATTATGAATATTGCATACGCACTTCAAGTTGTTTTAAGATTCTGCCCTTCTCACAGCACGTCTGACGAATGAACTCGCAGACGTAGTATCCACATAAATGATTCCCACTTCCCTGGCTCAAGCACTTTACGGGAACAGAGTTCAGTCAAAATAATAATCAAGAATGGTAATGGTATTGAACTAGAATCAAAGAGATGCGCGGATGTAGGTAGTAATACTTACATTTATTGGTTTAAATGTAAGCTCCTTCGCCCACTCACGCCTAGCCCTGGCGGTGAATCGTTTCCAAGCTCTGCCCGGCAAAGAAAATGAATAAAGGAGTTATATATTAATTACTTGCTATCAGTAAATGAACGGAAAGTTGCCGATATGAAATTATTCTGTAAGAGAAAACACATGATGCACAATCTTTGGTTTACCTTTGATGTTACAAACTTGCGTTAGAGACAATTTTCGAAATGCAATAATACAGTTATATTGCCTCTGCAGTAAGTGCAAAAATGGCACCGTCAAACACATCGCCAATTTCTGGGCTAGCTGCAAAGCAAAGGAGAGGGAAAAAAGGATTACTTAAATAGCTTTTAGGAAGTCAGACAATAATAATGTCTGATGAGACATGATGGCATTAATTGAAACCATATTCTGGGATTTCACATTGTTTCGGTGACTTAATCAGAAGCACTTAAGAAATTAGACAAACACCACTACAGGTAGTGAAACGATGAGCAGGAGCACTGGTCTTTTTTCTTTTTTCTTTTCTAGAACACGGTAATCTAGCTTCTTGTATCATCGTTGTCTGCAACCGTACAAAAAATACCAAACGCTCTTTAAATTTGAGCGACAATCCAGTAATCCACTTATCTAGCAAGAGGAAAGGCTGAAGATAGAAAACAAAAGAACCGAAGAAGTTACCGATCTGATCACCCCAACGCGTCACAGTTTCATGATTGCCAATCGTGGTGATGCCGCCAGCCAGATCTGCAGGGCGATGATCAATCCATGAGTAATAAGTTTGTGTTATGAGACGACGACGGCAGCAGGTCAAGGGAGGCGGCGATTTGTTTAGGCGGAGACGACGGCTCCATATTTTTCCTTCGCCTTTTTCTTTCGAAGCGAAACGGAGAGAGATCGAGGAGAGGACAACTCGTTTATGTGTGTCCTAGTAGTATACGTTCATGATTCAACTTTCCAAAAAAAATTGTGTGCGTATAGTTCTTTTCTTTTTGGTACGTGTGGGTTGTCATAAAATTTCATGTTTGAAGTAGATTTTGCACCCTCCTGTACGTGATCAAACTTTACGTAACAATGATCTGCTTTTTAATCTGAACCGTTAGAATTAACATTGATGGGCCTTATATTTTTAGCCTATGTGGAAGCACGTGGTGGCTTTATTTTCTATTGTTTTAAGTATATAATAATAGATAGATAGTAACTCGAACACGAGACCGTTCATGAGTTGATTCAGCCATGCGTACGTGTTGTGCCACTGCGCCACACAATTGGGTTTGCTTATTTACAGCTAGCAATCTACTAGGTCTGCTTCGTAGTAGAAAATGTCCGACATCGCAAATCCGTTCTACTAGTTAGCAAATGTACCTTAACAAGATGAGAGCACGACTTCATTCACATACACTAGAGATGATCTTGTTAAAAAGGCAGCATACCGGTTGATATGATGAACTGATACACGTATTTTAGTTCTGAAACTGAATCATGCATACACTAGTGCTTGTATGGTGTTGTTGCCGTCAGGGTTCGAGGTTCTCAGGGGAATACTCAATTACTGATCCTGTTCTCGGGAGATGCAATAGAAAGCTCTCACAGCCCACCCAAATGATCTGACACATGTATTTTAGTTCTGAAACTGAATCATGCATACACTCGTGCTTGTATTGTGTTGTTGCCGTCAGGGTTCGAGGTTCTTTGGGAAATACTCAATGGCTGATACTGTTCTCAGGGGATGCAATAGAAAGCTCTCGCAGCCCCCCAAATGTTGTTGTCAGCCCGTCTATACAACAACGTGTCCTAGGTTGCCTCTTAAAAAAAATGATTGTATCGATCTTCGAAAACGAGACCAACCGAAAGTTGATTCAGCAGTAAAACAAAGCTAATCTGCTTTTTCATAGCCTCTTTAGCAAACTAAACTAATTTAAAATGTCCGACGTCACAAATCAGTTCTACTAGTTAGCAAATGTACCTTGACCACATGAGAGCACGACTTCGTTCACATACACTAGAGATGATCTTGTTAAAAGGGCAGCCGGCCGGTTGATGATCTCGCACACGTTTTTTACTTCTGAAACTGAACCATGCATACACTCGTTCTTGTGTTGTGTTGTTGCTGTTAGGGTTTGGACAGAAATAAGTATGATATATAGCTTGTGTTAATATGCCTCTCCTATATATATAAACGAGATTATTGGCAATCCCTCAGTCAGTGAGTGTGTAAACATACAATAGTCAAAGTTACTACATGTAACTGTTAATTGGAATGTCTTGGCCGGTCCGGTTCACAGGTGATCTGGAGGAAAATAGTCAATGGCTGATCCTGGTATCAGGGATGCAATAGATAGCTCGCAACCCGCAAAAGTTGCTCTGCCAGCATACTCGCTACACCTGAAGAGCTTGAACGGTAACCATCTGAAGCTATGCTCCCACCAGGTTGTTTTGCTGATCGAGAAGAGGGGTCACCATAGACACGACTGGAGAACTTGCTTAGGTCGATGGATGATGGACAATTCCTGAGGGTTGTGTCAATTCAAGAAACGAAACAATTGGGTTTTACATGCAAAAGTAAAACTTAAACATAGGCAAACCTACAAAAACAAAGGTTCGAACTATTAAGGTAAACTGGTACTAGTGTTACAACAGCACCCATCCATACTGATATAGAGCAGACAAGGAAATACAATAAACAATAGTGACTTGCAAAGAGCTTATACAACTAGTTTGGAACAAACTCCAAGGCAGGCATCAAAAGACCGAAGCAAGTCTGAAACTTTGAGCCGGATATACATTCTACATAACACTGATGAGCATGGTTAGTTTTCCCTCCAGCAAATAAAACTGGATGGCCAGAATATCAGATGATACAATGGATGAGGCTTGTACAATCGCTTTCCATCCGTATCTTATTGTCATTGTGCACTTCCAATTCATCCTGTAGCCGCCTGCATACCTAATAATTGGCTCGTGCACTAAAAGCTTCACGTTTCCATCAGCTAGTTGTAGTATACACAATGTTTCGAGTTCTTGTTTAACTTGATCAGGTACTTTCTGGCAAGATACGGATATGTAATTATTAGATGGAAAAACAAACTGTTGTGTTGTGAAAAAAGTCCACTTAGAAGTTTACGTTTGTCTTGATTTCTGTAACGATGGATAAAGGTAGCAATGCAGTGGTCCCAGTTGGACCTAAGAAGCCTCCTAAAGGATTCCATTTATCCTAACCCAGAATTAGGCCATTGGTGCAAACAACACTCTCCAATAATGCATCCAGATCATCATAAGAGATGTCTTCCATGGCTATAGTTAGAACAAACAAGATAAATTTTACATATTTAGCAAGTTGCTTGTCTCAGTTCAAAGTAAAACGAGCCAAAAGTTTAGCGAATACCTGCTGTGACAACATGATCCCTGCTTTCTAATTATCGAGCTCCACTTACTCGAAAAAATGCAGAAACAAACAGTGTGTTTGGTTCTTCTTCATATACACTGAAGCGAACATGGTCCCCAAATTTAAGATTGTAGTGGAGAACAAAGACCTCCCACCTATTCCTACCAATGAAACTGATACTTTCATGTCTAAAAATTGTTGCATGGTACGTGGTAAGCACAATCCCATCATTGGAACTGATTGGATCCTGAGACACAAGTTCAAAATCGCTCCCATTAACATCGATCTCCAACTGCTTCCAGAAATAGCATGACACAGGCTGCATGATATGAAGAGGTTAAAGCAATATGGTTAAATAAATACAATATGCGAAAGAAATACTAAACAGCAATGTAAATCCTTACCACAAAATTCTTATATTCATCATGATTGATCTCAACGGTAAAGAAGGATTTCACCATATCCTTCACAATGCACCCACCTTTCTTGAAGCATATCTCGCATGCCTGAATAGGACAACCATGTGCACAACACTGAAGAAAAAACACCTTTTAAAGAACAAAAGAAGTAATTCAGAAGTACTCGGCTTACATAGATATAGAAAAGTGAACTTCCTATCCAATTACCAGGAAACAAATTCAGAAATTCATAATATTAAAGCACTAGGTAGGTAAAGATCGAAACTCAAAGTAGAGACTATACAAAATTCATGTTATAGTGAGCAACCTTGGGACGAAATGCACAAGATATCTTTCCAGGATGACGATTTCCATGAAAGCCATATGCATCCGGCATTTGAACCTTACCAGATGATTTGTTCTTGTTATCCATCTATAGATGACAGATGAAGAAGAATAGAATCAGAAAAAGAGCAACTGCTACAGACTGAGGTTGGAGATGAAATAGATCTAACTACAAACGATGAAACATAGTAATAACCAAATAAAACAAAGAAGAAATAGATATGATAGTACCAGCTGTTGAAGTACTTCTTGAGCCTTTTGCCGCTAGAAGATGGGTTCGCAAAGGTTTGAGAGTGCCTAGCGGCGAGCAGAAGAGCAAGAAGTTTGAGTTCCTGAGGCTTCTGATGCTCAAGGGAGGGTTGCCTCATGATACATCTCCGACGTATCTATAATTTTTGATGTTCCATGCTTGATTATATATCAGTGCCACATGTTTTTATAATATTTTTATATCATTTTGGCATGATTATGGAACTAACCTATTAACAAGATGCCTAGTGCCAGTTTCTGTTTTATGCTATCTTTTTGTTTCAGAAAGTTGTTCTGGGAAGTTTCTCGGTTTGCGCTGATATTTTACAGGAATTATTTCCAATATGAAACAAATACGGAACCCGAAGGACGCCTGGAGGGGAGCCCAGGGGCTCCAGACGCCACCTGGCCGCGGCCCCCCCTTAGGCCGCGCCTGGACCCCACCTGGGCAGGTGGCCTACCTCCTCGCGTCGCTTCTTCGCCTATAAATTACCCCTCGACGCAAAAACCCTAAGCACCAGATCATATTTCCCAGAAGATGTCCGAGACCTCCGCAATCTCCAACCCTAGTTCGGGAGGGTTCTGTAGCTCTTCCCGGCACCCTGCCGGAGAGGGGAATCGACACCGGAGGCATCTACACCACCATGCCTGCCTCCGGAGTGATGCATGAGTAGTCCACGACGGGACTACGGATCCATAGCAGTAGCTAGATGGTTGTCTCTCCTCCTTGTACTCCATTGTTTAGATCCTGTGAGCTGCCTATCATGATCAAGATCATATTATCTGTAACTGCTACATGATTGTGTTTGCATGGATCCGATGAATTGTGGAAGTCATTGCTTTTGTTCATCTTTGTGTTGTGTTTTATCTATGATCTTGCATGCTCTCCGATGCTAGTGGATGATTTGGCCAAGTAATTATTAGTGTTGTATGAGGGTGTATTTATGCTAGATAGTGGGTTCATGCCTCTCTTGTCCGAGCTCGGGCTGACAGAGACGATTAAGACAAGAGATGTGTTGTTTCCACTAGGGAGAAAACAGCGGTGTGATTTCCTTGTGTTATTTACATTGCTTACATTATGCACTTTGCTTATTGCAATGATCTGTTGCTTGCAACTTAGTACTTTTGGGTGACATGCTGGATAGCGATCCTAAGGTGGATTATTAGTCATAGATGCAGTTGGAAGACGGTCTATGTATTTTGACGTAATGCCCATATTAGATGAAACGGTGAACTATATTGTTTTATGATAGCCATGCTGTAATTTGTTTACCCATCATGTATATATTTTGAAGAGACACCTATAGTGAACTGTGGATCCCGGTCCTATTTTCCTACATTGCTTACAACCGTTTTCATAGCTTTTTATCATCATTTGCTCGCTGGTCATATTTCACTCTCATCGTATTTTACATCCACACATTTAATTCTTTGTGTTCATCAAGCCGGAGAGATTGACAACCTCTCCGTTTCATTGGGGCAAAGTAGTTTGTTTGTGATTGTGTGCATGTCCACGTCAGCACGCTGGCAACACCTCTTTTTCTGGCACCGTTGACACCTTGCTAAGCCTTCTCCAAGTCCTACTGGTTCGATAACCTTGGTTTTGCAATCAAGGAAAACTGCTGCTTTGCTGCATCATACCTTCCTCTTGGGGTCTCCCAGTGAAAGTGTGATCCACGTCATCAAGCTCTTTTTCTGGTGCCGTTGCCGGGGACTTGGAAGCTTCAGCTAGGGGAGTTTCACACATCCTTTCACTTTACTTTGTTATTGTCTTGCCTAGTATATTTTTTGTTAGTCTTATTTTGCCTTTTGTTTGCTCTAAAACTGAAAAACACAAAAAAAAAATAAAAATTCCAGCACCTTGTTTAATTCGGTTACCTTCTTATCATGGCTAGTTCCACCCCTTTTTCTCCATCTCCTAAAGTTGAAGTTCGTACTTTTAAGTAGAGAGGGGGGGGGGAGTTTAAAAGATGCTTGGTATAGGATTAGTGATTCTCAACACCGTTCCACAAAGAAATATTCAGATACTATCCTTCTCAGAAACTTTTATGTTGGAATCACAAACTGGTATAGGTATGTCCTGGACACTTTAACAGGTGGAAACTTCTTAGGAACTCCATCTGTTGAGGCTAACAACATCATTGAAAGCTTAGTTGGGACTCCATCTACTAATGAACCTAAAACTGAAGCCACAATGGAACATATTGTGGAAAGACTTGATATTTTAGAGAAAAATTTGCCAAGCATGAATTGGACAACTGAATTAGATAAAAAAACTACTTGCTAGTAGTAGCAAGATTGAGGGGTCCTTAAAACATATAAATAGAAGGATTAATAGTCTTGAGACCAATAAAGGCAAGGATGATCAAAATTTAAAAATTAGCAAATTGGAAGAAATTATGGATACTATAGGCACAACTTTCTCATCTCTCAAAATGAAAAAGAAGGAAGCTCCAGCAGGAAGGGGACCCGAGTTTACTTATGTCCCCAAGGTTTCTGAATTGAAACCAAGTAAAATAAACAAGCCTAGTTCTCCTGTTATCATTGAAAAACTCCCCAATGAACTAAATATAGGAGAAACTAAAAGTTTAAATCCTGTTTTTGAGAATGATGGAATTAAGGGATCAACAAGAAATTCCCTTAGTAGTGCTAGTTCTACCTCTGAAAATGTCCTTGATGAACTTGATCTGGAAATTATTGAAACTTGAATTTGCCCTTTTTGCCTAGCTAAAAGGCGTTAAAGAAAGCGCTTATGGGAGGCAACCCATTTTATTTTACCTTCTATTTCTTTTTGTTTTTTTTTGAGTTTTGGGTGATGTTAGTTCTGTAACAACTCCCTTGTATCTTTTTCTTTTGGTTTTGGTGCCAAGAATAGCCTCTAAAGAGAAGATGACTAATCGGTGTGTTTGCTGTCCAGAAACAGATTTTTGTTCTTCACTATTCAAAAATCCAACAAATCACAGAACGTCATCTGTGTGTGCAAATTTTTGAAAGAAAGCATGAGGGTTTGTCTACCTTTCCCTAGTTTTAAGTTTTCTGATTTGAGGTCCATAAGTGTCCCGAAAAGATTCATCTTTACAGCCTATTCTGTTTTTGACAGATTCTCTCCTTAGTTTTGCATTGCTTCTTTCACGGGCAGAGTGAAGTTCTTTTACAAAGCGGGAGCTTTACTTAGACCTTTGTGACAGTAGCTAATGTTGTAAAAAAAATAAGTTCATGATATGTGCTTTGGAACTGAAGGAAGATATTGTTTTTGTGGACTAACCCCTCTAATGAAGTTGCTATAAGTTTTGCGTGAAGGAAGTTTTCAAGTATCCAGGTGCGAGGTGATTAAGGAAGATCACGAAGGGATAAAAGACTAAGCTTGGGGAGGCTCCCATTGGACCCTCCTCTGAAATATTCGAGAAGTCACAAGCGTCTAAGCTTGGGGATGCCCAAGGCATCCCCTTCTTCATCAACATTCATCAGTTTCTCTCATGGTACTATATTTTTATTCCTTTACTCATTATGTGCTGTTTTTGGAGCGTCAGTTTGTTTTTTACTTTCAGTTTGTTTGTGTGTAGTTCTCTGGTCTTTGCAATAATTTGGATCCATGCATGCTTGTTTGGGAGAGAGACACGCTCCGCTTTTCATTGGTGTTTGGTTAAGTGGAAATTATCATGTAGGAAGTGTAAAAAGTGCTACTTAATCTTGTAGATCATTATCTTGAATCTTTGATACTTGTCAATTGTTTAGAGATATGAAGTAGATTAATGCTTAAACTTGTGGATCATCTAGTAAGAATGGATTAGTAAAGAACTACCGTAAGGCTTTAAAATTGTGGTGCTTGTCCTGCTTGGTAGCTCTCAAAGTCTAGATATTCTTTTTTGCAAAGAGTTGGTTTGGCTAACAAGGTAGACGGTGTGAAGTCCAGTGGTTATGCATGATGTATATCTGTAGTCATTCATTGAACCAAGTTGATGTTATGTGTTTGCTTGATATCCTGCTAAGCCAAAAAACTCCGTACTGAGAGGGAATCTCGTGCATCCAACTCCCTGATCCAAATATATTTGTAATTTGTGTCCACCATAACTACCTACATGTGGTATTTCCTTGCCACTCCAAGTAAAATTTTCATGTGCCATCTTTAAAACTTTCAAATTCTCCTTTTTGTGCCCCTATTTTTAAGCTCATGAGGAAGCAGTGGGAAGCTAGATTTAACCTGTGACAAGCAAGGACATTTCCCCCCTTTCACCTGGTGTTGATGGTTTACGTCCTCACTTGAATCAACCCGAGAGCGGCTTAAGCAAAATATAAATATAACTCACCATTCTCCTCCGCACAATGAAAATCTAAGAAATCAGCTCATCATTGGTTAGTGCTGAAACAAAGGAGAAAGAGGAATGTACTCGTTCCTCTAAAACCAGCCTCTCTCACAAGTCTAAAAGCCTTGCTTGAAGTGGGGGACTAGCTAGTTTCTTTACTGTGAAGTCGTTGACGAAAGCATGCATATCTCAAAACTGTTTTACTTCTGTCAAAAATCAAAAAAATAATAAAAAGCTCTAGCACATGATTGCTTCCCTCTGCGAAGGGCCTTACTTTTACTTTTATGTTGAGCCAGTCTTCCTCTTCCTTCTTAATCCCCTCAAGCAATCACTTGGTATCAACTTTGGTTCTTGTTTTACTTCATGTTATCTTTGTGTCTAACTGTGAAAACTTTGTATTGACTTTATCTTGAGATAAACAAGTTGCAAGTTGAAGCTTTATGCTGAAAACTTAAATCTTCCTTTGTGTTGGCCAAACTCCTTTGTTGAACTAATATTGCTTTGTGAGATATCAATCATTGTCATGTGTTATACTTTTAAATCTCTACTCTTTTTTAGTTAATTCTTGCTTAGATGTTACACCTGGTTAATCATTGTTTGTTTCATTCAATGAACCTTTGTTTTGGATCAATGCATTTAGTTCATATGCTTTACATGATTAAATGATCAAGATTGTGTTTGGTAGCATGTCACTTCAAAAATTATTCTGTTATCACTTACCTACTCGAGGACGAGCAGGAGTTAAGCTTGGGGATGCTGATACGTCTCCGACGTATCTAAATTTTTTATGTTCCATGGTTGATTATATATCAGTGCCACATGTTTTTATGTCATTTTGGCATGATTTATGGAACTAACCTATTAACAAGATGTCCAGTGCCAGTTCCTGTTTTCTGCTGTCTTTTTGTTTCAGGAAAGTTGTTCTGGGAAGTTTCTCGGATTGCGCTGATATTTTACAGGAATTATTTCCAATATGAAACAAATACGGAACCCGAAGGACGCCCGGAGGGGAGCCCCAGGGGCTCCAGACGCCACCTGGCCGTGGCCCCCCCTTAGGCCGCGCCTGGACCCCACCTGGGCAGGTGGCCCACCTCCTCGCGTCGCCTCTTCGCCTATAAATTCCCCCTCGACGCAAAAACACTAAGCACCAAATCATATTTCCCAGAAGATGTCCGAGGCCGCCGCCATCTCCAACCCCAGTTTAGGAGGGTTCTGCAACTCTTCCCGGCACCCTGCCGGAGAGGGGAATCGACACCGGAGGCATCTACACCACCATGCCTGCCTCCGGAGTGATGCGTGAGTAGTCCACCACGGGACTACGGATCCATAGCAGTAGCTAGATGATTGTCTCTCCTCCTTGTACTCCATTGTTTAGATCTTGTGAGCTACCTATCATGATCAAGATCATATTATCTGTAACTGCTACATGATTGTGTTTGCATGGATCCGATGAATTGTGGAAGTCATTGCTTTTGTTCATCTTTGTGTTGTGTTTTATCTATGATCTTGCATGCTCTCCGATGCTAGTGGATGCTTAGGCCAAGTAATTATTAGTGTTGTATGAGGGAGTATTTATGCTAGATAGTGGGTTCATGCCTTTCTTGTCTGAGCTCGGGCTGACAGAAACGATTAAGACAAGAGATGTGCTGTTGCCACTAGGGAGAAAACAGCGGTGTGATTTCCTTGTGTTATTTACATTGCTTACATTATGCACTTTTCTTATTGCAATGATTTGTTGCTTGCAACTTAATACTTTTGGGTGACATGCTAGATAGCGATCCCAAGGTGGATTATTAGTCATAGATGTAGTTGGAAGACGGTCTATGTATTTTGACGTAATGCCCATATTAGATGAAACGGTGAACTATATTGTTTTATGATAGCCTTGTTGTGCGCCCACAATTCTATTAATTGCCATGCTATATTTTGTTTACCCATCATGTATATCTTTTGGAGAGACACCTCTAGTGAACTGTGGATCTCGGTCCTATTTTTCTACATTGCTTACAACCGTTTTCATAGTTTTTCATCATCATTTGCTCGCTGGTCATATTTCACTCTCATCATATTTTACATACACACATTTAATTCTTTGTGTTCAGCAAGCCGGAGAGATTGACAACCTCTCTGTTTCGTTGGGGTAAAGTAGTTTGTTTGTGATTGTGTGCAGGTCCATGTCAGCATGCCGGCAACACCTCTTTTTCTGGCACCGTTGACACCTTGCTAAGCCTTCTCCAAGTCCTACTGGTTCGATAACCTTGGTTTTTTAATCAAGGGAAACTGCTGCTTTGCTGCATCATACCTTCCTCTTGGGGTCTCCCAGCGAACGTGTGATCCATGTCATCACCTCACAACCAATGCTGAAGAGGGGTTCCTTTAGAAAAGGTTGAGAGCTGAGACAGAGCAATAAATTTGGAGGGATACCTTTCACCACGTACCCGAAAAGGTTCACAAGCGAAACAGTGCAATGAGTTGGATAAAATAGTAGTACTCTACTACTACTAGAGTGGATTCTACTTACCAAAGAAATTAAGTGTGAAAGATGTACTATAGTATACCAAAAGGAGAGGCTGCGTCCAGACGTGCACCATGCATGCATGCCCTATGAATTGAACCGGTAGTTCGTATACATGAGTTTCAGAATTTTCCAGTTTTGGTTCTGTATGCAACCTGTACGTGACAAGTACTACTTCCGCATGTGGCGGTACACGATACTATGTGGGCTACGTTCGTGTAGAAATGAAAAGGGAAATCAAGAGCGTCTCTCTGGTCAAACTGCACTGCCCATTGATTTGACAAGACAATGGCGAGGCGTGCAGGGATAACCATACATGTCACCTAATGTCATGTCAGTAGTAGTAGCACGTCAGTGGAGACAGTGAAATCCAACTACAGACCGATCAAAATATTTGATATGATGGGGCTATAGCCTATATACAGCTACTCTTGCAGTCTACTCGGGTCACACGGTCCTCGAAACAAGAGGAGATGCATCAGAGGAGCGCACGCTCATTTTGATTAATTCAGATTTTGCTTGGATTTGGTATACTTACAATGATGTTGTGTGCAGCTTTGTTTCTCAAGTTTTTTGGAATTTTCTCGACTTTCTGCGTTTTTCTTACACAACTGGGCCAAATTTTCCCCCATGACCCTGCGTTCGGACTACATACAAAAGTATGATTTCATTCTCTCTCTTTTCTGGTGCTTCACACACAAATCTCAATTTTTGCACTCGCTAGAAAAATGGTATTGCAAGTTAATTCATCAGTCTTGCTTCAATCATGGTACACCAGCCTAAGATGAAGTTTATTTTTTGATATTTTGTCGTTTTTTTAAAACTGGGCCAAATTTGCCGCCATGACTATATATATATATATATATATATATATATATATATATATATATATATATATATATATATATATATATATATATATATATATATGATATACTTTGTGTGTGAATTTCAAAAGTACGATTTTCACTATTTTTTGTGCTACCTACTGCTTGACATAAAAATCTCATTTCTGCATATCTAGGAAAATGGTATAGCACAAGTTAATATATCAGTCTTGCTTGAATCTTGTACACCAGCCTAGGATGAAGTCATGTGGAGTTTTGTTTCTCAATTTTTTGAATTTTTGTCGATATTCTGCGTTTCTTTCAAAACTGTGCCAAATTTGCCCCCATGACCATATATATATATGATATACTTTCTGTTAGAATTTCAAAAGACTAATTTCACTCTTTCTCCGGGTACCTGCTGCTTCACACAGAAATCTCATTTTGAACTAGCTAGAAATATGGAATTGCAAGTTAATTTATCATTCTTGCTTCAATCTTGTACACCAGCCTAAGATATATGAATTTTTTTTTGTTTTTTTTTTGTTGTTTAAAAAACTGGGTCCAATTTGCCCCCATGACCATACATATATGATATACTTTGTGTGTGAATTTCAAAAGTAAGATTTTCACTCTTTTTTGTGCTACCTACTGCTTCACACAAAAATCTCATTTCTACATATATAGAAATATGCACTAGTTAATATATCAGTCTTGCTTGAATCTTGTACACCGGCTAACCTAGGATGAAGTCATGTGAAGTTTTGTTTCTCGATTTTTCGAATTTTTGTCGATATTCTGTGTTTCTTTCAAAACTAGGCCAAATGTTATATATATATATATATATATATATATATATATATATATATATATATATATATATATATATATATATATATATAGCAGGACTATTCTACAACCCCCTTAAGAGATTGGAGAATACCTATTCTACAACCCCACCCCATAAGAAACCAACTAGGATAGGTTCCTATACCGAACCGTAGACGACCCACCCGGACAGAGAACATCTCTAATAAAAACTTACGCCCCATTCTGAACTTCCCGTACCTCCTCTCCGGCGCGGCCGAGCGAGCGGCGGCGGGAGCCGACGCGAAGGAGGCCGCGGCATAGTCGGCGAGTTCCCCAGGCAGGAGCACCTTCTTCTCCGGCGGGTCGGCGCGGCCGAGCGAGCGACGGCGGGAGCCGACGCGAGGGAGGCCGCGGCGGAGTCGGCGAGTTCACCCAAGCAGGTGCACCTACTTCCGCGGCGGATCGACGCGACCGAGCTCACGGGCGGCGGGAGCCGATGCGAGGCAAGCCGCGGCGGACACGGCGAGTTCACCTGAGCAGGAGCCACCTACTTCCGCGGCGACGCGGCCGAGCTCACGGGCGGCGAAAGCCGACGCGAGGCAAGCCGCGGCGGACACGGCGAGTTCACCTGAGCAGGAGCAACCTCCTTCCGTGGCGGATCGACGCTCCCGAGCTCGCGGGCGGCGGAAGCCGACGCGAGGGAGGCCGCGGCGGACACGGCGAGTTCACCCCGAGCAGGAGCCACCTCCTTCCTGAGTTGGCAACGGGATTTAGCGGGCAGCTGTGATACTGTGATGGCTCCAATTCGACGAAGAACTGATTTGCTGGATGAAATCTCAAGCGAGCAACCATCGTCGAAGAGGATGGCAATGGCAGCCCCGAAGGTTTGAACTGTGAACCTCTATTGTGTTGAATTCTGAACTGCACTTGAGTTTATTGAATCTGGTCTACTATTAGCTTCAACGCGTGAAAACTTTGAATCAGGTCGATTAGTAACAAAAAGTTCACTTAATTTTATACTGGGGTTCACTGAAATTTGCAGAAAAAGTAAAAAACTTAAATACAAGTGTTCACTGATGATGGTTATCTGTACGAGTTGAAGTCCACATGGATGCATGTTATGGTTTACTTAATAAAATGTATATATAAGTAATAAACACCGGTACATTTTTGTTGCAGGAATTGCAATCAATTAAACATCCAAAAATGGCATGCTATGTGGTTGGTAAGAGCACACTTGACTACAAAACTGGTATTGGAACTACATAAGAAGATGCAAATTTATATGGAGAAGTCGAGGATGAAATAGCAAGCTGGTCTGGCCCTAAGCAACCTCCAAGTTCTCCATTGAACTATGATTCGCCAATGACAGTTGTTGATCCTGTGATGCGGTTTCCCAAGGGTGGTGGCAAACACCGGAGTGGTGCAAAATCTGCCGCTATCAAAAACAGTAAGCCTTTGGGGTGTGAAACTGGCAATTCAAGTACTGCAACTTTTGCAGATCAGATGGATGAGCAAACTCAGTATGTGGATGGAATGAGCTATCGCAATGCTATTGCAGGAAATAACAAAAGGAAGTTCAGTTCCTTCATCGATGCAGTTCCCATACGGACAGTACCGCCAAGCTTCAATCAGGACGAGGAGGAAGAAATACTCTTTTGGTCAGGACCACCAAAGCCTCCGTGCTCTCTGGTTCTGTGCAACGAGAAAATCTTTGTTATAGACCCTGTGTTCCGCCTACCACGCCGAGCAGTGCAGAAAGATGACAAGATGAAGTCAACAACTGCATCTGAAGGAGTTCATAGAATTGCACGGAATGATGGCATGTTCAGAGATAAAGGATCCACTGAAGGAGGTATCCCCGAGTCATCAACAGAGAAGTCCATGTCTGAAGAATTTGAGGTTCATACTGAAAACAAGTCCACACAGAGTCCTCCGAAAACAACAGTGAGTCAGATAGGTAACTCGAGGGATAAAAAAAGTACAGACTAGTCCGAACAATGCAAAAAGCAGAGAAGAACTACATCAAACCACATGCCTCCCGTAGATCCTCTGTGCCATGTGCCAAATGTCACACCGCCATGCCCTATCAAGCCTAACGAGGCGCAAACTCCTACAGAGCTCCGAAAGTACACACATGTAAGTTTGCTGCAGCCACCCAATGAATTATTTTGGAAATTAAAAATAGATAATATCCTTATTCTCACTATGTGTAAAAACACCTTGTAGGCACCAGAGCTTCCAGCCAATCTAATACCATTCATTGGTCAAGAATTTGGAACAGAAACTGAGGCGTATGATTTTTACAACGCATATGCCAAGCACACAGGCTTTGGCATAAAAAAAGGGCAGCTCAACAGAGGCAGGCGGTACCTACAATGTGTGCAAGAAGGTAAATGCAAGCCAAGTGTTGCCGATGCTGACCGACAGCGTGATAAGCTAAGCAAAAGAACTGGCTGCAAGGCGTTGATGAGATTTAAGCAGAGAAGTGATGGTACGTGTGTTGTGAGAAATGTTGAACTTGAGCACAACCACCCTCTTATGTTGAGCCCATCAATGCTCGTGTTCCTGAAATCACACAAGAAGGTGGACACGAATTTGAAGGAATATATAAAGGACCTCCATTCAAGCAACGTCAAGCATGTTAACATAATGGGGCTGCTATCCAAACTGTATAATGGGCGAGGGAACCTTCCTTTTCATGATAAAGATGTGCTGAACATGTATGTAAAAAAGTTCACAGTAGAAAATAATTGAAGTTCACATGTCATGTAAAAGAAAAAGAAGAAAAAATGCCTCCACTAACAATTATTATGAACTTTATTGCAGGAAAGCAGAATTTGCTCGTGAGGATAGCAAAGGTGTAGTCCCGAAGATGTTCAAATATTTCGAGGACATGAAGGCTGAGAATTCAAACTTTTTCTATGATGTGCAGGTTGATGAAGAGAACAGAATAAAGAACATATTCTGGGCAAACGCAAGCAGCAGAGCTAAATACATGGATTTTGGCGACTGTGTTACATTTGATACAACCTACAAAACGAACAAGTACCATATGCCACTCGCCGTATTTGTAGGCGTCAACAACCACTTACAGTCATGCATTTTTGGTGTTGCACTCATGGGTGATGAGAGTGTTGAATCTTTCAAATGGGTATTTAGCACCTTCTTGAATTGCATGGGAGGGAAGCAACCTATATGCATACTAACAGGTCTGTCTTATTCCTTCAACCATCAAATAAAAAAAATGACAGATTATATGTAATGATTTTTACAAACTGCAGATCAGTGCCCCTCAATGGCGAAGGCAATAAAAGCGATTTTGACACGCTCTCTCCATAAATTGTGTCGATGGCACATTATGAGGAAGTATAAGAATCCATTGAAGACACTTTATAAATTGTTTCCCGAACTAAAGGATGAGCTTGCTGCAGTTCTCAATCATCCACTAATGCTGTCAGAATTCGAAGATGCTTGGCATGCCTTGATGGACAAATACGGTCTACATGATGTCAATGTAATGGTAAACTTGTGGGCTGAGCGGAAATCTTGGATATCAGCTTACTGGAAGGAAGTTTTCTGTGCTCGTATGACATCGACCCAAAGGAGCGAGAGTATGAATTATGTGTTGAAAAGTGGCTTTGTAAAAGAGCGCCATGATCTACATATATTTGCACAGCAGGTGAACAGCTGCATACAGACCAGACATGAAGCCGAGAATGCTGAAACGATTGCCTCTATGGTATGCTTTATCTGATCTTTTTGTGATTATTTAAATGCATACATGAAGTTCAAAAACTCATATCTGATGAAGTTCAAAACTCTTATATGTGAAGTTCACTACTGTATTACTACGAAACAATACACTCCTACCACTGGCAGAAAATACGAAGTTCATTTAAAAATCATCAGAAGTTCACATTTTGGAAAAACATGTTTTGCCTCCATGGTATGCTATATCTGTGCTGTATGTACTTCAGTTGTGTGGTTGTGTGTGGATTAGGGAAATTGAAGTTCATACATGATAACTTTATAAGTCCAGATCATATCCAAAGGAAGTTAACTGTATGTTGTTTTGTATCGAACATGTGCAGGGGGACAGAAAAGGGGCGACACGTTATGGCTTTGAGAAACAATTGATTGAGCAGTACACAAGGGCCGCATATTTAGTATTTCGGGAACGCCTGTATCACAGTAATGCATTCCGCATCAAAAGATCGCACGAAGAACCCACAGATTTCCTTGTGTACCACTACAACCAAAGTAGGGAATTTGCTTGGTCCCGGCATGAGTTCCGTGTATATGCAGATGAAGGTAAAGGCAAATACCAATGCGAGTGCAAGCTGTGGGAACACACAGGTACAAAAAAAAAGTTTATTCTTATTATTATGTAAAAACATACATATGAAAAAATAACAAATTCAGCACCTATCCGCAAGATTGTTCTGCCAGCATGTCATAGCAGTGTTTGAACACCTAAGATTGGACAGAATACCAGACAAATATATACTGCAAAGATACACCAAGAATGCCGTGAAGGATCCAATTTTCAACCGCAGAGACTACAGATCAACAGACTGCAATGGTACATCTCTTGAGTACAGGCGAACAATCCTGTTCAACGAGGCCATGAAGATGGTAAACAAAGGATGCTCGTCGGACCACATGTTTGACATGGCACTCTCTGCTTTGATAGATGTGAATACACGTATGGACTCTGATGAAATCGATGTTAACAATTCAACTAAGAAAACAACGTACGAGGAAACACCGATTGGAATGGCTGGGTCTGATGAGATTCCAGCTACAGAAAATACTGCTCCTCCAGATCCATATGCAGATATCCAGCCGCCGCCAGTGGCAAAGACAAAAGGCAGCAAGAATACAACAACTGGCTCGGAAACTGCAAAAAAGGAAAAATCAGTTGCTCCACGCCCGCGGCCAGAACTTGATGGTAATGGACTTCCAAAGGGTAAGAGGCTGTGCAGCAACTGCAATAAAATTGCAGGACACAATTCCAGGCCGTGCAAGAAAAGAGAGCTTGCGGAAAAGCTTTTAGAATCACACCAGAAGGTTTATGGGCCTACTAGCTCTATAGAGAATGTAAAGTTGTGCATCAAAAAGATTGTAGCAAAACAGAAAATGGATGGAGAAGAGGAGATAGACACCGATGAAGATGAGGACTATGAAAACGACACAGAAGAGGAAGAAGTGGAAGAGGAGGAAGAAGAAGAAGACGAAGTGGAAGAAGAGGATGAAGAAAAAGAAGACGAAGATGACAGCGAAGGCTCGATTGAACATGGCAAAAATGCAACTGGAGATAGAGAACAACCATGCACAACGGAAGCTCCTAACAGCCATAAACGCGCAGACAATGAGCTGACAAATGTAACTATTCCATCAGGGCAACGTATTTGCGGCATATGCCATGAGAAAGCTGGACACAATTCGCGGACATGCCCCAGGAAAAAAGAGATTCTCGAAAAACAAGTTTTAGAAAGACAGAGTGGTGACAGCAAAAAAATGATGCCGCAAGGAAAAGGACCTGTGGAAGTTGTGGGAAAATAACAGGACATAATGCGAGAACATGCGAGAGGTTAAAATTGGAGGAGGAACTGGGACAGCAGAAGCTAAACTTGCAAACGCAGCAAGATGCTGACACGAAAAGAACTAGCGCGCAATCAGTGACTCCACAAAGAAGAAGTAGCCGATTTACAAAATGAAGTGTGATTATAATGTTGCTTGTATTAACAGGATATTGTGTGATATTATGCAATACACAAAGATATACCTCATATATAGGTAATGAAGTTCATTTCTGTATGCCCAAAATTAATGTATCAAATACAAAAGGTTCAATGATTTAGATTCTATATGAGGTTGAAGTTCACATGGAGTTCATGATATAGTTCACTTGTTATGTCTGCTGAAATTCATTTTATATTTATTTAGATGTTCAATTCATATGTTTCAATACTATGAGGTTGAAGTCCACATGGAGTTCAATATAGTTCACTTGATATGTCTGCTGAAGTTCATATTATAATTATTTTAGGTGTTAATTTCATATGGTTTCAATACTATGAGCAGAACAGACCAGGGTGAACACAGTTTGGGAAGTTCACTACTGCACACAGTAAGGTTCCATTTACTGGGCTACGATTTTTTCACTTATTGGGAGTCCAGTGTTAAAAAAATGGTGATGCACCATTCTAGCAACACAAGTGCACACATAAAAGGAACATATAAAACAAAAAAATGGAACTACATCTATCCATTTATCCACCCTGTTACATCGCATGCAAAATAGAAACAGAAAAATAAAATAACCCCGGATGGTTTCTTTTTTTCCTGTTGAGGTTGTCAGTCCACATGCCATTATCTGTGAAAAACCAAGAAGTTTACTATAAATATTTGTAAAGTTCAGTATATTAGTTGAGTGCAGTTCACTTCATCTTTAAAAAAAAATAATTGGCTGTTTTGTAAAAAAAATCAGTAGGATAGTTGAGTGCAATCCACACGTAAATAAAAATGAAAGTCCTCATGTAAAGTAATTTTAAAGTCCACATATAAGTAACTCTGAAGTTCATACATATGTAATTTTGAAGTTTAGCAACACACAAAAAACAAAAACAAAAACCTAAGAGGTTAGCAGTCAATATAACACTATGGTGCTGTTACAAATGGTTGAATGACATGAATATCAATGATTTCCTTGAATATCAATCAATGATTTACATAATAGCATAATTATCTATTATTGTGCCTGCATTTCCCCGCGATCTTTGACTGCTTGTGTCAGCAACTCCTGAGTTGCTTGTGATCCTAGGCCAAGAAGAAGAACAAGGTCTTGGATATCACTGGGCCATTGGAGAGGTGATATCTCATTCTTGGGATGGAACATGAGCTGGTACATGTATTCAGCCTTCCAGTCCTCGACACGAGCCTACATACAGGATATATGAAATGTTTAAGAGAACAAAATAATAATAGTAAACAGCTGGTTTTTTGAACATAAAATGATGATGCCATTGAAAGAAAAAAAGGGACTCACATCTTTATTTTTTATTTTCTCCACCAGTCTGTTACCATCGAATGTGTATGCAACCCTCAGAGCATAGAAGCCGCACTCATTTGCGCCCTGCTCTGGCATGGCCACGTAATTGCACCTATCAGCAGCTACCTCCCAATGATGTACATTATGCTTGTTGTAGGCCAGTGTCCCATAAACTTCCTTCATAAGTGACACCATCCTTCTCACCTGAAGAAATACATGGACAGAAGCTGACAGATAACTATATTGAGTAAAAAAAAGAACACATCTTGATCACACAAAAAAGGAAAATACACATGTACAATTTCTACACGATCACCATGGTACTTCGTCCTGGATGTGTGTGTCAGCTTAGAATACCTCCTCGAGTCAAAAATGTCCAACGAACTAGTGTATCTGTTCATCACGTAAACCGTGTGGTGACACTGCTTGAAATGAGGGATAATGATCTGTTTGAAACAAAGGAAGTTCAGATAGAAACAAGAAAAAGAACTACATTATGGATTTTAAAAAATTGATTTTAAAATCAAGATAGAAACCTAAAAGTTAAAAACAATTACCAACTTTGCCCTCAGTAGGTTTTCATTTTCCCTCACATAGTACTTGAAATATTTAGCAGCTTGTTTCACATCAAATGGATCCCTTTTCACCTCAACACCACTGCTATCTTTCGGCAAAAATGGTGCAAAATCAAGAAGGTACTGTGAAAAAAAACCAAAAAGTTGAGTATGACTATGTTTTGCAGTTCACTACAAAAAATTTAATCTAAAAAAGTGCATTAAAAATAGAGAATCTATTGTCGACAGACAACAAAAATATAAAAAGGTAGTTCAGTATGCTTTGCGGTTCACCCTAAAAAAAAATCAAAAAGGTTCATTACTGTTATATACTGCAGTTCAGCATATGTATTAAATGATAGGTTCACAACTTTATTTCAATGCAGTTCACCAGTAACATAGTTTGCAGTTCACTATCACAAAAAATATGAAACTGAAAAG
This sequence comes from Puccinellia tenuiflora, assembly GCA_012064385.1. Classification (NCBI taxonomy): domain Eukaryota; kingdom Viridiplantae; phylum Streptophyta; class Magnoliopsida; order Poales; family Poaceae; genus Puccinellia; species Puccinellia tenuiflora. The sequence continues at coordinate 118,636 of QRDG01000124.1, forward strand.
TTGCATTACACAAAATGATTGATTGTAAGCAGTTTAATAAGAGGTTCACTACTACATGCATTGCTGTTCAGAAATGAACATAGTTGAATAAAATATTAGAAGGAAGTTCAATATGGATAACAATTCAGCATAACCTGTTTAAAAAAGAAGTTCACTACTACAATGCAATGCAGTTCATCATGTGATTATATGATATGTTCACTACTGCATTACAGTTCAGACTAAAAAATATAATTGAAATAAAAATCAAAATAAACGCCACAGGTTGTGAAAAAACATACAGGGATCGTATAAGGTCCAAGCACAACCCGATCACCAGATTCAAACATATATTTCATATCTGGGTGATCCTTCCAATAAGATATTATGAAGTCCATTACTTCAGATTCCATCATTTCTCCGCGGCCGAAAAGTTTGAACATAAACTTGCCATCGATACATAAGGTATCTTCTTCTGCACACATAAACTTTACAAGGGGTACACTGTAGGTGCGGGGAAAAAAGAATAGAAAATCCGAGAAAAAAATAAGCACAGTAACCTATTTTGAACACCATAAAAAATAAAGAGATTAAGTTGTAGTTTACTCACTCGCCATGGTCGCGGATGTAATCCTGGCTTAGTATTAGCTGTTTTATGTCCTTTGCCTTAGATAAATGAGGGAACTGGTAAGGGATGAAAGTTGGCACCACAGGTCTGAACCTCTTCGTGACTTTGGATGGCCTCTTGTTCGAAAGAACAAGATTTTCCGTAGGTGTGCGTCTAGGCTTCTGTGTAGCAAAGTCATCACTACTACCAGCACTGCAGACCTGCGTATCCTTTGCCTTAGCCTTAGCTGCAAGCTTCCATGGTACCTGGCTGACAAAATCATCGTCATCATCATCGAGCTCAATGACATCTGCCTTTGCGTTAACTCCATTTGAAGAAGCCATCTTGGCCTGTCTTGTTTTCATCGAGTGATGGAGCTGCGCGATAACCTTCTTAGCTTCACTTTGAATATTTGGAACTTCTTCACTGATGATGTGAACCTCAGGTGTGTAGCACTGGGTCTCGAAGAGACAAAAGTTATCTTCCTCTATGCCAAGAGGTGGCCCTGTCTCACAATAAAAAGAAAAAGAAAAAGGTTGATACAATGCATTAAAAAAGCAAAACAAACATGAAGTTCACTTAGCTATGTATTGGGGTTCTAGCATATATAAAGAAATATGTTTAGATGATAGCATAAAAGTCGCACAACAAACAAAGTAACTAAAAAAGGTTGGTACCTGGTTCAATGCCTAAGACAGCTTTTAGGTCGATGTTAAAATCACTAGAAGTTAGCCAACTGTAGAGTAAGGTCATCCTGATGTGAAGGATGTCATTTTGGTTAAATATTAACATGCCATCACCATCATATGATTGCAAAGTTTGGAGCATAAAAAACCCACAATCATGCCTGCATAAATACATTGAAAAAACAAACAAAATAACAAAAAAAATATATATATGGTTCATGTAACTGTCATGTACAATAAGTAACAAAAGGGTGACAACTGTTGGATAGTTACTTACGAAATCCTCTGTTTTGGCACATTAACATAATTCAACCTAAAATGATCAATCGATCTTGGTTGAAGCGAATCCCCATTAGAGTTTGAGGCTGACCTCCAACACTTCTTAATATTACGTGCCATCAAGTGTATAACCCTCTTGCCATCAGGATCGTTAGGTCCACGTTGAGAATCAAGCAGCTCGAAACATTCCTTCTTGAGATTAAGAGCAACTACACAGAAATGCCCCGGTACCCCCTGTGCTGGAGGGTCGGGTGGATCGAATGTAGCGAAAAGGATCTGCAATAAGAAATAAAAAATTGATGGAAATATATAAGAAAACAACTTGGCATTAAAAAAAGACAATGTGTATAAAGATAGACAGACAGTTTTCAACATACAATTTCTTTCTGGTCCAAGCGATCTTCGGAATCAGGACTAAAAAATCTCCTCACACGCCTACTATTTAAATTTCCTTGAAATATCTGGCACTTTTAAAACCAAACAAGTAATACGTCAAAACATAATAGACCATGAACTTATCAGCACAAAAAAAACACATGGAAGTTCACACCAGCAAAAAGAAAGGTGCACATACACAGACAAAATATGGTACAATCAGCCTTTCTGAATTCTTGAACTTTTGTCCAAGCAGATATGTTCCAACAGACACTGTGAATGAGCAAAGAAATCCAGTAGGCATAAATGCATTTGCAATATGTCCTATTGTGCATTCACACTCATCATTTCTGAAAAGAGTGTTGTTCATGCGAAGAAAACATTCAGCAAAACAAAGTTATGTTGTGAAAAAGAAGTACATGATCTACATTAAGAAGTAGAAGGGGTGGACATAAAAATACATTCTCGTCTTATCTCTCCTCATCGCACAAAATGTATAATATACTTCCTTAATTCTCTTCATGACTGGCAGAGCAGATAACGGAGGAGTTGAACATTCACTGGACACTGGGAGAAAAAAATACAAATAAAAAGTAAGAAGTCAACTTCAGACACACAAGAAAGTTCATTTCACAACAAAAAGGAAGTTCAGATAATCTTCCCTTATATAAAAATTGAAAAAAGTTGTGTACAGCAGGTCACTCTTTCATACGAAAAAAGTATGAAAACAGGGAAAGAAGTTCATATATATTAAACAAGAGTAGTTTATTTTACATTAGATCCCTTGACAAACCAAAATAACTAAGTGGTCCATGGGAAACGAAATAGAGCAGATGAGGAGTAAAAGATAAACAAAATATATTTGGGAGGGGAATTGGAGGGAGGGAAGGAGGGAGAGAGAAGCAGGAATGCTTCTAATCAGGTATCCTTGCCTATTTCTTGAGTGCTTTCTTCCGACCAATTGCGCAATTTGTCAGCACAAAAAGTAACGACATCGGGCTGTATCTCTTCATCTGACTTGCCGCTTCTTGCTTCTTCCATTTCTTTAGCTGCACCAGGGGCTACATTAACTTGAACAGCAGGGGGGTCATCAACCTGGGCAGCATGGGCTCCATTGACCTTGACATCTTCCTGTGATTCACTGATGATAGAATTGTCATGCAAGCATACAACTTCTTCGAGGATGGAGTCTTTGCTTGGAACAAAAGCTCGATCACTGGATGTACCACAGACATCATCAACATGTCCTTGCCCTGCAAGCACATGATCTTTAGCAATGTCACATTGAAAAGGAATATAATCATCAGCCTTCCCAGCTTCACTATCTTCTCCTTCAATATAATTGTGCGGAGGGGTCACAGGAGTGGGCGCAGGATTCACAACATTTTCACGTTCATCCCAGGATCTTTCATCAGCTTTTTCATCAGATTCCTCACAATCCTGCTCGGCTTGTTTTGCTTCATCCTAAAAATAAATAAGAAATAACAAAAAGAATCAGAAGAAAGTTCATATGTATTTAGCATAAAAAGATCATATAGAAGAGGTCCCAAAGAAAAATTACCTCTGCGTGAGATGCTGATTGGTCTAAACCTAAGTCATGTAAATAAGCAGCTTTTCCAGGACGGCAAAAAGGATCTGCATCTTCCTCAAGGATCTGCTTTTCTATAGTAGAAGCTTCTCTTTCATACTGCTTGCATACGGAATCCTGTTTCAAGCGGTACTCAACTAAACCTGTCTGTATATGATATATGGCAGACCTAAAGCTGTCAAGCAATTTAGTCTCATGTTCTGTCTCCTCTTTGACAGCTTCTGCACTAGGGCCGTGGCCAGGAGGAAAAAGACCCGAAATACGACTCAAACGCTCAGCAGTTGTAGGGGCATTGTGTGAAAGAGTTTTAACTTTCTCCAGCAGCTCTCCAATTTCCCCAATGGCTGAATCAGAAGAAGATCCATCCATATCTGAAGGACGGTAAGGTTTGCATTTGGATATTATAGGTGGCTGCTGGGAAAGGATCAATTCGAGCTGAGAACTAGCACAAGGTTTAGGATTGGCTTCAGGATGACTCTGAAGTTCCTCAATAGGCAAACGGTACGTGTAAGCAATTTGGTTACGACCTTTCCACTGTAAAAATAATAATAACAGAATAAGTTAAACATAAAAACAGTTGCAGTTCACTACAGAATTGCTACAAAAAAACAAAAATTATGAAAGTAGTTGCAGTTCACTACTACGAAAAAGCACTATAGTTCAGCATTGAAAAACTAAGAGGTTCACTACTATATATATTATAGTTCATAATGAAAACATATTGCAGTTCACTACTATGAAAAAGCAATTAAAAAGTTTAGCATTTGTATAACTGCTTAGTTCAGTAATGTTTGCATTGCAGTTCAGTATGTACACATCTTGCAGTTTACTTATAAATGAATACATCCAACAGAAAAATCAAAAGGAAAAGAAGATAACAAAAAAAAATCAAAAGGTAAAAATTAGAAGTTCACTACTTCATGATGAGAGGTCCACAAGTAAAAAAGAACCTGATAAAAAAATAACCATAGAACATGGAAAAGGGGAAAAAGTTTTACTGACCCCAAGTTTGCCAAACTTGTAATCTGACAGTTCACTTCCCCCATGCTTTTCCATATCGAGTAGAAAAATATCTCTCAGAGGTTTCTCGCGCAAGTAGTTCAAGCGTGGTGTCTGTATGTGCATTACAGAATACATTGGAGAGTAACAGCTTCAAGGTACATAACTGTGGGGACTAGACCACACCCTTCAGGGCCAGCTTGCGGGATTGATCTATCCTGGTACTTAGTAGCAGCTCTTTTGATCTCGTCAACTACGAGCTGGCAGAAGTCCATCTTAGCCATTTTTTTGTAGTCCATGTTAACAAGCATAGCAGCCTCCCTACCAATTCGAACTGCAGAACCAGGACATAAAAGCTTGTTATACAATATGGCAAAGAAGACCTTAACAGCTAGGTCAACCTTCTCAGGATCTTGAACCAAAGTTCCTAAAATCTTCCGCAAGTCCTTAGTATCGATGCTAAACTTGCTGTAAATACCGATTTCTCTCTTTAAAATGCCAAGAGACTCGTCGTGACCAGAGTCGGCAGGCCTAGGTGCAGTGTCACCTCCCATTGGAAAACCAAAAACTTGGTGAACAGCCTCTCTATTCACATCAAGAACTTTGCCAGATCCACACTGAATTTTCATTGTTGATGTGTCAATAATCATCAAGAGATGGCACATGAGTACACGGGTGACACTTACCTTAGCCCTGTGAGGCTCCTTCAGCAATTTGGCGGCAGCAAGAACTTCCCCAAGAGAACAACAGATAGTTTGCTGGAAACGTTTCTTCTCATGGTCTTCGTCAGCAACAAATTTCTTTTTCTGACCCCGTGACTTCTTCAACGACGCTGCTGATTTCTTGCTCATATGCTTCTTTGTTTTTGGAGCGCAAGCTGGCACAGCTTCCATATGGGTCTTCTTCTTCTTACACTGCACAGCAACAAAAAAAAAGAGAACAAAGGAATATTAAGAATGATGTCTACTAAAAAAGGTGAAGAAGTTCAGTACTGACAGCAAGGATAGTTCACATTAAGCATGATAACATAAAAACATTTACACCCACACTACATAAAGAATATCACCTTGTCAGTGGGAGCCTGGAAATCTGAAGCATCATCGTCCAACGCAACTACATCAACAGGGTCTGGGACATAAGTCTTGTCAGCACCACGTTTGCGCTTGGCATGCCTCAATTTGCTGGGAGAGTGTGATTGATGAGAGTTGGTCGTAACATGTGAGCCTGAATAAAAATGAGGGCTGCGCCGAGGGCTTTCCAATAATACTTCTTTCTTCTTGGAAACAGCCACCCTCTGTTTCTTATGTGGTGAAACCAATCCACAAACTTCTTCAGTAGGGTCATATGGACAAACAACATCGCTTCCATTGTCACTCTTAAACCTCGATGGGTATTTTCTGTAATATAATTTCAAGTTCTCCTGATGCTTAGCTTGCTTAGCAGATTGATGCTCAGCATACTTGGCCAACTGTTCCTGGACATTATGTTCCTGCGTAACCTCCTCAGTACCATCCACGGTTTACGAAGGAGTATCCTACAACACAGGGGTAGAATCCAAAACAGGAGACTCGTCTGCAATTGATGGCTCAATGTTGTCATTCTGGAACGGCGTCGAGTCAAATATAGGACCAGGTGCCCGTTCACCATTGTCAACATTCCCATCACCAGTATCAGAACGGCGCAGAAGTGGCGTACGGTCAAAAATAAGGTGGTCGGTTTCATAAGGCATGGCCTTCCCAAGATTTACAGGTGAATCAGGTGCAGGGTACTCAATATGAAGCTTATATAAAGATTCCATTATTGATGAATCAACACCAGCTGTTTCAAGGATAGAAAATTTATCCAACCCAGATACATTTTCATGAAAATGAACAGATTTCGTATTTCCTTACAAAAAAACAGACAAACGTATAAGAAAACAATGATAGTATGCATAAGATGAAAAATGCACATGTGAATGGAAAATCATATAATATTATGCTTCTACTATCGAAAATCATAATGTCCATTCATTTTACAGAGGTATGCATAAAAAAAGTTCAGAAACATAATACATAGAATTTCACATAAAAATAAAATAACAGTTCACATGAAGCTACAATCTAGTGAAGATAAGCAATAAAGTTTCAGAAACAATAAAGTTCAGAAACATATAACATAGAAGTTCACATAAAACTAAAATAACAGTTCACATGAAGCTACGATCTAGTGAACTAACATTGAAGTTCGTTTCATGTGAAAACAAAAAAAACATATGAATTGTGTGTACAACAAGTAAGGTATCAGGACACAAAAAAAAACACTAGGAGTAACTCACTCATCATAGTACGTAAAAAGTAAAACAGGAAAAATAAACTAAGAAATTCTAAAAAAAACATAGATCACACAGAAATAGCACAAACCTCCAATGTCAGACGGAGAAACAGGATCCATTGATGTAAAAACGAAATCGATCTGGGCGGTGAAAAGATGACGGAGAGGACCTGAGGCGGGGGGGTAGGAGACGGGCGATATGTCAGGGAAGGATCTGCCTCTACCAGCTATTGAATCTTGGACCAGATTGAGCGAATCCCTCACAGAGTAAACCCTAAAAAAAAGGGCAACGAGCATCACCCCGCCGCAGTAAAACGATGAGCAGATTTTGCGATTCGGGGGAGCGCCGTGGGGATGGAGGTCTTCGCGAGCGGGGCAGCGCCGTTGGGATGGAGATCTTCGCGAGCACAAGAGCGGCGTGGGGATGTAGGTCGGGGTAGAGTGGGAGGAGGGGTTAGAGACGGGGAGCGCGTGCCGTCGCAGACCGCGGGTGCGGGAACTCTCCTCGGGGAAATGGTGGTCCAGACCAATCGGGAGAGAGAGGAGAAGGAAAATTAATGCTCAGGCGGGGGAAGTGGGTCTGCGGTAATGGGGTGGGTGGTTGTACGTTTGATTGTGAATCGGTAAATTAAGAAGTTTAGATTGGAAATTAAGAAAAGTTCAGTTGGGACAAATATTAATATACCAGATACAGAAAAAAATCATATACAAACGGAAGTTCATATATACTTGATGCGAGGTTAACTTAATAAAAAGAAAAACCACGAAAAAATACACTCCCTACCACTGTCAGATACGAAGTTCATTTTAAAAACATCCGAAGTTCACATTCCGAAACGGCGGAAGTTCAAAAGTGTTGTAGAATAGTTATTCTACATATATATATATATATATCTAAAAAAATTCGTATGAACACACATTGGGGAGAGACCAATCCGTGCCGTCCAATTGCATCACAATCGTCCTTTCTAGGTGGTCCATACCTTTCCCTTCAAATGTTTTCCGGTTTTCGGAAGCGTTCCACTTATTTCCCCTTTGATTAGTGGTCCACCTGCGTGTCCTGGTCGTAGCTCCCATAGCCTCGTTCTATAGCTTGTACTCTCCGTTTCACAGCCAACGACAGAGCAATTTTCGGTGCCACCTTCCTCTCCGTTCATTGTCTCCATAGCGTTTGCTATTTCCTCTCCCCCATCGCAGTAGCAGCGATTCCAGCCCGGTATCCGTGGCCGCTGGCGAGGTCCCCATATATCTTTGCGACTGCGATGAGCCGGTCATCACTCGTTAGGCGCTGGTCGACCTATTTCTTTGCGACTTCCGACTCGAGGAAGGATGCGCTGCTGCTCCGGCATAGGAAACCGCGGGCGCTGGAGCCTCCATGCCCTCGGGTCATCTGACACAGCCGCTCGTTGACCTTTCCTCCGGCTCCTATGGTGGCCGCCCCCGGTGATCCGAGGTCCATCATGGCCCGACCCCGACCTCCGCACGTCTCGCCATTGTCAGGTCAGCCCTCGCCATGGTCGGGCTATCCCGTGTGGTTGAAGGCGTCGTCAGGGAGGGAGCTAAGCTACTCCGTCGTCACCGCGCCGGGCGTGAAGGGGAAGCGCGGCGGGAGCTCTGGCGAGGCCATGGCGTGCCACCCGCTCCTCACACTTGCTGCAGGCTCGCGGGAGGGTGCGACTGCTCCGGCCGTGGTGTGTGGTGAGGAGAGAGAAGGCCTCCTCCGGCCGTGGCGCCTGCTCCGGCCTTCTCCGCAATCTATGGTCATGCCCCATTTGCAATTATATTAGGCACTGTTCTTGTGATTTATTAGCACCGAATGATGGAGCACGGGCTCCGTTTCTTACAAGATCGGTGATTTGGGTATAGCATTTATAAGTTCTAGGATATGTTCCAAGTTTCATTAATGTTTGTAAAGAGGAATTTCGTTCATGCTTTGCACAAGCACAAGCACCGTTTCTGCCTCTTCTGCACAAACACCTGTTTGCGTTATGCCCATAACCTGTTTGCGTTAAACGCAAACGCAGTGAGATGGCTTCATGCCCATAACCTGTTTGCGTTAATGCTTGCCTGTTTTTCAACGGGAACAAACGTCCAATCTCGTGTTTCTTTCAATGGATTTATGTATCTGTTGCAGCGGTCGTGCAGTGGGGAGGCCGGAATCCCATGGTTCCTCATACCTCGCTGGAGCACTCCGTCCCGGCCACCGCCCCGTGCCCCAGCCCCACGCTCTAGGCGTCGCCCAGTGTTGATGTGCTGAGCTGCTGGCCTTGCGGATGAGTCGAGTCCGCGACAGCGTCAAGCAATGTCTACACATCTCCACTAGCACCGTCGTGTAGTAGCGCTGCGTGGCACTGCACTTCATGGTGGTTGCTGAAGTCGTGCCTGCTAATCCCCACCGGAGACATAAAATCTTCGATGATAGTTGCAGAAGCAGAAAGTTATGTGTGGGCTGCGGGGTGTTCAAAGCGTGTTGTAGCGCCCTTGCTTAGAAAAGCAATGACATTCTGTGAAATATGCTATTCCCTGGATCGAGTATGGATAGCAATTCACAAATAGATGTAATACCATGCATCAATGTCAAATAATTATTACATCGCGAGATCCATAATTAAAATATTCTTTACAAATTGTATAGCCAAAGGCTAGCTTGAATGCAAAGTTTGGCAGCGGAAACATAAGTAGCACAGAGAGTTTCATCATCTTCATGTGCCACTGGCATTCATGTTGGTTGCAAGCTCAAAAGGTAGACGTCCTCACTCGTCATCGTAATAACCTGCAACATTAACGTTGCACCCCAGGGAATTTGGGTCAATACCTTGTGACAGGCCGGCAAGTGGTACTTTGGTGGAATATAAAATGGCAAGTCTAAATCTATATGCATGTTTGGCTGGTGGAGTTAAAGGCTATTGCATAAAGCCAATTTTTCCTACTTTTCATAAAGATTTTTCATTTCTCAACTTTCTATAAGACGAACTGGCATGAAAACCAGTGTCTCTTCTACTCTTGTTCACCCATCAAATTTTATTTATGAAATTGGAATGAGGAGATTTTCCATCGACATCCTTGTCCAGCTGCTCAGAATTGTCCGTAACCGGGGACACGGCTATGATCATAGTTTTACACTCTCGAGAGGTTGTGCACTTTCACCACGAGACTCAGTCAACCCATTCATACCTTAACCCTCATTTAGTGAAAAGGAAAGGAGAAGACTGAGACGAGACCTTTGGGAAACAGTCCCCTGTTCCTCTGGGCAGACCCATACCAGGGGTTCATCAGCTGAAATCTGCCGGAATCAGGTTCCTAGAACTTACTTAGTCAAGATAGAGCCATAATATCAAGTGGCTGCACTGGAAGCAATCTAAACTTGGAGTGACTTAAATCTCTTTGTTCCTGGGTGGCCGTTCACAAGTGCACGTACTCAGGTACCCGCAGAACTGGGCCTGAGCAGCCACTCAACTTTAAACCACCAATAGAGCAAAACCAATTGCCACCCAGGTAGTTCATTAACTTAGTAGAGTTTTTATCCTTTCATACTACAATAAAACATTTCAGCATTGCAGTTCTAACTTCTACCAAGTGAATGGGTTCCTAAATCAATAGGAATAAAGGGTGATATACTAAACAGGTCTGCATAGCAATATAGTAGTACACCTATCATGCATACTACTGAAATAGTCTACAATGCTTATATAATAAAATAGTAGGTCTTTCATGAAAGGTGTATGCACTTGCCTTTTGGAATTTGTCGTTGCTCACACACTCTTTTTCAACGTAGCTCATAGCTCTCCGTTCAATCTATACAATACAAACATATGGCAATAAGGAACAATACACCAATCCAAAGAAACAAACATAACAACAAACATGGATAGAAACAAACATATCTAGGTTCGTGGTCCAAGTTTCAATACATGATCCCATATGCAAAAAGAATCAATGCATTAGGTTTGGGGTTTGCCATTTGGTCAGGGGTTGGTCTGAAATCAAATTTGAAAAGGTTGAAGGGGTGTTTCAAAGGTTCCAAGGATTGGTTTTGATCAAAGTGATCACACAAGGGTTAGTCAAAAGAGTTTTAAAACATTTTGAAACTATAGTTTGCAAAACATTAACATTTAAATGACCTTTGGAACACTTCCAATGTTTATGTTTCTAAAGATGGTAGCTTGGCATGGTTTTGGTCTCTCTGGACAGAGACAAAAATTTGAAGAAACTTTCTAAAAGAAAACAAATTAAAAGGATTTATAGAAATAAAACTATAACAAAAATACCCAAATTGAGTCTCTAGTTTCTATAACACCTTAATAAAGCCCCAAAAATATTTTATATCAGTGGAAAAGTGTTACACACATTCCAAGGTTTCTGGAAATATTTTATTTGCAAAATTTGGACTTATAGATTTAAAACTATGTCAAATTTACTCAAATGACTCATTTGAAATTTGAAAAAAATTAAATAGGCAAAACAGAAAACTAATAGTGCCAAAAGATTCTACAAGTGCATAGCTTTTCAAAAATATAAAATTTGTTAAATTTGGCCAAAGGGTTTAAAAGTTATAAAGGTTTGAAGTTGTAGGGACTTTTCAGTAAAACTGCCATTTAATTTTATTTCGGGAAAAATCCCAGAAAAGGGCTGGCCACGTGGCGGGCTGTGATTGGTCGGGCTCAGCTTGAGCTGGGCTTGAGCCGAGGCTACGGCTCAGCTAAGCCGTACCGGTTCGGTCTGCTCGATCTAATCGAGGCCGTCGGTTCTCGATCTGACGGCGGAGAAGCTAGGGTTTACCCCGGCGGCGGTGGTTGGTTGCCGGAGACAGCTCGGACGGCGGCCGGCGGCTCTGCCGTGGATGTTGACGGCGACCTGAGGCTCCCGCGAGCTCGGCGAGGCGACGACGACACGCAGAAGGACACGGAGACGATGATAGCGACGTCGGAAACAATCGGCGCGTCCCGAGGCAGCGGCGAGGCGCGGCTGGAGTCACGGCGGCGGAACAAGCTTCAGGTCGAGGAAGGAATCGACGTTTTGGCTGCACCAAAAATCGAGCGAGGGGATCAGGAGGTGCGCTAGGTAACGGGGAAGAGGAGGGGACCAGAAAGGGGCGACGCGGTGTGCTACCTTCGCCGGAATCGAGGAAAGGCGGCGGCGGCAACCGCGAACTCCGGCGAGCTTTTTCTTTGGCCTGGCGGCGGGATTCGGAGGGGGAGCAGAGGGGAAACGGAGAGGGGTGAGAGGGCTTCCAAGGGGCGTGCTCGGGGAGGCGAGTGGTGGCCTTAAAGACGAGGAATCGAGGAGGAAATCGACGGGCAGAAACTGCCATGGACGAGCTTTGAAGGCGATGACGTCAGCATGGCGTCATCAAAATTTTCTTTTTATTTATTTTTTTGTTTTCTCTTATAATTTTTTATTTAGGCCTCCAAATCAAGTCAAATAAATTTGTAAAATTCCAAATATTCAAAATAGACATTTAGGAAATATTTTTGGTAAAAGCAAAATTACCAAAATAACCTTGGTTTCAAATTTGCCTTATATGGCTAATTGGGGATTTTCCAAATTAGGGTTTATAAATATCTCATAATATTTAAATAAAAACCAGAGAAATAAGATGAGTAATATCATTCAAAATGATAACTCATTTTCATATTTAAAGATAGTTTAAGATAAAACATTTTATAAAACAAAGATTGGAAAGATGTTTAAATCATTTTCTCAAATAATTTAGGGTTTATAATATCCCCATATTATTTATTTTAAAACCAAATATCCAAGTGGAAAGTACTATTTGAAACTCATTTAAATATTTATTTCCAAAACATTAAAGTTGAGATTTGAAGATAAAGGAATATTTAATTTAATATATAACTTTGAAGATGTCAAAACAATCTTCTATAAAAGTTTTTCTTGATTTTTTGAGACTTTATTTAATTATTAATAAAAGTTTTAAATTTTTGTGATTTTTAAAACATTCCAAATTTTGGGATGTTACACGTGTGTACTGAGTCCATCAAAATAAGGCAGGCACCGGCCACATTTTTTGACATATCCCATGCAGGCACCGTCGTCTGGGTTTCCACTCCTAAACCCGATCTTCAAAAAGAAATGCAGTGTACGAGTTGCATTTCTTCAATTAGGTATTGTTCTGCTTATCATAGGGATCAGAGGATAAGTCGTGGGCATTTATTTTAGTCTACCTACAATGAGTATAAGCAATGTTCTCTTAATTTTTCTTCAGCAAGTAAAAATATTAAGTACTAATATTTATTGACATTTTTCTTCTTTGAAAATAAGAATATTTCTGACTTGGAAATATAATTCTTAATTATCACCATGAAATATATGTGTTCTAGGGTGGAGAAGCACCAACAAGAGCGAAGTAGGCGGAGTAACACTCGCCATAGAGGACAACAAACAAATCGAGATATGGGCAATAAGACAATATTTCGAATATCTAGACTTTATCGAGTGGGTTTCTCTGTAAACAAGAGTGTGACTACAAAATGCTATACTAAATCATAAATACTGCGAATATAAATGTTGTAAGTTTAACTAGAGCGACACCAGTTGAGAAGAAACGATCCCGCGACTTCCCTATGAGCGTCTCGGGAGAGCCCTAGCGACACCGGTTGAGAAGAAACGCTCCTGCGACGTTCCCCATGAGTGTCTCGGGAGAGCCCTAGCGACACAGGTGCCCCAAATAAGAATATAGATTATGAACAATAGGATGCACCGTTTGGTCATACATTGGGCACTATTTATGGTTTGAGCAGGAACCGTATGTGTTTCAACAGGCTCCGTTCACGGCGCAAAAACAAGGTATGCACCGCAAACGACAAATCGGCCCGATGACGACTTAGAGACCAACACGACTTGTTTGACAACGCTTTCGTAAGCATGCATAACTTGCTCAACAAAAATTGGGGAAGTCGTACGGTCCGTTGATTTTTTTCCCTCAATAAAAGACGGTGTATCCAATAGAAAATGTGCTCGCGTGGTTATTTGGAGTGAAAAGACATGTGTTCGGTGGCAAAGTCACCCCTCTCGCCTAACTAGGATGGCGGGCGTTGGCGAACCGAGGACGAACGCAGTTGTGGCAAATCAGGCACGATGGTCAGAAGAGTACGCGCTCAGCCGCCGCCGTGACGAGCTTTCCGTGGCGCACGACGAATGCCGCAACTAGGCACGACGCAACAAGAGGCTCGAGCAGTAGGCGGCCGATGGCGTTGGGTCTCGACGACGAAAGCGTGATGGGTTAGCGGAAGATGGAGTCGTTTGACGAGGGTCTTTGCTTTGATCTACACATGGGTTGGCGGAATATGGTTGCATCCAAAGATATTTTTCGAAGAGATGCATACGACCTTTTTTCTCATTTATTCGACATAAACTGACAAAGAGTCTGACAATAAATGAACATATCGGGCTCACTGGCTAACTCAAGCGATAGCGGCTGCCACGAGACGAAAGCTTTCCGTGAGTATCAAAGATATGGCGGTCGCCGGCGAGCGCATCTTGCCCTCTCACCAGCTCGAGTCGGTGCTCCCACGTGTAGGTCAGTTCATGCTCGAGAGTGGGAATCATATTGGTATAACAAAACTGCTTCTAGGGCTTAATTATCAGAGCTCCTAGTGTAAAATACCTTGTGTACTTGCTCTTACTACTAGACTAGTTGAATTTGGCGTGGCGTCACGCCACGCTGCTGGTGATTTTTTTTATAGAATATATTTTTTTTTGTTCAACAAAATGCTGGCTAAATTGTAATGTTCGAACTTTTTTTTTAATGAGTAGGTAGCATTTTTTTGTGAGCATTTTTTGATAAATTATCTATAATGTTCAAATATTTAGTACGGTGAAATATGTTTCTATTTCGGCGGGAGTATTTAATTTAAATTAGGGAAGATGCATCAGAATTAATTGTAAATAGTGACAACATTTGAATTCAAATTAGGGAAGGTGCATTTGAATTAGTTCCAAATAGTGACAACGTTTCAATATTCCAAAAAAAAATCCTTTAGCATACGCCGCACCCATTGTATTTTAAAATGTCCCAATTCGTCGAGATTTGTCATCTATTTAATCGAAAATTCCACTAATTTGTTTCTTTAAATTTGGACTAATTGGGAAATGCCAAAATCCGTTGGAATTTGTCGTCTATTTTCTCTAAATTTTCACTAATTTGGTGTAGATGGTTACTTGTATTTATATAATTTGTCAAACTCTATTTAAGTAGGATGGTTTGTACGAAAAAAAATTATTAGGTCTATCATATTGAATGATATCACTGATGTTATTTCTGCTGATTTTATTTGACTATAGAAGAAATTTGTGAAATGCATATTTTTTGAAATGTCGTAAAAGTGTAAGCTGCAAATATTTAGCAAATTTATGGCATAAGCAGTGAGCATTTTTATTTGCACCCATTGTATTTTAAAATGTCCCAATTTGTCGAGATTTGTCATCTATTTTATCGAAAATTCCACTAAATTGTTTCTTTAAATTTGGACTAATTGGTAAATATCAAAATCCGTTGGAATTTGTCGTCTATTTTCTCTAAATTTTCACTAATTTGGTGTAGATGGTTACTTGTATTTATATGATTTATCAAACTCTATTTAAGTAGGATGGTTTGTACGAAAAAAATTATTAGGTCTATCATATTGAATGATATCACTGATGTTATTTCTGCTGATTTTATTTGACTATAGAAGAAATTTGTGAAATGCATATTTTTTGAAATGTCGTAAAAGTGTGAGCTGCAAATATTTAGCAAATTTATGGCATAAGCAGTGAGCATTTTTTATGTGCATGTTCATATATTTGTCATATTTGTAAATACTGTCGTGACAAAAAGTTAAATTTGCAAATGGCCGCATCAAAAAGTGGTTCAGAAATTAATGTATTGATTTTTTTTAAAACAAATTCACATTTGTAAGTATCCGAATTTTTTAAATTGTTAGTAGTGAGAAAACATTCGTACGCAATTTCTTCTTTACGGTTTTTATATGCTAAGGTTTGGAAGGCAGGTTTTTTCCCCATACTTGGTAATACTACGGTGTAAATAATTGAAATTTGGAGGTGTGGACATTTGGAAGGTTTTCAGACTTTAATATGTTAAAATATGGTTTAATTTAGCCATATTTTTCTTATCTACCACCGTATCCATACCTTCTAAAGTGTCACAGAAGTGACAAATGAGCCTTCGTGTATAATTTAAAATTTTCAGTATTTCAAATAAGTTGGAAAAGATCCAAAAGTATTTATGAGTGCCGTGGTGTAAATAATTAAATCCTGGAAATATGCATACTTAAAAGATTTTTGGTTTCTAATATGTTCAATTTTAAGGAAAGTTTACATTGTTAAGTTGCTCGAATGCCTAAATTTGGGAATTTGGGAAGTTATTTATATTTTTTCTGATTATTTGTTATATAGTTTAGGGAATATCCAGCACGATATATTTGAAGCTCCGTGCGTGCGCCACCGTTCGTATTTACATTTGTAATGTTGATTTTTTTTTGCAATGTTGATTTTTTGCAATATAGTTTAGCGTTGATTTTTTGCAATGTTGATATATAGTCCCAGAATTAGCGTTGATTTTTTGCAATGTTGATATATAGTCCCAGAATATCCGCCGCGTTCGTGCGCCACCGTTCGTATTTACATTTGTAGTATTGTTATTTTTATATTTCGAAGCCCATGATATAAATTTATTAGGTGCATTTGAAATTTAATCCATAATTAAGGGATATGAATTTGTATGCTATGCAATTATTCATGAAAGCAAGCATTTGTGGAAAAATTTACCTTTAACATATTTCGAGAAAGGGCATTTTTTTTTGAAATGTTATACATTTCTAGAAGTTGTAAACATTTTTTTTGGTCATAAGTAGCAAGTATTTATTTATTCTGGTTGGTTGGATATGTTATATAGATTTTTTTTCAAGTGGATGTGTTTGAATATTTTGTTTCTTGAACATTTTTTATTTTATGCAAATTGTTTTAGTAAAGTGGTCCTACCTGTTAGGAATGCAACATTTTGGTAAACATTTTTTTTTTTGGAAAGGATATCGTCCACGTTAATTCATGTGATGAAGTCAAATATTATCGTCTGGAAATTATCTGTGTGGAGAGTTTGAATCTGTAAATATTATCCTATTTGATTACTATTATTTTTTTAGTTTAGATAAGTAATTAGAGGAAATACATTTTTTTTTAAATTTAAATGGGAAGATTGGTGTCACAATATTTTTTTTTTTGACTTATCATATTGAATGATATAGCTCATTTTTTTTCTTCAAAAGGAAATTATGGAATACATATTTTGTTAAATGAGTCCAAAGTATTATAAATAACTGTTTTGTATAGTACATTGTTTTTTAGAAATTTGTCTGAATTGAGCTGGAAAATTTATTTGAGCTATAAATAAAATGTAATTTGTTTAAATGAGAAGAGAAATTGTTCTGAATTGAGCTGGGAAATTTATTTAAGTTATAAAGAAAATTTACTTTGTTTAAATGAGAAGGTTGGTATCACATTTTTTTTTGAGTTATCATATTGCATGATATAGCTTATATTATGTTTTCTTCAAAAGGAAATTGTGGAATATATATTTTGTGAAATGACGTAAAGACGTCAAATGAGCCTTTATTGTTTTATTTGAAATTTTGAATATTCGAAACAATCTAGTAAAAGTTCAACAGTATTTTAAATAATTGTTTTGAATAGAACCATTTTTTTAGAAGTTGGTCTGAATTGAGCTGGAAAATATAAAACAGAACAGGAAAAAAAAAAGCCCAGCCCAGCAACCAGCCCGTCGGGCTAGCCCAGGCCTACTTGTTTGTTTTGTTAGCTATGGGTTTAGTATCATAGTTAGCGGAAGGTTATTGTAAATTTAGCCGATGTCAGTAGTAAGTGCATCTTTAACTGCAAATTTGAGAACGTCTGGAAAAGCTAATAGATAGTAAAAAGTACATATAGTTACATAAGGTAGCATATGATGATCTATACATCCGTTGCAACTCACATGACAGTATGGTCATGCTGTTTCGCATAGGCGATACATGAAACAGCACCATGCGACGGTTCTAAACAAAAGACGGATACTAAACTGATAATTATTTTTATCGGATCGTTGCTCAAAGAAACTACTTAATATTTATGGGTGGCCAACTGATGTTGAGTGCGATCTTCATATTGGCCTCATCAATATAGTGGGCACATTGATATCGCCAAGGGAGAAAAGATGTAACCTGAAATGCATAACAGTAATCTGAATAAGAAATCGTATAAAGAAATGAAAAGGAGATGCATTCATGTGTTTGAAGGGTTCTAGGCTTGTACCTGCAGCTGCCATTGTTTAGAGTGGATAGAAATAAGGTGTTAGCCAAATGTATTGTTGGAGTCACTCTGGTGTTGGGTCTGCATAGAAGGTGTGGCGAAAGAAACGATGCTGGATGGTGAAGTGGAAGGAGCATCGTAAAAACAATCTGTCACAGTGCCCTTGTATTGGGTCGGCGTGGAAAGTGCAGAGCTGCTTACTTGAATTTTTTCCATGTGAGAGAAGCAGCTTACTTGAAGTTTTTCCATGTGAGATCCATCATGTTCTCCGGATACTGCAACCATAATAATTTTTCTGTCAGTGATACTTACAGTAATGGTCTCATGCACAAAAAAAGCATAGCAAGTATGTAAATGCAATGCAACAATCAAATGGCTGGCAGAGAGATATAATTTCTTTTCATTGACCATTAGTTAGAAATACTTGTGAATTAACTGAACATATCTAAATACCTGTGATTCGGCAAATATATTCTTAAATTTCGAGAAGTTTCTCTAACTGGTTGCCATAGCCCCTGTGATAGCACATATACAAATATTAGAACTTTCAAGCACATAAGACACACAACATCAGATATACAAATATTAGAGTTTTCAAATACATACGGCATGTAGATATATAGTTCTGTTGGCATATAATATATGTAATACAAATTGTGGGAAAAAAATATAAAAAAGGGGAAACAATGCACAAAAGACTGGATAGTTGGCACGGCAGTACCTCAACAGGTTCAATTGTCAACTTCCAACTGATAGCGTTGGACAAACCATTGAGAAGCAAAAGAAGTAGCTAATCAGGACCTGAATATGACTTCAGGCTGAGCAATTGGTGTCTAGCCCTGAATCTTGGACTCATGACAATGGCAGAATCCCAATTGTTCAGTGGCAGTATATGGCTGAATCAACACACCACACAGTGAGCAATTTAGTTATTCCACGACAATGAACCATGTGAGCACAATTACATAAGTGTCGGTCAACTTATATTTTATATATGCCCCTGAGCACAAAATTGAATTTAGAAAAGAATACATTCTACACGAAATAGCAAGGTAATAATCTAGAAAATAATTTGTATGTAGTAAACAAAACTGATAAGACAATTGAAGCATTTCAAAAACTCTTGATCGTACTGGAAATGTGTTATGTTCATAAACACATCAAAGGTAGTTCTTTATCTCAAGGATGTAACAACTGGGTTGTTAATGGCGCTGGAAAAACATGTACAAAAGAACTAAGATAGTGTAGAGCCGCTGAATTTTGAATGTCCTTAAAGGAGGTAATCACTATCGAAATTACGGTTGAGGTGATAAGAAAGCATATTGACTTATCCTATATATTAAGAATTGCATTCACAGGACTACAACTGTATAGTAGCTGGATTAAAGTCAACTACCATTGTACTTATTGGATCCAATATCCCAGCAAGAGTTGAATGATCCAACACACATGATAACTCAAAACTAAATTCATGTAAACACGATGTTCTCTAGACATTGCTAACCAAAAGCACTAATGCCATCTCATCGACAGTAACAGATCATGTTAAAAAAAGAATCTTGGTACAATCAAATTCAACCAAAGTTTATAAATAAATCTAAACCGGATAAATAAATACAAACTGTAGCTGCATGTTTCATTTCTTAGGAAAAAAAATATGTGAGGAGAGCAATTTGATGATGCCAAAATAACAATTATAGCAGAAGAAGTCACACTGAAAAATTGTTGCAAGAATATTAACCATTGCAGAGAAGGATGGAACTGAGATCCAACACACTCAATTGCAAACTTATATTCTTACGCACATAAATTCTTAAATACCAAAAGCAAAAGAAATTAAGAACATAAAATGTTTACACTTACTATATTCAGTAAGCGCTAAAATTGTATATGTAGCTTATCACATCATAGATTTAGTCGATGCAGATTCAAATCTAGGCCAAGGTTTCAAGAATCTACAAAGTTATTATCTGGCTACATCACTTCTGAGGATGGCCGGGAGCAATACCTCTAAAGGGAAAGAAGTTACATAACATTAATAGCTGGATTATAAAACCTGCATCTTTAGTTGCTCTCAGCAGCAAAGAAGAGAAACAATAGCAATGAAGAAGACAACACATAACTGCATGATGGACAAACACCCTTTCCAATTTCTTCTGACCATTACCTGCAGGACATCTCATGGCAAATCCGTTGAAGAAACACCAAACTGAACAATATAATGCGCACTCTCGCAAAGAGCTCCTTGGCAGGGCTCATCCACATGCATGATAAGACCAGAAACTACATGGAGGTGTAGCTGCAATGACATAAGCAGTAGCATTAGAAACATGCACATGGTTGGATTTTGCATCATGTCTCTATCTGATACATTTTGAAAGGAAAGAATGAAACATAATGTGAGAATCCAAGAAGTTGAGACATGACTATTACGTATAGGAAATTTAGTCTCTAAGGTATGTCTTATGTCCTCCAAAAGAAGAGGCCTTAATTACTTCCACTTTGATCATACCTCGTAGCTTGAAATTAGACAGTAGTTTACCACACTAAAACATACCTCTGAAACCTCTCTTGGATCAGACATTTCTTGTCAACAAACAGGATCTATACGAACGGAAAAATTATTAGGCCAGGAATGTTGTTCAAGAACAATAAATTCAATACCAATAGCGATTATGAGGCAAACCTTGGTCGATTTCAGTGGCGGCATCTTCTTCGTGGCTGTCATGGTGGGTCGCCGCAGCTCCCACTGGTGCTATCTCCACCAAGATGGAGAGGGCGAGGAAGAGGAGAAGGAGGGGTGCGGCGGCCCGTTGTGGAGAGCCGCGTCGGTGCTGCGGATGGTGTCGCCGTCGGACCGGAGGGGCGCGGCCACGCGGCCGTCAGGGCCGCCGCGGCAAGGCGGCCGCGGAGGCGGTGGCGGCAAAGGCCTCCTCCTCAGTGGCGGAGCGGGTGAATGGGGCGGCGTCGACGTCGGACCGGAGGGGCGCGGCGTCCCGGCTCGCGGTGGCGCCGCTTCGCCGTGCTCGCCGTTGCCGCGGCGGACAGCGCGCACGCGCGTCCCGGCACTTGAGAGCGAGCGAGGAGGGGGAGGCGACGACGGCGGAGCTCGTCGTGGCCACAGATCCGACCGGAGAGCGGCGGAGCGGCGGGGGCGAGTGTCGGCGGCGGCGGCGGCGACCACCGCATCGCGGGAGAGAGGAGGGGGAGGGGGGATGTGCGGGTGATTTTGTGAAAAAGTCCTCGTGTTTTGCGGAATTGCAATCAGGTCATTCGCTGCGTTAATCTGCGGACTGCGGGTTCGATTAACGTTTTCGTGAGGGTCTTTTTTGCAAAAGCGTCATCGACGCGCGCTGGGAGCCGTCGGATCGCCGGCGGACGGCCGGGATCGCCCGGTTCCTGTAGTACTGTAGCGCTACAGGGATTCCTGTAGCTGTGAACAGTCGCCGATGGCCTCTCCGCGCGAGAATTCTTCCTACTTTTATATATAGACTAGATGACCCGTTGCGCCGTTGGCGCAAATGTCTAAAGCGAGACTGTATTTTAAACATAAATTTTATATATTTTGCATGTATATTGTCCGTATAGGAGATTTACGCGACTCTCATGCCACTACCATGGGTAGCCATCGGACAATGGAGACTACCATGGGTACTCATCGGACAATGGAGATTGCCCGTTAGGGTTCGACGGCTCCTCTCATTGTGCCCACCATCGTGATTTTTTTATAGACGCCTCTTTTTATAAGGCACGTTGTCATTTTCCCTTGTCAGGTGTTGCCGTGTTCTGTTCCTATCGTCGACTCGATCCAATTTGTCTCCATCACCGACCCGCTCCAATCTGACATAAGACCATGTAACATGCTTGAATTTATTTGTGGTATGAATATTTTTTGTGGTAATCATAGTTGGAATGCACACTGAGTTTTCAATTGGATAACCCATTTAGCTGGACTTCAGATGAGCATACCTATTTTGATGTTATAGCCATATGTTTTATGTGTTTTGCAAATGCAGGAAGCGAGAATATATTTTAGCCATAAGTTTTACATGTTTTGCATATATGTTGTTGTTCGTGTTTAACATTATGTGAATCATGCCGCAACCATCGATACCCCTACGGAGGTTGCCCGTTAG
The DNA here is from genome assembly GCA_012064385.1 of Puccinellia tenuiflora. NCBI lineage: Eukaryota > Viridiplantae > Streptophyta > Magnoliopsida > Poales > Poaceae > Puccinellia > Puccinellia tenuiflora. The sequence continues at coordinate 140,917 of QRDG01000124.1, forward strand.
GATTTCGTCAGGTCCTCTCACTGTGCCCACCATCAGGATTATTCCACTATGTCCTTTACATGTCACATTATCATATACCCTTCTTGTCCCGCGTCTGGTGTTGCCGTGTTCTGTCCCTATCCTATCGTCTATCCAATACAAGTGGCAGAATCAAGTTTGAATTTGAGCCACAAGTTTCACCCCATTTTAGTGCCGACGCATGTCATTATATGAATACCAAGGTGATAACACTAAGGAGAAAATCGAAATATGAAAATACAAAATGTGTACATGAAAATGTGCAAAAAAATGATCAATGGAATTACTAAACCAACTTTCAGTTTTATCTTCTTATTACTCAGTTCCAAATGGCAGAGTATCTATTTAAACACACAATTCTATAGAAAAGGAACAACCAGAAGAGAAAGGGGCAAACAAATTTTCTATGTCATCAGAGGCCACCAAGCACAATCCCAGCAATTAGATACAGTAGATAGATATGGTAGCTTGTTGCCTAATCATGAAAATATATACCTTAGTCGCTTCCTGAAGCAACACAGATATACCTCAAAACATGAATCTTAATTCATGTAGAGCAACGGAACTATGTGCTGCTATGAACACAACCATTACTGAATATCTTGTTTTGTCCAATTACAGACACTTTTAATATGAATAGAACCACTTGCGCATCAGAGTGCCATCGTGATAACATTGGCATAGAAAAAACAGGCAATATGTCCCTGTAAGCTAGCTTATTTTTTGATTGCACAGTCCAAACAGAACAATAAGAATAAGAGTAGAATGGAGTTTGGAATTTCAACAAAGATTAAACATAGATTATATAGATTATCTGATGTAAGAATCGGTAGTCTAATTGCCAAGATGAACAACCTCTCAGATGATCCTGCAGGTTCCCTTCAGATATGTAGCAGAACTAATACAAAAATAGTTTGTATAGCGAGCCCAATTCCTAACACTTTTTTCCCGTGCTCCCCTTGCTCATGTTCGCCTAACCTGCGCCACACACATACAAATAAAATCCATCAGCTTCTCCCAATACCACTAAATCAATCTGAAACCTGAAGCATACGCTAAGAAACTCAGGAAAAAAAATGGAAAACAAATTACACTACATGATGGGAAGTTGGGGAGAGGAGAAGAAGGCTGAAAAGAAGCTCACTTGCACATGATGAAGTTGTTCCCGTCCGTCCCATCCCCGACCGTGTGGGCTGGAGGCGCTACCGCTGTCCCGGCACGCAAGAAAAAAGAGTGTGCCGTCATCGTTGCCGACGTCCTCCCCTCCGACCGGTTACCTGGTGGCTGTGGAGGGCACGAATCCACCATCCTCCCCTTTCTCCGCTCGAAGCAAACCAGGTAGAGGGCTAAGGCCATCAACAAAGTTGAATTGATAAATCCATGAGATATATCAAGTTAACATCTCAAAGAATAGAAAAGCTATAACCAGACAATAGAGGAAATTGGAAAACAGAGGAACAAAAAATCAAACCATGAGATTGTTGATAGAGGAAAAGGCAAACACATGGAAAGTTTTATATCTTAACCTGGTAGATTATTTTTAAAGATATTTTCACATAGAATTAGAAAATGGTCATATCACTACAAAGGACTCTTCTGAATGAAATAAATTTTTAGAAAAATCCGGAGCCATTCATGAAAAATATTCGGTGGCGTTTACTAAATGGATTACTCACGAAGTAACCATGCATATTTTTGTATAGACTACATTGTTTTAGTAAAACATTATTTAGATCTGACAGAGCCATCACCTTTCCGAGCTGCTGGAGTACAAAAACATATACATTCTGTATTGTCAACAGAAGCACATCTCTCTTTATTGGAGTACAACCTGGAGAGGAAGGCAGATACACACCATGAGAATTCCAAACAAGCACTCCAAAATATGCATCAAACAGAGATCACTTGAATACAATTATTACTATGTCTCTTTAGCCGAATCTTAGCTGAATCTTTAGGATTGGTCTTTACAGGAGCATATGCAAGCCAAGTATCCATCACAAAACGGCAAAGAATGAGAATAGAAGAGTAAGGACATGAAAACTTGGATGTATGACCTCTTCCAAATATTGTCCCTACAAACTTCCAAAATATATAAACTTTGAACAATGGCCGGGATTCAAATATACTCCCTCCGTCCCATATTAAGTGTCACTGAAACGGATGTATCTAGACGTATTTTAGTTCTAGATACATCCATTTTTTCTCGTTTTGGCGACACTTACAATGGGATAGAGGGAGTAAATGGGTAATAAAACTGAGAGGGGCAGAGGATGCGCCAATTGGCACAAATGTCCGAGTTTGGAATATTTATTGGCATAAGAAAATCATTAGAAGCTATTTCTAAAACCGTCGTCTTACAAAATAAAAAAGGGAGATTGTCGTGATTATCAATTAACACAATCCGAACGATAATAGTTTTTTCTATGATCTGTTATATATGATTTTACCTAATTCACTTAAAGCAGAATGTACTAAGACCAAGAAATGGCAGGGCCATTTGGCACCACATCTGGTCTTGGTACTTGCTCTCACTATGAAAGCCAAAATATTTAAAAATATATATCTGTTTTAGTGCAAAGAAATAAAGGCAAAAGACTCAAGACACAGGTCACAGGGTACATACCATAGTAGCAAAATACAATCATTTTTTCTTTTCTATGCCATTAAAAAAGGGTATTACAGCTTCTAAATGGAACTAATTGAGCAAGAAAATCTCATGTCAAATCAAGGTCTTAAACGTACAGCTCATCTATTGAGCAATGCTACCAGCTATAACATCCTCAAGGTCTCATAGAAGAAAAAAATTAAAGGTTTTTTCTACTTCCTACAATATAAACCAAGCAAACAAACAGATTTGTATAACTTATCCAAACACCACCACCCAAATCGCATACCTTCTTTGATGCAGGCCCATGTTGTCTACAAATATTATTTGGAGTGTCTACGTATCAGCTAATTCAAAATGGAGTTGTAATTAATCCTTGATAGCGCTAACAAATATGTAAGCATGATGTGACAAATATTCAAAGAACATGCTCTACAGATTCAGTTAACAACAAAGGAAGAAGACCATATCGCACAAGTTTGAAAAGATAGAAGTTCACTTTGGCGTCTTAACATCAGCCATGCTCACCATCGCTCGATGCAGCCGCTTCCCGACTCGCGCCTATGGTCTGAACAGACATCATTTCCTTTTATTTCAGTGCACAGGCGTAAGTACATCAGAATAAAATTGATGATTTCAGTTAACAAATAAAGGCATGCACTCCTTATTTTACGAATATATCAAAGCATACACTTAAATCATTGTAATATCTATAATGGGCATTTTTCAAACAGAGAAACCATGACTGGACCTGGACATTAGCCTCGTATATACATGCAAAAACCAGAAATGTATTCACTATTTTTCCAATGCATAAATAACTACAGAAACCTGTCGACATTAGAAGATGCAGCTAAATACAAAAGAGATGTGTGCAGCTAGAGCTAGAAAATGCATGTAGACGCTTCTATAAGAAATAACATAGATATGCCCTTGTTCGAACAAAGAAACAGCAGGAGAAAAAACATAAACACACAAGAAAATCCTGAATTTGTAAATTGATGCATGAGAGAATTAACTGACAATTATTTGTGTACATTTAGCAAGATATAAATGACAAAATTGTATGAAAAGAAATCACACTGTTCTAGAGATCAAAATGCCATATTTCCGTATTTCCGTATCGGTCCGATACTGATACTCGTATCCGCATCGGTGCCGCGTCTCAGATCACAATCAACTCAAACCGTTCTCATTTGTTTGAAGAACAAAGGTACTACATTACTAAAAGAGAGCCAATTCTCACCTAGGAACAAAATAACGCAGGGTCCGACACTCATATAGATACAGAAATATTTATGCAACATCACGACACTTGCAAGGTAAACTGTAAAGCATGCAGACGCCACATCATATAACTGTAAGAAACTTGAATGGCTTTTATTTCTGATTTAAAACTGCATCCAGTGTAAATATGTCACAACATTCAACGAAGATTGGCGATTCTATACCTCAGATGTACCGGAAGCTGTGTCCATTTTACTATACTCATGTTTCTGTCAAAAATTCATATGGCTCTAGAAAGAAAAGAAAAAAGGAAAGTAGCAATGCTAAATGAATATTTTCGAAGTTTATCATACCGTATGTCAATATATAAGAACCTTCAAACAGATTCTAAGCTTGTAATAATCTTTCAGCCCCTACCATCTAGGCAAAGATTAAGCTTTTCTCAAACATCTTCAAAATCACTATCTGGCTGTAAATAAGCATGAACATAGAAAGTTGCAGTCAGTTAGGCACCTGAAACAGCAAGCTTCACAAGAAGTTTCCGGCACACTGGTAAGCACTAACAGCGAGAAAGCGGAGTCAATTAGGCACCTGAATAAAATCGAGCTTCACAAGAAGTTTCCGGTGCGCAAAATGTCTCTGAGCATCACACAATCGTGTAACCCATCTTCTGATCCTGCGATTGACAATGTGAGCTTATTCAGGAGATTGTATCAACATATTTCTTACTGACTAATAGGCTGGATAGAGCAATTGCCAAAGGTAGCACTTAAGTATATAAGGAAATAAATGGAGGGAAATACATGAATTTCTTCAGCCTGAGCACCACATGCAACGTGTCACTCATATTTCCCCCTATGAACACTGCGAACAAATTCCAATAACACAGAGCAGTAAATGGTCCAGATGGGAGCTTTGTTAGGCATTGCTAAAAAAATATGGACACCAAACATGCCGTCATTGATATGCAATTCAAGGATGTCTACAAATCGGACATGAAATATCTGGAGCATGGAACAAACGAACAACAAACTGAACAAAACAAAAATGTTTTTATCTTGCATAGATCTGGCCGCCAGCAAACTCTCCCACCTCCTATCCTAAAAAAAATCACTATATCATTCAGAGGGAAACGTTTTTATCTTGCATAGATCTGGCTGCCAGTAAACTCTCCCACCTCCTACCCTAAAAAAAATCACTATATCATTCAGAGGGACAGAGACGCACCTGTAGGTTGAGCAGCTGGCTGCCACTCGCGAGAAAGACGAGCCAGGGATGGAGGCAGCAGATCTCGGACCGCCGCCCTTCGTCCTTCTTCCGCCTTGCGTTCAGAGTCGAGGATGGACGCGGTGGTCGAGGCGAGCACGGCGAGAGCAGAGTCGAGGATGGACGTGGTGGTCGACGCGAGCACGGCGAGAGAGGAGCTCAAGCGGATAAGGGAACAGAGGGTTACGGCGGCGACCTGCACACCTCCTGTGGGGTACGGGGAGGAGAGGCGGCAGCCCGACCTCGCTGGTCCCCGTCGCCGACCTCCCGGATCTCCCCAGATCCTCCATCCCCAGCGAGAAGACCCGGCCTCCCCAACCCTAGGCCGTGGGTGGAGAAGAGGCCGTTGGGTGAGCCGGTCACCGGCGGCGGCGGCTGAGGGAGGGGTGCTGCGCCGTGGGATCGAGGGGAAAGAGGGCTAGGGTTCGTGGAATGGCGGCTGGAGTGAAACAACGCACACGCGGGTCACCAAACGAGCGAGGCCCACGCGGCGTGCAAGGACAGGGTTGACACGCACCTCCAAACGCCTCACCCAGCCAACAGGCACACAACACGAGCCCACAGGTCATTGGTGCTGGGAAACAACCGCACGGTCAAAACAAACAACGAATATCCGACGGCTGGTGTCAAAAGCGGGTTTGAGAATTTACTATTTGGGCCTGATCCAACGTAGGCGCGCAGTTTGGAGCTGAGGATGCTCTCAGGAGCCGGGTAGGCTAGCGCCCTTTATAGGAGTAAGTAATAGATAGATTCATGTCCAATAATGTTGTACAAGCACCGTTGGGATATAAGAGTAGAACCTTATCCGAGCGCCACATGTGCACCTTTTATTATATATGAAGCAGCACTCTTTAATTATCTCACTATTTGTACTACTGTCGAGTGTTAATTTTTTTCTATCTACACCATTTTAATATGAAAATAAAAAGGAGTAAAATACATCAGAGGTTCTAATAGTATTAGCTAGGGAGTGTCAAGTTAATCCTCTTACAGCTGTGGGTCGCCGTCGAGCGACGTGATCAGCACAAGCGGGAGGAGTGGCACTTGACCGTGTCTTCGTCGACATCTGTACAAATGTACAAATTCCATGTGGATTTTGATCCGATGATGAACTTGTTCGATGAACTAGTGTGTTTGTTCTAATTCTCCCATGGATGCATAATTTTTGAATATGCAGTTTACTTTACTGTTTATGTTCTGTGCGATGCACTTCGACCCTCTAAAAGCGGAAAATTTCAAACACGTATATGGGTTCACTCACCTAGATGGTAGCGAATCAGGATCATGCATAACTTGACACCTCCATGATTGACAACTTTCTTGAAGTTGTCGGTCGTAGCACCTGGTGCATTGAATCAGACCGATATCAAAGTGGAGGGGGCGTCCCATACTGCCGCCGGCCTCGAAACTCCACGATCACAGAAGAGGACGTTCCAAATCGCCATCGACCATAACATGTGTAGCTGGAGACCAACACCACTATGAAGATCCAGCCATCGCGTCAACCACATGACCACGAAGGTTGCCACCGTTAAAGAAGCCGGGCCGTGGTTGGGGGTGCATTTCGCCCTAAAAGTGGTGAGATGTCTTGCAAGTAGTGATTGATAAAAAATTGTGGATTTTAGACCACAAGCCCAAGTTGATCCCAACTTTAACTTAATAAAGCTCGCACGAACAGGTTTGAGACAGTTTTTACAACACGGATGATGTGGTCGGCGTATGAATGATGTGTGCATACATATTTGTAAGGTTCACTAATATAAGTAATCAAAAATTGTTGGAGGAATCTAAACAGAAGCGCCGCAAACTGCTGGCTCTCCTGCGGCGGTGCGCGGAGATACATGTTCCACCGATTCCTTTTGTACGCGAACCTGCTTCGCTTTAAAAAAAATCGCGACTCGAACCGCTCGCTTCTTATCCTTATCTCTCTTGCTAGAAACGCCATGGGGGTTATGCCGCGCCGGTGCTCACCGGGGAGGAGCCCACGCCATGCGGGAGCACCACCGTACGCTGCGCCACGGCTCGCTGAGGAGGCGCCGGTGCTGCCAGGGAGGATCCGCGCCGGGGCTCGCCAAGGACGCGTCGGGCCATGGCTAGATGGGAGGGCCCGCGCCATGGGGAGCACCATCGCTCGGATTCAGCTCTGCCTCCATTCGCCGTTCGGATGCAGCTCTGCCTCCATCTTCAAGCTCCTGGACGCCGGTCCCAGGCGGTTCATGCTGCGCAGGCCGGAGGACGTCGCGCCAGCCGCCGAGCCGTGCAAGCGGAGGGCGTCGGAGCGAGCGGCGCATGAAGAAGCAGCCCCTGCAGTAGCAGCAACGGGCATGGGCTCCTCCTCAATGCACTGGGGGTCGTCGACGTTGTCCTCATCGACGGTGGGCGGGGGCGGGTCCTCGTTCAGGCTGTGGAGGTTGTTAGGTGCTACGAGTGCCACATGGTGGCGAACCCTGTCAGCGGCAGCAGCGGCGGCTCCATGAGGCACGAGGGCCGCCATCTTCTCATGCCCCGACTGCTGCGACGTCTTCGACAGTGTAGCGCCCCGACCCCGGAATTATACAGAGAGGCTATGTAAGCAACACAACCATCAATGTATAAAACAAAGATCGAGACTTGTGGAACAGAACTGGCACAAAGCATGACTCTACGACACAAACATTTATATAGCAACTCATATAACGAGAAGAATACAAATATTACAAGACAAAAGGATCACAGATCCTACAATTCAACAAGCGGAAGCGAAGCAGCGTTGTCTAATACAACAAGAAGCAAATTATGGCCTAAGAGGCCTACATATAAACATCAACCCAGCCAGCTTGTTCCACGGTCCCAAGCTGCCACCTGGGAACCCCAGACTAGTAGTCGACGTCAACGAAGAAACCACCTAGTCGCTCGGCGTCGTCCTCCTCTGAAATACAAATACATAGAGGCAGCAAAGAGAGACTGAGTACGATGTACTCGCAAGTTTAGTAGGGCGATATAGGCCCAATGACTGACGGAGGCTCTAAAGCTTTATATGTAGTTATTTTGCATAACGCCAGATTTCATAAACCGAAATATAAAGACACTTGGCATTCGTCTACTCAGAAAATTTTGATAAAGGGGTAAGAGAGTATCATTATCATCATCGGTTCTCATCGAACCCTTTAGTAACCAACCACTCTCATCTCCACCAAGGCACCCCCTCGAATCACCCTCGAGGAAGTGAACCTTTAACACACGTGATTATGCAACCTTTAGCTGCCATATCAATTAGGTTAACATTATCTATGAGCTAATCCGCCTTTCCCAAGAATTTGTCCATAACCGTGGACACGGCTTTTCGAAAAGATTAAACCCTGCAGGGGTGTACTAATTTACCCATCGGTACCGTCCGGCTCACCTAGTTGGCCCTCTTCCCGGGAAGGCCGGCGAACGGGCGCGGTTAGACCTTTACATTGCATGAGGCTTACTCAAGGACCATCAGTGTGCGGAAGGACAGGTTAAGCGCTCCCAGCGCCCTGCCCCGCGGCCACATTCCTAAACACCACCATCCTCGTTCCTTTTTCCACCCACACAACTCACGCGCAAATGGAAAACTCGAACTAGAGGACCCTTGACAAGCCCCTCACAACTTATTCGGTCAAAGGGGGTTCCATATGCCCCCACCTCCGGAAGCACGCTCGTTTTCTTGGTTCTAGCTAAAAGCACTCTCAGCCTAGGCGGCAAGAATGAGGCAAACCACCCTCCCCGAGGGCAACTCATCCAAGCCTTTAGCAATTTAATTAAGCATTACATTCATCCACCATGCCCGAATCATTCCATCATCATCAATAAATATGGAAATCAATAACGGACATTACTAGCATTTCTAAGCATGGCTAAGCATAGCTAAGCATATGAACACATTAATTCTATCTTTATCTCGGGCCAACACCTCAACCCTAGGTTTCATAGGTAGGGATACATGTGATTGGCTCGGGGAGGAACATGCATTCATAGGATATTCTATTATTTAACAAAAGGGTCATTTGAACCGCATGCAATAGTATGGTGGATAAAATAATTTGATAAAAGCATAGGATGCTAGATGCCAAGAAGGTTAGGTTATCTCTTGCCTTGCTGCCCGGGCGTGAAGTATTGATCGTCGGGGTAGTTATCGGTAACCTCGACTCCGGAATCTATCGATGCCCAAAAGAAAAGCAAAGAACACATAAATCACACAACTCAAGATGCAATGCTCAAATCACAATATGACATGTCAAAAAATTATGCAAGGATTCCATTATATAACTTAAGGGCACAATTAAATGGGGAGCCAAATAATTAAGGAAATTATTTGGAAAACACCTCATATTTAGCTTAATGTCCAAATGTTCATAAAGATTACATTATTTTAGAAATTGCTCAAACATGCATGAACATGGCATGATTAAAGAGGTTTGGGTTTAACATTCCAAACACTTCGGTAAATTATTTGTGATTTTTCGGAGTACCGAGGAATAACTAGCAATTTAAATACTTCTTTGGATTTATATCTTTTAACCAAGTAGAGAATAATATAAAAGGGCAAGTTGTTGTCATGAGGTGATACCAGCATATTTAGATAGCATCTGAAACACTGATCAAAATGGTACACCATTTGCAAGATTTAACGAAAAGAAGTCAAATTACAAAGTTCACACAGTTCACAGCTGGTTCGGAATTTATCCGGATTGGTCCGGAATATTCCGGATGGTCCGGAATAATCCGGGCTCATTCCGAGCCAAATCCGAGGTGACCTCAAAATCTTTCGGTTGGGGTTTCGGAATTCGTCCGGAAATGTCCGGAAAAATCCGGTCGACCCGGAATCGATCCGGAATAATCCGGGTGATTCCGGACGGCTCGAATCTGGGCAGAAAAACGACGGCAACGGCGGGAACTCGCTCGACGCGAGCAAGAAGGAGAGGGAGAGGGAAAACGGGAAGGGGCCTAGGGGCTTGCGGGGCTCACCCTGGACTCGTGTACGTGACCGGTTAGGCGAGGGAAGAGCGGCGGCAACCGAATCGAGCCGGCGGGGCTCGGACGGTGGCGGACGGTGTCGGAGACGCCGGCGTTGCTCCGGCCAGGTCCCGGGCCGATTCCTTGGCCTGGGAGGGAGGAGAGGATGCGGCGCCGCTGGTGGTGGTCGTCGATCTAACTCGCACTCACTCCGACGACGACGGCGTGCTCGACTACGGCGGCTATGGGGGTGTGGCCTCGGGAGAGAAAGAGGGGAACGAGGAGAGCAGGGGAAAAGGAGCAGGGCGTCGTGGTGGTCTCCTTGTCCTTGAGGGGGGGCCACGGCGTCGAGCGGGGAGCAGGTGAAGCCACGGCGGCAGCGGCATGGGCGCGAAGGAGGTGGCGGCATGGCGCCAGTGTCCATCGTCACTGTGCTTCATCCGGAATTTTCCGGATGGGTCCGGAAAATTCCGACTGGCCCGGAATTGATCCGGAAAATTCCGGGTCATTCCGGATGACCACAGTTTTGGCAGAAAAGCCAGAATTTGAAAGGGCTCCAAAACAATTCTAGAAAATATGCAAAAATTCTGGGATCTTTTCCACAAGATAAACTAGCTCAACATACATGTACCTGGCCTTTGAGCATCATAACGTGGCTTACCAATAATCAAGGCTAGGAACCACAATTGCAGTTTGAAATTGAAAACAAAACGGAGGCCAAACATTTTGTTCCGTTGCAAAAGAGTGAACTTGTTGAACCACAAGGCCGAAGGGTTGTACCAAGCTTGCATTACAAGTTTAGAGTTTTGGGAAGTTTGGCTTCCCTCTTTTTATTATTTCCCATTTGTGGTTTGTCACAAAAGCAATTTAAAGATATGCCATGATGCAGACATGAATGCAAAAAGTGAAAAAAAATTCTTCGTATTTTTCATTACCAAGTTAGGGCTGTTACAAATCTACCCCCCTTACAAGAATCTCGTCCCGAGATTCTAGGCTTGAGTGAAGAAGGCGGGGTATTCCTGACGAAGACTAGTTTCTCTCTCCCATGTGGCTTCTTCCTCGGAATGGTTAGACCATTGGACCTTGAGAAACTTGATGGACTTGTTGCGGGTTTTCCTCTCCGCTTCATCCAAGATGCGGATAGGATGCTCGCGATAGGTCAAATCCTCTTGAATGTCCAATGCCTCATGATCAACCCCACGGATGGGATCCTTGAAACACCGGCGGAGTTGGGAGACATGGAAAACATCATGGACATCCGGAAAATTGGAGGGCAACTCAAGTTGATAGGAGAGATCTCCTCGCTTGGCTAAGATGGTGAAAGGGCCAACATAGCGAGGTGCCAATTTGCCCTTGATTCCAAAGCGACGAACGCCTCGGAGAGGAGAGACTCGAAGATAGGCCTTGTCACCAATTTCATAGTGGACCTCTTGGTGGTGCTTGTCATAGTAGCTTTTCTGACGGGATTGAGCGGCCTTGAGGTTTTCCCGAATAACACGGACTTTCTCCTCGGCTTCATTGATCACATCAGGACCGAAGAGTGGCCTCTCCCCGGTTTCAGACCAACTGAGAGGAGTCCGGCATTTTCTCCCATAAAGGACCTCGAAGGGAGCCATTTGCAAACTGGCTTGATAGCTATTGTTGTAGGAGAACTCGGCGAGAGGGAGGTACTTTTCCCAACTCTTGCCGAAGGAGATGACACAAGCCCGAAGCATGTCCTCAAGAACTTGATTTACTCTTTCAGTTTGACCGTCGGTTTGAGGATGGTAGGCGGTGCTGAAATTGAGACGGGTTCCAAGAGCCGTTTGGAAGCTTTGCCAAAACTTGGACGTGAATAAGCTTCCACGGTCGGAGATGATCCTCAAAGGAACCCCGTGCAGGGAAACAATCCGGGCCATATAGAGCTCGGCCAATTGAGCGGAATTGATATCCTCCCGAACCGGAAGGAAATGGGCAACCTTTGACAATCGGTCGATGATGACCCAAATAGCATTGTTGCCCTTTTGTGACTTTGGAAAACCGGTGATGAAATCCATCCCAACTTCATCCCATTTCCACTCAGGAACGGCTATAGGGCGGAGGGTACCAGCTGGCCTCTGATGTTCAGCTTTCACCCGGCGACAGACATCACATTCGGCAACATATTTGGCAATCTCCCGCTTCATACGGGTCCACCAGAATTTGGGACGGAGGTCTTGGTACATCTTGGTGCTACCGGGATGGATGGATATGGGAGACTCATGTGCCTCTTGGAGAATTAACCCCTTGGTATTTCCACTCTTGGGCACCACAAGGCGGCCTTCGAAGTAGACAACACCGGAGTCATCGATAGAGAAACACTTGGCCTTTCCACTTGCGACATTCTCCTTAATCTTTAAGATGCCTGCATCATTTAGTTGGGCGGCCTTGATTTCATCCTCGAGAGTGGATTTGATCTCGAGGTTAGCTAGAAAACCGGAAGGCACAATCTCCAGATTCAATTTAGCAAATTCCTCATGGAGAGCAGGTTGGGCCTTTTCAACCATCAAGGTGTTGCAATAGGCCTTGCGGCTCAAAGCATCGGCCACCACATTGGCCTTGCCGGGTTGATAGTTGAGGGTCACATCATAATCTTTTATCAATTCCAGCCATCTCCTCTGTCTCAAGTTCAGATCCGGCTGGGTGAAGAGATATTTTAGACTTTGGTGGTCGGAGTAGATCTCGCAACGGTTGCCCAAGAGATAGGGCCTCCATTGCTTCAGAGCATGTACCACGGCGGCAAGCTCCAAATCATGAGTTGGATAATTTTGCTCGTGAGGCTTGAGTTGACGGGAAGCATAAGCGACCACATGGCCCTCTTGCATCAAGACACATCCCAACCCTTGTAGAGATGCATCGCAATAGACGACAAAGTCCTTGGCGGTATCGGGAAGGACTAGTACCGGAGTGGTGGTGAGCTTGACCTTAAGGGTTTGGAAACTCTCTTCAGCCTTGTCTGACCACACAAATGGCTTGCCTTTCTTGAGGAGTTCAGTCAATGCCTTTGCTATTTTGGAGAAGCCCTCAATAAATCGACGGTAATAACCCGCCAATCCAAGGAAGCTTCGGATATCTTTGACGGATTTGGGAGTTGGCCAATCCAGGATTGCCTGAATCTTGTCGGGTATCACCGCTACTCCGGCAGCTGACACCACATGACCGAGAAATATGAGCTCCTTCAGCCAAAACTCACATTTAGAGAACTTGGCATATAGACGGTGATCACGGAGCTTGGTCAGAACGAGTCGAAGATGTTCAGCATGCTCGTCTTCGGTCTTGGAGTACACAAGGATGTCATCAATGTAGATGATGACGAACTTGTCGAGGTACTCGTGGAAGATGGAGTTCATTAGCCTCATGAACGTAGCCGGAGCATTAGTGAGGCCGAAGGACATGACGGTGTACTCATATAACCCGTACCGGGTAGTGAAGGCCGTCTTCGGAATATCCTCCTTCCGGATTTTTATTTGATGGTAGCCGGACCTCAGATCCATCTTGGAGAATACCGTTGCTCCAGCTAGTTGATCGAACAAGTCGGTTATTCGAGGAATTGGATACTTGTTCTTGATGGTCACCGCATTGAGAGGGCGGTAGTCAACGACCAGTCGAGGAACATTTGTATCCCTCTTCTTGACAAAGATAACCGGGCAGCCCCAAGGAGAGCTACTCGGTCGGATGAATTCTTTTTCCAGTAGCTCATCCAATTGCTTCTTCAACTCAGCTAGCTCTTCCGTTGGCATGCGGTAGGGCGTTTTGGAAACTGGGGCGGTTCCCGGAACCAACTCAATCACAAACTCCACGCTGCGATCGGGTGGCATGCCGGGCAATTCCTCCGGAAAAACATCGGGGAAATCACACACCACCCCCACTTCATGCATTTCAGGCGGGGCTACACCTTCCATGAAAAACAGACTGATCTCCGGGGAAAAAGGGGTAACAGCAGATGGAGCTGCGGAAGAAGGGGACCAATAGCGCACTTCCCCATAGTACGGATGGATCACTGAGACAGTCTTGGCAGCACAGTCCAGGTTGGCCTGATACTTGACTAACCAGTCCATGCCCAGAATAACATCCAGACCCTCTGACTTCAGGGCTATCAACTGAAATGGAAAAGGGGTGGAGCCTATGGAAACCTGCACTTCAGGAGTGATCCATTTGGTTTGCCATCGAGAACCAGGTGTTTTAACCACTAGCGGGGGATCCATCATCACAAACGGTATTTGATGGTTGTGTGCATATGATATGGATATGAACGAATGCGAGGCTCCAGAATCAAATAACACTGAAGCTGGATAGGTATTGATTCGAAGCGTACCCATGAGAACTCCTGAGTCCTCCTCAACGCCTTCAGCTGAGACGTGGTTCAGGCGGCCACGGCTGACGGTGGTAGCCTTGGCGGCTGGAGTAGAGGGTGCTGGTGCAGGTGCTGAGGTAGCCGGTGCCTTCTGGGGACACTCTCTGGAGTAGTGCCCCGGCTGGCCACAAGCGAAGCACGTGACTCCCGGTGGTGCAGGCAGTCGGGGGCGAAAACCGCCTCCAGCCGCACCCAAGGTCGAAGTAGCTGGGCGAGGCGGAGGTGGCAGGTACCCGGTGGGCTTCGGCGCGAAGGGCGCCTTCGGCACGGCGCTGAAAGGCACGAAGACCTTGCGCTTCTTGCCCTCAGCGGAGGAGGAGCTCTGGTGGTCGGTGGAAACGGGCCTCTTAGAAGCCTCTAGCTCCTTCCTACCTTGCTCCATGGTGAGAGCCTGGTTGTAGAGCTCTTGGTAGGAGGTGAACTTGAAGGGCAGGAGCTCGTATCGGAGACGAGGTGCGAGCCCCTTGCGAAAGAGGTATTGCTTGTCCTCATCATTCGTCACGTCCCGAGGGGCGTAACGGGAGAGGTGGTTGAACTCCCGTCCATAGGACTGGACGTCCATGCGTCCCTGGGTTAGGTCCAGGAACTCCCGCCTCTTGAGCTCGAGGATGGGCTTGGGGATGTACGCCGCACGGAAGGCGGTGCGGAACTCCTCCCAAGTGATAACATGGCCCGCGGCGACCATTGCCACGTGGCTCTCCCACCAAGAGCCGGCGGCTCCTTCCAGAAGGTAGGTGGCGAAGTTGACATGTTCTGCCGCCGGAACGTGAAGAGCGGCGAACTTGCGCTCGATAGCCCGAAGCCAATCATCCGCATCAAGCGGCTCCTTAGCCTCGGAGAAAGTGGGAGGTTGGGACCGCAAGAACTGGTTGAGAGTGGTGCAGTCCGTGTTCCTCCTGGCCCCTTGCTGGACCAGCTGCTCGAGCAACCGCTCATTGCGCAGACGGTTTTGTTCGATAGCCATCATCACCTCCGCCATTGAGGGTGGCGGCGGTGGGTCAGAGCTGCTATGTTCCCCACGACGGGTAGGAGCCATTCTGAAGAATTGGAACAACGACAAGTTAGTAACCAATTCTGACAATTAAGATAGATCATTGGTTGCTCTCAAGTATAGATATTTAAGAAGCAATAAACACCAAAGACAGATTTAGGCAACCACAGTGACATCACGTCATCGTGGCGATATCAAACGGATATAACGGACTCGAGGTATAACTGGACAGTAAGAACCCAAACCCCGAGAACCTAAACATCGACACCAAGCACAAAACAAATAGAGGTAAGAATCAGAGTAGAGCGAGTTGGATGAGAAGCAAAAAGAATCCTAAGAAGGTTTTCACAACTCATTTTTAGGTTAAAAATAATTTTTACTAGACTCGACATCGACCAAAAGAAAGGGTTTCCTACAGGCAGTCCTGCTCTGATACCAACTTGTAGCGCCCCGACCCCGGAATTATACAGAGAGGCTATGTAAGCAACACAACCATCAATGTATAAAACAAAGATCGAGACTTGTGGAACAGAACTGGCACAAAGCATGACTCTACGACACAAACATTTATATAGCAACTCATATAACGAGAAGAATACAAATATTACAAGACAAAAGGATCACAGATCCTACAATTCAACAAGCGGAAGCGAAGTAGCGTTGTCTAATACAACAAGAAGCAAATTATGGCCTAAGAGGCCTACATATAAACATCATCCCAGCCAGCTTGTTCCACGGTCCCAAGCTGCCACCTGGGAACCCCAGACTAGTAGTCGACGTCAACGAAGAAACCACCTAGTCGCTCGGCGTCGTCCTCCTCTGAAATACAAATACATAGAGGCAGCAAAGAGAGACTGAGTACGATGTACTCGCAAGTTTAGTAGGGCGATATAGGCCCAATGACTGACGGAGGCTCTAAAGCTTTATATGTAGTTATTTTGCATAACGCCAGATTTCATAAACCGAAATATAAAGACACTTGGCATTCGTCTACTCAGAATATTTTGATAAAGGGGTAAGAGAGTATCATTATCATCATCGGTTCTCATCGAACCCTTTAGTAACCAACCACTCTCATCTCCACCAAGGCACCCCCTCGAATCACCCTCGAGGAAGTGAACCTTTAACACACGTGATTATGCAACCTTTAGCTGCCATATCAATTAGGTTAACATTATCTATGAGCTAATCCGCCTTTCCCAAGAATTTGTCCATAACCGTGGACACGGCTTTTCGAAAAGATTAAACCCTGCAGGGGTGTACTAATTTACCCATCGGTACCGTCCGGCTCACCTAGTTGGCCCTCTTCCGGGAAGGCCGGCGAACGGGCGCGGTTAGACCTTTACATTGCATGAGGCTTACTCAAGGACCATCAGTGTGCGGAAGGACAGGTTAAGCGCTCCCAGCGCCCTGCCCCGCGGCCACATTCCTAAACACCACCATCCTCGTTCCTTTTTCCACCCACACAACTCACGCGCAAATGGAAAACTCGAACTAGAGGACCCTTGACAAGCCCCTCACAACTTATTCGGTCAAAGGGGGTTCCATATGCCCCCACCTCCGGAAGCACGCTCGTTTTCTTGGTTCTAGCTAAAAGCACTCTCAGCCTAGGCGGCAAGAATGAGGCAAACCACCCTCCCCGAGGGCAACTCATCCAAGCCTTTAGCAATTTAATTAAGCATTACATTCATCCACCATGCCCGAATCATTCCATCATCATCAATAAATATGGAAATCAATAACGGACATTACTAGCATTTCTAAGCATGGCTAAGCATAGCTAAGCATATGAACACATTAATTCTATCTTTATCTCGGGCCAACACTTCAACCCTAGGTTTCATAGGTAGGGATACATGTGATTGGCTCGGGGAGGAACATGCATTCATAGGATATTCTATTATTTAACAAAAGGGTCATTTGAACCGCATGCAATAGTATGGTGGATAAAATAATTTGATAAAAGCATAGGATGCTAGATGCCAAGAAGGTTAGGTTATCTCTTGCCTTGCTGCCCGGGCGTGAAGTATTGATCGTCGGGGTAGTTATCGGTAACCTCGACTCCGGAATCTATCGATGCCCAAAAGAAAAGCAAAGAACACATAAATCACACAACTCAAGATGCAATGCTCAAATCACAATATGACATGTCAAAAAATTATGCAAGGATTCCATTATATAACTTAAGGGCACAATTAAATGGGGAGCCAAATAATTAAGGAAATTATTTGGAAAACACCTCATATTTAGCTTAATGTCCAAATGTTCATAAAGATTACATTATTTTAGAAATTGCTCAAACATGCATGAACATGGCATGATTAAAGAGGTTTGGGTTTAACATTCCAAACACTTCGGTAAATTATTTGTGATTTTTCGGAGTACCGAGGAATAACTAGCAATTTAAATACTTCTTTGGATTTATATCTTTTAACCAAGTAGAGAGTAAATATAAAAGGGCAAGTTGTTGTCATGAGGTGATACTAGCATATTTAGATAGCATCTGAAACACTGATCAAAATGGTACACCATTTGCAAGATTTAACGAAAAGAAGTCAAATTACAAAGTTCACACAGTTCACAGCTGGTTCGGAATTTATCCGGATTGGTCCGGAATATTCCGGATGGTCCGGAATAATCCGGGCTCATTCCGAGCCAAATCCGAGGTGACCTCAAAATCTTTCGGTTGGGGTTTCGGAATTCGTCCGGAAATGTCCGGAAAAATCCGGTCGACCCGGAATCGATCCGGAATAATCCGGGTGATTCCGGACGGCTCGAATCTGGGCAGAAAAACGACGGCAACGGCGGGAACTCGCTCGACGCGAGCAAGAAGGAGAGGGAGAGGGAAAACGGGAAGGGGCCTAGGGGCTTGCGGGGCTCACCCTGGACTCGTGTACGTGACCGGTTAGGCGAGGGAAGAGCGGCGGCAACCGAATCGAGCCGGCGGGGCTCGGACGGTGGCGGACGGTGTCGGAGACGCCGGCGTTGCTCCGGCCGGTCCCGGGCCGATTCCTTGGCCTGGGAGGGAGGAGAGGATGCGGCGCCGCTGGTGGTGGTCGTCGATCTAACTCGCACTCACTCCGACGACGACGGCGTGCTCGACTACGGCGGCTATGGGGGTGTGGCCTCGGGAGAGAAAGAGGGGAACGAGGAGAGCAGGGGAAAAGGAGCAGGGCGTCGTGGTGGTCTCCTTGTCCTTGAGGGGGGGCCACGGCGTCGAGCGGGGAGCAGGTGAAGCCACGGCGGCAGCGGCATGGGCGCGAAGGAGGTGGCGGCATGGCGCCAGTGTCCATCGTCACTGTGCTTCATCCGGAATTTTCCGGATGGGTCCGGAAAATTCCGACTGGCCCGGAATTGATCCGGAAAATTCCGGGTCATTCCGGATGACCACAGTTTTGGCAGAAAAGCCAGAATTTGAAAGGGCTCCAAAACAATTCTAGAAAATATGCAAAAATTCTGGGATCTTTTCCACAAGATAAACTAGCTCAACATACATGTACCTGGCCTTTGAGCATCATAACGTGGCTTACCAATAATCAAGGCTAGGAACCACAATTGGAGTTTGAAATTGAAAACAAAACGGAGGCCAAACATTTTGTTCCGTTGCAAAAGAGTGAACTTGTTGAACCACAAGGCCGAAGGGTTGTACCAAGCTTGCATTACAAGTTTAGAGTTTTGGGAAGTTTGGCTTCCCTCTTTTTATTATTTCCCATTTGTGGTTTGTCACAAAAGCAATTTAAAGATATGCCATGATGCAGACATGAATGCAAAAAGTGAAAAAAATTCTTCGTATTTTTCATTACCAAGTTAGGGCTGTTACAGACAGGGGGTCACAGGCTCACAGCTGCCGAGCTCTGTATAGATGATGAATCGAGCTACAACTAGTAGAGATTTTCAAATGTACTAGAACCTAATAAATCTGGTAATTAGTACCAATTAACCTGGCAATTAGGCTTAATTATTCTGGCAACTAATTCAGGTAATTATTACAAATTAATTTGGTTACAAAACAAATTAATCTGGTGATCGTGACTAATTAATCGGATATATGTGACTGATTAATCTGGTGATCTGACTTATTAATCGGGTATCTGTGACTAATTAATCTGATCATGTGGATAAATTAATCTGGTGACCGTGACTAATTAATCGGGTATCTGTGACTAATTAATCGGGTATCTGTGACTAATTAATCTGGTAATGGGTGAGAAATTAATCCGGTGATCTGACTAATTAATTGGATATATGTGACTAATTAATCTGGTCATTGTGACAAATTAATCTGGTGACTCTGTCTAATTAATCGGGTATCTGTGACTAATTAATCGTGGTAAGTGTAAGTGTACCGTTCTTTTGACGTATGTTGAAAAAATCTAGTAATTAATGTGGCAATGAGGACTAGTTAATCTCACGATCACGACTAATTTTTGTAGTAACCACAACTTAGATAACCACCGTGTGATTTTTTTTTGCATATGTAAAGAATAATATTTAGTAATTTAATCTGGTAACCGGGACAAATTAATCGGTTATCTGCAACTAAGATAACCGGGCGAAGTGATTATTTTGCATTTGTAAAAATAATGTCTAGTGATGTAAAAATCTGATAGTTGATTTTAAAAACCAGGTAGTTATGTATAATCAACCGGGTATGTATTTCTAAACAATCGTGATAATCGTTTTATTTCAACAAAAACACTCAAACACCTAGTAAAACAGCAAGCATTTTAGCTCCTATCTACGTTCATCCCTAGACAGCTAGCATGCAAATGCATTTACTTTTTTTCTCTCCCCGCAATGATTCTCCTTTGTCTTGGTTAGCTCTGCCGCTAGATTCCAAACCGATGATTCGTGTTGGAAAAAGTTACTTCTACACGGCATAGTCAAAAGCGTGTTGTCTTTTTACTAGTATAAACTCGCGGGACTCGCGTGCGTAGGTGGGCAGCGCCGCAGCAGGCTGTCACGAGGCGCCGCACGCTAGGCAAAATATGCGGCGCCGTTGAATAGCACAGCCCAAAATTGTTTATAAATTGTTTCTTGAGTTACACACAAATGTTTGTACACGCACCGTTAGGATATATGCTAAGATCTATGGATGAAACACATGGGCACCGTTTATTATTCGGATTGGCACTCTTTGGTTTTGACATGTTGAAAAACTGAGTCCGACAAAGGACCTGAGCAGGTGCCTCTCCATTCATCCATTGTACTAAATGAGCTAGCTGCCATAAGCCCATAATGGACTACTCGTAGACACAGCCATGCCTAGCACATAAACCAAGGTTGTGCTGCACGACGCCACATCGCGATAGGAGTCAATGTCCGCACATAAAGCGTGACGTGATTTATCCTGTGTCCAGCGACGCGCGTGCTTGCCTCAAACACCATCTGAGCCCGAGATGACGACACGACCGGCACCTTCAGCTCCGAGGGCTTCCGTGGTTTCTCTGGCACCGTAGACGCGGATGAGCAGCGATGGTGGAATTAAGCACTCGTTTTAATACTTCGGGGTTGTTTGGTCGGCTCATCAATTCAAGGTTGGTGGACTAGTCTACAGAATCAGTAAATGCAATAACCAGCTAGGTTCATTCGACTGGAGCCGTACGCGCGTCGACCGCAGTGGGCAAAGAGCAGATGCACCATTCATTTGACTGGAACCGTGGAACTGTATGCGCGCCGCCGACCGCAGTCTCCCAGAACGCGAGGACGTATCCAGTGAAACCGTGCACCCGTGCACCCATTTGAAAAATGACAACTTTATATGTTTCAAAAAATTCCGAAAAAAATTGTGAGTGTTGACATGGAAGGTGTTCACAATGCCTATAAATTTCAGAACCAGATTCGAAACACACAGGGCTCCCTGTGTGTTTCGAATCTGGTTCTGAAATTTATAGGCATTGTGAACACCTTCCATGTCAACACTCACAATTTTTTTCGGAATTTTTTGAAATATATAAAGTTGTCATTTTTCAAATGGGTGCACGGGTGCACGGTTTCACTGGATACGTCCTCCCCAGAACGGAATCAGCTGAACGGCCAAGTCCAACGTGAGTGGAAACGGCAACAGGCACCGTACGTCTGGAACCATACGCGTAGACGGAAGACTGCTGAAACGGAAAATGTTGAACGGCATCGCTCCATCGTGATCAGAAACGGTAACAAGGCCATCGGAGGAGGAAACGGGCTGGCCTGAGCATATTATATACGGCCTGTTGTGTCAGCCTGCCTTTCTTTGGATTTTTGTGGGTGGAGGCACTCGGTGACCGGCCTCAATTCACGGGCCCAGTTTCCTCTTCGGTCGTGCCTAGGGACGAAAGGTACTATCGAACCATACCTCTTTCGAATTACTACTGTCCATAAGCCCCTAAAACGGAACCGGTTTGGAAATCTGGCACCAATCGTAAAGAAACTAACGGTTCTGATTGCATGCACCCCAATTAACACACATACCAAATCCTCTCCTATATATAACCATTTTTCTCTCTCTCTCTCTCTCTATATATATATATATATATATATATATGATATGGTTTCTGTTAGAATTTCAAAAGTCTGATTTCACTCTTTTTTCCTGGTAACTACTACTTCACACAGAAATCTCATTTTGCACTATCTAGAAATATGGAATTGGAAGTTAATTCATCATTCTTGCTTCAATCTTGTACACCATCCTATGATGAAGTTTTTTTTAATGATTTTTTGTCTTTTTTTAAAAGGGCCAAATTTGCCCCATGACCATATATATCTATATATAGGGACGCGTTATTTGACACACATGGAATAGAATAAGTTATTCTACACCTACCCCATATCTTCTAAACCGTAAATGATTATTACGTCACGTAAATTTTGTATTACCTCGTAAGTCAAGGAGAACGTAAAAAAATATCGACATGCCGTAAAACTTTTTTTTACGTGACGTAAAAAAATATGTCGTAAAATATGCATTTTTTTAATGGTTTTTACACTGTTATGACTCATAAAATTGCATTTTTATGTCAATTTTCATTGTGGGTCAATATGAATGTAATTATTTGTATATCAAACATAAATTCTAAATAAAAGAAAGTAAAAGAAACTTAGGGTGCAAAATAAGTATTATGCACCCTGGGTGCTGAATAAGGTAAATTAACTGGTGCTCCCTGTTGCATGGGCACCATGGTAGAATACTGTATATATATATATACCTTGTGTGTGGATTTCAAAAGTACGATTTTCACTCTTTTTTATGCTACCTTCTGCTTCACACAGAAATCTCATTTCTGCATATCTAGAAATATGGTATTGCATAAGTTAATATATCAGTCTTGCTTGGATCGTGTACACCAGCCTAGGATGAAGTCATGTGACATTTTGTTTCTCGATTTTTTGAATTTTTGCCGATATTCTGCGTTTCTTTCAAAACTGGGCCAAATTTTGCCCCCATGACGACCATATATATGATATACTTTCTGTTAGAATTTCAAAAGTCTGATTTCACTCTTTTTCCCGGTACCTGCCACTTCACACAGAAATCTCATTTTGCACTAGCTAGAAATAAGGAATTGTAAGTTAATTTATCATTCGATCTTGCTTCAATCTTGTACACCAGCTAGCCAAGTTGGATTTGGTGGGGCGCTCCGTAGCTGGTTCTGCGGGTTTGACCATTGACCAAGTGTTTTGACCATTCATCACTTCATATTTAACTCAACTTTTGGCAATTCATCTTGTTTAGAATGTGTAAATTAACCCATGTTTGTGTCAATTTGGGCCGTGATATAACTAATGAAAGTGCATGGTTGCTCCCATGCATGGTTTTGGTAATTAATGATAATCTCTATGGATTAATATTTGCATTGAGCTATATTTATAGGTGTGTCCATTTGAGCTGCTTGATCTCCATTTGTTGGAATCAAGGTTAAGGGAAGAAGAAAAGTTTGTGTTGATCAAGGTTTTGTGCGGGTTGATCATCACTCAAGGCCAAGTGAAGATATGCCGAAGAGAGTGTCTCCCATCTTGGTGTATGGGGGAGCATCAAGTGAATCTTCACCGAAGCGCGATCGAGGAAGGTGGTGCGTCTTGAGGAGTTGAAGATCATCTTCATCGACCTCAAGTGGATTAATGCGCAAGGCAAAGGTATGATCTTGATAGGGTTTCTATTTTACCGGTCTCATGTTGTTTAGTGAGAGACCGGGTTATAGGATAGATAACCGTACTATCAAGAGGGGCTCTCGACCGAATATCGTGATCGTATCGCCGTAGAGAGCACAAACCTTTGCATCCATGCAATCATCTTTATTGGTTCTTATTTGTCTTGAATCGTGGTGTGGTCTTAGTGCTTGTCGTGCTTGTCATGACAAAGTCAAGTTCACCAAAAACGGTTTTCATATGCGTCTTCTATCGCGGTTTCGGTATTGGAGATTTTGCCGGTTTATCCGTGCGGAAGATTTCTCTCTTCCATTTCTTTGCAAAATCTCCATTGCTTGTTTGCCATTTTCAAAGGTAGCATTTGTCGTCCTCTTTCCAACAAAATTGGTTTTATTTCATTCGGACTTCAATTGCAAAAGTTATAGAATTTCTGGTTTGCGAAAATGAGTTTTTAACCTTTCCCCATTTGGTTTTATAATATTTTATTGTACTATGATGTTTCTCTGCATAATCTTGTTGTGCTTGTTGTGACGATTCCAACGAGTCCAAGATTATCAAAACGGAGTTCGTGGGCGAAAGTTATTGCGGTTTTATTATCGGAAAGTTTTTTAACAGGAAATTAGAAAAAAAAAAAAAAAAAAAAAAAAGCAGACCAGCCGGCCCGGCCGGGCGCGAGGCCGGCCCCAGGCCGGGGGCTTCGGGTGGCCTCCCGGCCCACGCGCTTGCTGGCCGACCGGCCCAGGCCGGGATGAGGCAGGCAGGCTCGGGAGGCTGCCCGGCCCACCGCGCTCTTGGCCGGCCCAGGCCGGGGAGGAAGGCCGGCTCCTCTACGGGCTTGTTCTCTATTTTTTTTTCTTTCGCTGCGTTCTTCTTTGGCAGGCCGGCCCAGGCCGGTTCCTGGCCGGGTCGTCTGCCTTCCGTTCGCTGTCTTTCTTCCGGGATGATTCTCTGCCGGCCTGGCGGGGCACAGGCCGGCCCCAGGCCGGGCAGTCGGGCTGCTGCTTTTTGCACTTTTTGGCCTCAACGGTCACTTTTTTGGGGGCCCCTTTAAAAAGGGCTTTTTCCCCATTTTTCTGTAGATCTCATACCTTGCTCTCTCTCCTCCATTGCCAACTTTTTGAGAGCTCGATTCCCTCTAATCCCTCCGATGATTCTTGCCCAAATTTAGGGAAACAAGAGAGGAGATCTAGATCCACTACTCCACCAAATAAAATCTCCTCTAAGTGAGGGGAACTCGTTGGATCTAGATTTTGGAGTTCTTGGTGTTTCTCCTCCGTTCTTCCTCCTAAATCCCTCCATAGCATTAGTTGCTTTGGTTGGATTTTGGGGTGAAGGATTTGACCACTTGGTGTGATCTTCCCCTTTTGCATTTGTTGCATCGGGTTGTGCTCCCCACGGTGATTCGTGGGATTGAAGGTTGGGAGCTTGTTACTCTTGGGTCATTGGACCCTAGACGGTGGTGCCGCGAAGACTTCGGCTTGTGAAGTTTCGGCATGCTTTGGGAGCCCCCAATTGAGTTGTGGGTGTGTGCCCCAAAAGTTGTAAGGGCTCCGGAATCCGCCCCCGAAGGATTCCGATAGTGGAAGGTGAACCAAACCTTGGGTGCGGTTCATCGGAGAATAGGGTGAGGCCTTTGTGGCATCTTGAGTAGGCTTTTTGTGGCGAGCTCACACCCCTCCAACGAGACGTACTCCATTAACAAGAGGAACTCGGGAATACATCCTCGTCTCCGTGCGCCTTGGTTATCTCTATACCCGAGCTTTTACTTATGCAAATTTACATTGTGATAGCCATCGTGCTTGAAGTCTATATATTGCTATCACCTTGTTGTCATATTGCTTAGCATAAGTTGTTGGTGCACTTAGGCAAACCTAGTATATTAGGTTGTTGGCTTGTTAATTTAAACATCTAGTTTTATTCCGCAATTATCAAGCCCCTAAATAGAAAAAGTTTTAATCGCCTATTCACCCCCCCCCCCCCTCTAGGCGACATCCGGGCATAGCTTGTTCTTTCAATTGGTATCAGAGCCTCGTCTCTCTTGTTTGGCTTTACCGCCTAGAGAGTAAAGATGTCGTCTAGGGATTTAGTGCACAATTCCTTGTTTAGATTTAATGGCACAAATTTTAATATTTGGAAAACTTATATGCTTAATCACTTACGGGTCTTGGACCCCAATATTGAGCGTATCTTAGATATAGGTTTTTCTCCTCCAAAGGATTACGAAAGTACGACTTTAGAGGATGAGAAAAACTTATATCTAGATGCTCTAGCTTCTAATGAGTTTTGCAAATTTGTGAGTATTGTAGTTTTCGAGTCAATCATGCCTCTCCGGGATGTTCATGAGCTTTGGACCAAACTTCAAGAAAAATATGGAGTGTCCAACTCTATTGAGGATGATTGCTCTCCTTCCACCTCTGGCCGTGACGAGTTCTCGTCTTCGTCTACTTCACCAAAATGTGGTAAGCCACAATCCAATGTAATGGTGAGTAGTGATAGGTCTTGCAATATTGATAGTGAGCTATTCTTTGATAATCTTTTATCTCTAGCTTGTTGCAATGCCTCATCTTTGGACTTAAACTCTTCTAGCACTCCAAATGTCATACATGCTAGTGTTGATAGTCCTTGTATATCATCCAAAAATTGCTTAGATAAATCTAATGATGATATGCTTGCTTATCTTGTTCCAATGATAAAATGCTTGTGTTCCCTCTAACTCTTGCATGAATAATAATGTTGAGGAAACCCAATTAATTGTGGAACAAGATTTGAACTTGTGTAGTTCAAAATTTAATTGCTCATCTTCATCCATCACTCATTGCCTTATGGCTAAATCTTCTTCGAGCAATGATAATAATGATGATAATGATGATGATAATAATGATGAAGAAGATGATGTGGAAAAGGTTAATGCTTATGCTTCAAAATAAAGGTCTAATGATTCTAAAGCCATCCTAGCAATAAAAGTGCCCAAGCGAACCTCTTTGAAATCATGAGCACCCTAATTGAGCGTGGGGAAACCATTGAGGCTTTGGAAGCAAGCCTTGAAGAAAAAGGTAAGATAGAAACAGATGATGCTATGGAGAAAGCATCATTAGAAGATGCTCTTGTGGAAGAGCAAGAGACTCGTGCTTCTCTAGAGGAGAAACTAGAATCTATCGAGGAGTCTCATAATGATATAATTGCTAAAATCATTAAAGAACGTGACCATGCTCATGCTAAATATAAAGTCACGAAAAATGAAAATGCTAGATTAAATGATGAGCTTGCCAAGTTATCTTCTTCTATTCCTAAAGTTAATGATGCTTGTGCTACTAACTCCATTTCTTGTGAAGCATCTATTATGAAGGAGAATGTTGAGCTAAGGGCTCAACTTGAGTTGCTAACTAGCAAGTATGAGAAGTTGTAAGCAAGTCATGAAAGCTATCTAGCTCTAATGATAATCTTCTAGCATCCTATGGGAAGTTGGAAGAAAATCATGAAAGCTATCTAGCTCTAATGATGAACTTCTAGCATCCTATGCTTGTCTCAAGTTGGCTCATGAGGCCGTCACTACAAAGGTAACATCTTGTGAGCCTCATGTGGATAATAGCACAACCATAACTAAAAATGCTAAAATGCCATGTGCTAGTCCTAGTAGTTCATCCACTAAAAATATTGGTACATCATGTGATGAATTACTTGCTTTGCCTTGTTGCTCTAACAATGAAGCTTCTACTTCCTCTAGTGTTTTTGTTGCCACTAACCATGTAGAGGAAATAAAAGACCTCAAGGCCCAAGTCGCTTCTTTGAAGAAGGGCTTGGAAAAGCGTCATGGGGAGAAGAGTACACTTGACAACATGTTGAGTGTGCAACAATCCCCAAATGACAAGAGTGGACTTGGATTCAACTCCAACAACAAGAACAAGTCCAAGGTTGACAATAAGAAGAAGGGCCAAGTTCAAATCAAGAATCCGGCCAAGATCATTTTCTTCAAGTGCAAGGTTGAAGGGCACCATGTTCGGGATTGCCCAATGAAGAAGAAGAGCCTCTTAGTGAGAAGCAACTAGGAAGCGGCCTCTTGTTCAATCTCGTGCTCAACCTCGAGTTTGAACAACGGCCACCTCCTAAGAAGACTCAAGTCAATGCTCCTCAAGTTAAGGAGCCTAGGAAGAAGAAAGAGAAGAGTCGGTGTTGCTACCTTTGCCGTGGCAAAGGTCATTTTGCTTCTTCATGCACTAACGGTATCTCATCCAACCCTATCATAATTGATGATGTTTATTCTCTTGGAAGGATAGAGTTGGCAATGTGTTTGGCAAATATGTGGGAGCTCAAAGTGGTGTCAAGAAATACACCATTTGGGTTCCCAAGCCTATTGTGACTAACCTCTTAGGACCCAACTTGGTTGGGGACCAACAAGCTTCAACTTGATCAATAGGTGATTGTGGAGGACATTGGTGACTTGGCTATTTTTTGAAGAATTAAGGGATCTTCATAGTTTTATTTCTCAAGCCAAGTCAATTGGATTATCACGTACCTATCTCATATCCAATGCTTCCTCCTTGCGGTAACTTGTATTTAACTCATATATACATTGAAAGTTGCTTGCTCCCTTGCATGTGTTAGTTTTGTTCCTAATATGTGCTTGTATGTGATATGCTTCTTCCTACTAGTCTTGTTATTCAAGGTTGTGTATGATAGTTGTGTATCATGTATGTGTATCTTTCTGTTGAGCTTTTTAGATCTTGTTTGGATTTAATTTGGCTTTTTGAGATATTAGTGGACTATCCCATTTTGGGGGGAGTGATGTGCTTTGTGCACTTCACAAACCTAAAAATGTGTGTACATGAAGGACACCACCTAGTATTGATATTTCAATATTATCTAGCTACTAGGTGGTATATCATATTCATGAGAAATTCAAATTCTAAATGTCCATTAATTTCTCTAGTTGGTTTTATTTGCCTCTTGTTTAAAAATAAAATGAATCATCACACTATGGGGGAGTAATAAGCTATATGCGTATTACAATCGGTTTGCCACTTAGAGTTGATATTGGAAATTATCTAATTCCTATGTGGCATGTGTGCTCAAACAAGTTCCAATTTTCCTTTGTGGTTACCCTTTGGTTCTTGTTTGTGTGAGTTTGTCTTGGTGTGGTTTTTCTCTAATATCCATTTCCATATATTATGTGAGAATCCATTTGTTTCATTCTATTCTAACCATGGATTTGCCGGTTGGTTCGAATAATTGAAACTACCAACAAACCTTATTCAATATGGCGTTCTATTTCTTATCTCTTGCCATATGCTTATTGTTGTGAAGTTGGTCTTGAACATCATTATTTATACCACCGAGAAATATCTCTATATACTCCTTGTCCATGACAAGTGATAATAGTAATTGTGGAGGATTTTGTAGACCATCTTCACATTGGCTCTTGCGTTGATTTGCTTTATCTATTGCCTTCCTTGCCTTTTGAATGGATCCCATTTTTCAATTGGTAGTGTTTAGTGTTGTAAATAAAATATGGAGAGTAATGATTCCTTGTGCATGCATTTTGTATTCAAATGCAAATATCAAAGATAATGCATGAATATTGGGGGAGCATTCCTTTTTATTTAGAACACTAACCTATCTATCAATTTTTGATCCTTTCAATTGGCATTTGTTTCTTTATCTTGTGTTGGTACCTTCAATTGGTATTAATTGGAATTTAATATCTTCTCCATAGATATTTGTTCCAATTAATATTTATTGTGGGAGTCTTGATACCTTTTTGCCTTATTTTCCTTTACTTGATTTCGGTCAAGTATCACCCTCTTCTTGGTATTTCTTCTCCTAGTTGGTATTTTTTTGTTTTTAATTGGTATCTTATTTTCAATTGGTGTCTTATCGATCATTTGTTGTGTTGATTTGATTCCTTTTGATATCACACTTCATGTGTTGATGTGTTTTGGAATCAATCATGTGTTGATTTGATTTTTTCCTCAATCATGTGTTGATTTGGATTTTGATATAATTTGGACAACCTTTTTGTGTCACACTTTGGTGTGCCCCCTTCTTGGTTTACTTGGTGTTTTCGTCCAAGTTATGTCTCGTTCAGTTCTAGAAAGCCTTTGCATGCTCGGTTACTAATTTATATTATTTTAGCATGCTTATCTTTCTTGATCCAATATATAGGGTATACTCCATCGAATCCTAAATCGGCTAAGATGTGCATGAAATTCAATTTCATATCTATATGCACATATTTATGTGGAGTATGTCCTATATATTGTAGTTTATCTAACTACTATGGGACCCAATGAGTTTGGGAACCATTTTGTACTCTAATTGTGTTTTAGGTACAATGGAGATGCATTGAATGCTTGCCTCATTCATAAGGAAGGTGTTCTCACCGTGTGATTGTCGGAGTCAAGCTTTGATGACAAACCAACTCTCATCATCTTCATCGTCAATGCATCTCGGTAACAAGTATCTATCCCATGCATAATTTTCTAGTATTCAACCTTGTGTAGGTTGCCTCTTGGCATGAAATCTTTATGTGCAATTGTTGTGGTTTTGGCTTTTTCCTTCACTTATTATATCTTTGTGATATGTGTGATGAATTTGCAAAAACCTTTTTCTTCAATTGATTTTATTCCCTTTTGATACTCGTTGCCTAACTCAAAGCATCTCCACTGTCTCTTGTTCCCTTAGTGATATGTGTGATGCATTTGATATATTTGAAGTTCATTTATTTACAATGAGATAAATTTGAGATATGTGCTATGCTTGTATGCAATAATCTCGTTTGTATATTTTTGACTTCCTCTTGGATACCTTGTTCTCCTTTTCCCGAACCATTTCATATGTATATGTTTCCTTGCGGATGTATATATCTTTATGGTTTGTCTAATTAAAAACCTATACATATGAGAGAGGTCACCTTTTAGTCAGTATCCTATTTATTTTTGAGCCATCTTGTGTTTCTTCTATAATTCTTTGGTGGCTCCAAATTTGTCTCATGAGTGCTTGTCTTATTATTTATTGGTATCTTTGCACACTCATGTATTTCTTGAAGATCTTTGACTTCATGCCTACCATGGTGAGCATGTTGAATTTTATTGGCTAAATGACCTCACTAGCTTTTGGCATTTTCAATTGGTTTTAAGTTTTCATTTGGTATCCCTAGGCTTGTGAACATATTTCTCTAAAAGATCCTTTTATCTCGGTTGGGCCTATTTTATGGTAGATTTTTGAAAATTGGTATCCTTTTATGGCTCAACCACATCTTTGGTGAAAGTGCTATGATTTGCTATTGCATTATGCACTATTGCACTTGTTGCGTGTTCTAGATGATTTTGGGGGAGCGAGGATGCCATTTTTGTGCACTCCTCATTTGTGCATGACCATTGGGGAGCTTCTCCGTTTTTATTTAGAACTATCGCTTTGGATCTTGTTGATTGCTTTTCTCCTTTGTGGAGTTGTTTAAAATGATTTCATCCTTTTTGCAATCTTTTGATCCTCAATATAGTTTGATTTCCTCTAATTTATTCGTTAAAAGGGATTGCCATCACCTTTATGGAGGAACTCACATTATATTGGCTCTCTAAATTTTTCTTCCCATTTCGGCAATCGATGCCAATGGGGGAGAAGTTTAGAGGGTTCAAGGGAATTGGGTTTTATACTTTTGTTGCATTTGCCTTTAATGCGCTTTGCATTCTTGCTTGTTTGTCATGCAAGGATGCTCTATTCGTTATATAAACCCTCTTAAAAGGGATTGTCATCAATTACCAAAATGGGGGAGATGAAAGTGCATGGTTGCTCCCATGAATAGTTTTGGTAATTAATGACAATCTCTATGGATTAATATTTGCATTGAGCTATATTTATAGGTGTGTCCATTTGAGTTGCTTGATCTCCATTTGTTGGAATCAAGGTTAAGGGAAGAAGAAAAGTTGTGTTGATCAAGGTTTTGTGCGGGTTGATCATAACTCAAGGCCAAGTGAAGATATGCCGAAGAGAGTGTCTCCCATCTTGGTGTATGGGGGAGCATCAAGTGAATCTTCACCGAAAGCCGATCGAGAAAGGGTGGTGCATCTTGAGGAGGTTGAAGATCATCTTCATCGACCTCAAGTGGATTAATGCGCAAGGCAAAGGTATGATCTTGATAGGGTTTCTATTTTACCGGTCTCATGTTGTTTAGTGAGAGACCGGGTTATAGGATAGATAACCGTACTATCAAGAGGGGCTCTCGACCGAATTATCGTGATCGTATCGCCGTAGAGAGCACAACCTTTACATCCATGCAATCATCTTTATTGGTTCTTATTGTCTCGAATCGTGGTGTGGTCTTGGTGCTTGTCGTGCTTGTCATGACAAAGCCAAGTTCACCGAAAATGGTTTTTATATGCATCTTCTATTGCGGTTTCGGTATTGGAGATTTTGCCAGGTTTATCCGTGCGGAAGATTTCTCTCTTCCATTTCTTTGCAAATCTCCATTGCTTGTTTGCCATTTTCAAAGGTAGCATTTGTCGTCCTCTTTCCAACAAATTGGTTTATTTCATTCGGACTTCAATTGCAAAAGTTATAGAATTTCCGGTTTGCGAAAATGAGTTTTTTAACCTTTCCCCATTTGGTTTTATAATATTTTATTGGACTATGATGTTTTCTCTGCATAATCTTGTTGTGCTTGTTGTGACGATCCAACGAGTCCAAGACTTATCAAAAACGGAGTTCGTGTGCGAAAGTTATTGCGGTTTTATTATCCGGAAAGTTTTTTAACAGGAAATTAGAAATAGAACAAAAAAAGAAAAAAAGCAGACCAGCCAGCCCGGCCGGCCGGGGGCTTCGGGTGGCCTCCCGGCCCATGCGCTTGCTGACCGACCGGCCCAGGCCAGGCTGAGGCCGGCAGGCTCGGGAGGCTGCCCGGCCCCCCGCGCCTCTCGGCCGGCCAGGCAGGGAGGAAGGCCGGCTCCTCTGCGGGCTTGTTCTCTGTTTTTTTTCTTTTCGCTGCGTTCGTCTTTGGCAGGCGGCCCAGGCCGGTTCCTTGGCCGGGTCGTCTGCCTTTCGTTCGCTGTCTTTCTCGGGATGATTCTCTGCCGCCTGGCCGTGGCACAGCCGGCCCAGGCCGGGCAGTCGGGCTGCTGCTTTTTTTGCACTTTTGGCCCACGGTCACTTTTTTGGGGCCCCTATAAAAAGGGCTTCTTCTCCATTTTTTATGTAGATCTCATCCTTGCTCTTTCTCCTCCATTGCCAACTTTTTGAGAGCTCGATTCCCTCTAATCCCTCCGATGATTCTTGCCCAAATTTAGGGAAACAAGAGAGGAGATCTAGATCCACTACTCCACCAAATAAAATCTCCTCTAAGTGAGGGGAACTCGTGGATCTAGATTTTGGAGTCTTGGTGTTTCTCCTTCGTTCTTCCTCCTAAATCCTCCATAGCATTAGTTGCTTTGGTTGGATTTTGGGGTGAAGGATTTGACCCTTGGTGTGATCTTCCCCTTTTGCATTTGTTGCATCGGGTTGTGCTCCCCACAGTGATTCGTGGGATTGAAGGTTGGGAGCTTGTTACTCTTGGGTCATGGACCCTAGACGGTTGCTGCCGCCAAAGGACTTCGGCTGTGAAGTTTCGGCACGCTTTGGGAGCCCCCAATTGAGTTGTGGGTGTGTGCCCCAAAGTTGTAAGGGCTCCGGAATCCGCCCGAAGGATTCCGATAGTGGAAGGTGAACCAAACCTTTGGGTGCGGTTCATCGGAGAATAGGGTGATGCCTTTGTGGCATCTTGAGTAGGCCTTTTGTGGCGAGCTCACACCCCTCTAACGAGACGTACTCCCTTAACAAGGAGGAACTCGGGAATACATCCTCGTCTCCGCGTGCCTCGGTTATCTCTATACCCGAGCTTTTACTTATGCAACTTTACATTGTGATAGCCTATCGTGCTTGAAGTCTATATATTGCTATCACCTTGTTGTCATATTGCTTAGCATAAGTTGTTGGTGCACTTAGGCAAACCTAGTATATTAGGTTGTTGGCTTGTTAATTTAAACATCTAGTTTTATTCCGCAATTATCAAGCCCCTAAATAGAAAAAGTTTTAATCGCCTATTCACCCCCCCCCCTCTAGGCGACATCCGGGCATAGCTTGTCTTTCAACTAACTTAGCCATGGTTATGGTCATGACTTGATCATTTGGCTTGAAAGCCTTGGACCTTCATAGATGATAGTCCGTCTCGTGAAGACTTTTAAACTATTATGCACCATTATGTATCCCCATATTTTTATATCTGAACTTGTCTGCATGTTTTTAATCCAAGTTGAAATTTGAACAAAAATTCAAGTTTCAACCAAAATTGTAAGTTGAGCTGCCAAAATTCAAATTTGGTCTGTGGTATTGATGTTGCAATGCTTCCTGAATTATTGTGCACTATGTATCCCCCATATTTTCTATCCGAACTTGTTTGGTAATGTTTTTCTAGTTCAAATTGAAAATTAAACTAAAATTCAAGTTTGAGCTCAAATTCAAATGTGGTATGTGGTATTGATGTTGCAATGCTTTCTCAACTATTATGCACGTTAGATTGTCATCCTTGCCATCTAGATATAGGGTCCATGCCAAATATAGAATCGTTTTCCACAAACAATGCAATGCTTAACCCTAATCACTGAACCCTGTCAAACCCCCGTCTGAAACCCCGCACTCTTCCGGGACGTTGATCAATGTGCGTGGACGGTTTGGATAGGGCGCCAGGGTTAAGCCGATCCGCGAGAAGGCTGGTTCTGTGACCTGATTGGCTGTGTTCGGTGGGGCGCTCATGCGTATTAACGCGAGTTTGACCATTCATCGAACTTGGTTCGCCCCCTCCGCCCAGTTTCACACTTGTTTTATATTAAATTTATGATTTATCTGGACTAACCTACTAATAGTTGCAAAAGTGCACAATGTTCTTGTTTATACTTAGATGTGTAGGAATTATCGAAAATACAAAAGAAACCTCGTTGGAGTTGAATTGGAACTTTCCTGAAATCTGTCTGAAAAACTCTTTTTGAAGATTATCACATACCGGGCAATAACGTCAAATAGAAAAAGCTTAGTCGCGAAAGTTGTAGTGATTTCTCCTAAATCTGGACATAAAATTCAGCCCAATCCGAGTCCGGACGGTTGAGATAAGCCGATCTACTGAAACCCTAGATGGATGACGGAAATCTGAGAAGGTATAAAGGGGAGGAAATCTAGGTCGTGAAGGACACCCAAGACCCACGAATTCTAGCCACGTTTTTGCCTCCCCCATGTCCATCTCCATGGGGGAGGGCTCCCTACATCACCAACAATCCATGGAGGAGGAGGCTAACGGGTGGCGTACCCATCATGGTCGGCGGCGCAAGGGGGAGTCCCTGCGCCACCGCCGGCCACCGGCGCCGCTCTGCGCTCCTCGCTGCCCCTTCTTCATGTTCACCGCCATCTCCATCGCCATCTCCATGTAGCTATAGTGGTTCAGTATCCCACACACCTCTGTACCATCTATGTAAACATGGTGTTTGAAGCTATAAATTATATCCTTTGATCAATGTCATGTTGTGTAGTTTCCTTTGGTTGGATAGTTAAATATCTTTGATTTATTCGAGTTGTATGTTGATATGGTACAGTCCTTTGGTGCCATTATATTTATGCGCGCATGGATCATCATCATAGGGTTTGTAATATGTGTAAGAAGAAGGGGAGTTCTACCGGATTGACAGAAACCTAAGAACTCGAGCCTGAATCTTACATGTATGGGATAAAGAGGACCTTAAACTTAATGCTATGGTTGGGGAAACCTTAATGAATTGTTCATATTTGCGGAAGCTTGCTAATGTTCCAATCATATAATACTTGTAATCACAAGTAGTTGAGTACATGTATATTTGCCTCTCCCGCATAGACAACTGCATCGAAGACGATGGACTAAGTAACTTCACTAATTAATCTTGGACAATTCCATCACACTTTCCACCACTTTTCCACACTCATGCTACTGTTACTTTATGTTACCTTATTGCTGCAGCAACTAACTTTACTTTCGTACTCTTTATTATATTGCAAAACTATCATTTCACGCCCGTATTGTTCCTCTAGTTTTATTTCCTACACAGAGTAAACGTCTAGTGTGCGTAGAGTTGTGTCAATGGTTGATAGAACTTGAGAGAATACTTATCCTACCTTTAGCTCCTCGTTGGGTTCGACACTCTACACGCGATCCCCTACACTTGTGGGTTATCAAGATCTTTTCTGGCGCCGTTGCCGGGGAGCAATAGCGTGGGGTAGATATTGTTGTGTGCACTTGTTTGCTTTATCTCGAAGTAATTTTTACTTTCAGTTGTAAGTTTTTTCTATCTTAGTATGGATAGGGAATGCGAATTACCAAAACAATTAGTTGTACTTGCTAACTAAAACTTTTTCAAAAAGAGAAGTGATTGGAAAAAGGTGCAATGGTTAAGTGGGGGTCGACCTTGAACACTTGTGTTCATGCCTATGAAATCAAAGAAAAAATTTCCATGGAAGCTTCTCAGTTAAAAACATGTATGTATTGTGTATATTCCTCTGTATCATAAAAATAATGTGCTAATAGTAGTCTCTAGTTACTTCAAAGTGCACATGTTTGGTTTACTGCGCAGAAGAAACAGATTTTCTATGCTTCACCGTATAAAATGTTTAAAATCACCAGAACATTAGTTTGATGTGTGGTAAACCTGAGCTTGTTATCTAACTTTCATTGGTTATGACTTTTTTTATTTGAGTTACGTAGGTGCACCTAAAAAATCGATCTTTCCTGACTGTTCAGTATTGGTAGATTTCTATCTTTATTTAATATTGTACTTAAGTGTTCTTAGCTTCTTGAGTTATCGACGTACAAAGGAATATTTGAACAATTTCGTATATATAGTAGCTAATGTTGAATAAAGATTATGAAACTATTGCCAATATTTGAACATGAGTGGATTTTATTTAACAAGTACTAACCCTACTAATGATGTTTTTGAAGTTTTATGTGGATATAGTCTATAAGATCCAATCAATATGGTGATATGAGACGAACGATAAGACAAAAGAGCTCAAGCTTGGGGATGCCCAGGGGTACCCCAAGAACATATTCAAGAATATTCAACCATTTAAGCTTGGGGATGTCCGAGGCATCCCTCCTTATTCATCAACAAATATCAGGTTGTCTCGCTCATGATCTATATTACTCATATTGCCCTTATATGACAATTACAATGATGAATGTGATATTTTCAGTCCACTTGCTATTGAGGAGAAAATTTATTGTGTTTATACTATGCCTCCAATTTATGATGGTTATGATAATTTTACTCCCACTATTACTAATGAGAAAGATTTTACTTACGTGGAGAGTAATGATAATAATGTATGCATGTGGACTATTGTAAAAAATTATTGTGAGAGAGGAAAACATGGTTCTAAATATCTCAATAGTATTAAGTCTCCTCTCTTTATGTTGAAAGTTTTGAAGTTGCATTTGTTGTGCCTTCCTATGCTAGTCACATTATATTTCAATGATTTATTTTATTACAAGATTCCTATGTATAGAAGAGGGTTAGATTTAAATGTGTTTGATATTTACTCCTTGATGCTCTCCTTATTGTTTCAACTCTTATTCTCATGAGAGCATCATTAAAATAAGCCTAGCAAAAAGGCATTAAAGAGAAGCGCTAATGGGAGGCAACTCATTTTATTTTTACTTTCTGTTTCTTTTTGTTTTTCTTAGTGTTTGGGTGTTATTGCCTCTGTAGCAACTCCCTTGTATCATTTTTGTTCTGGTTTTGTGCTAAGAATAGCCTCTAATGAGAGGAAACTTAAATTTTTGAGTTGCTGTCCAGAAACAGATTTCTGTCTGTCACCGTACGAAATTCTAAAAATTCGCAGGACGTGATCTGGGTCTACAAATTTTTGACAATAGGAATCAGGGTTTTGTGTAACTTTAATTAGTTTTAATTTTTCTGATTCGAGGTGTCCTAGTATCCCGGAAAAAACCATCTTTACATTCTGTTCTGTTTTTGACACATTCTGTCTTTGTTCTTACATTGCTTCTTTTACGGGTAAAGTGGAGTTCCTTTGATCCCGGAGTATCACTTACATCTTTGTGGCAGTAGCTAATGTTTAGGAACAAGTGCATTTAATTTGCTAAGTGGGAACTGAAGGTGGATTGTTAGGTTTGAGAACTAACCCTCTAATGTTGTTTATTAGAAGTTTTGTGTGAAGTAAGTTTTCAAGTATTCAAGAGCGAGGTGATGAAGGAAGATCAAGAAGGGATAAAAGCTCAATCTTGGAGAGGTTTGCATGAACCTCCTCTTAAATATACAAGAATTCACAAGTGTCTAAGCTTGGGGATGCCCAAGGCATCTCCTTCTTCATTGACAATCATCAGTTTTCACCCGTGGTACTATATTTTTATTGCTTCACGTATTATGTGCTATTATTGGAGCGTCAGTTTGTTTTTACTTTCAGTTTGTTTTTGTTTTTCCCTCTGGTCTTTTATTTTGTAAAAAATAAAGTACCAAGTTTTACCCATTTAGTTTTAGTTTATGCATATTTAAGGACTTTTCGGTTTTCAGCATCTGCTGCTCACTGTGTGATTTTTCATATTTTACTGAAAACTCTAAAAGTCATAGAAATTTAACAGGTTAAGTATCATCTAATACTCTGCACGCAAAAAAATTGGAAAAAAATTCCTGACATTATTAAGTGCACTGAAAAATTGCGTTTTCCAGCTGCTGTTTTTCTGGACAGATTTTGACTTCTGTTGTAAGAGTGGCCTCTCTGCATTTTCATTTGATTCTTTTTGGATCTTACCTTTCATTTAGAAGTTTCCCACTTCAGAAACCTCTCTGTAACATGAAAACAAAATTTGATTAGGTTTAATGGCAGCGAATTGGAAATTTTATCTATTGCACTAATGTCTAGCCGCAGAAAAGGATGGAAGAGTTTTTGTGTTGAAGTTTTGTCACAGGAAATGAAGGAACACTGAACTAAGAGATATCCAGGATGGTCAAAGCAATAGCTTGGGGATGTCACCGCATCCCTCTACATCAACAATCACTTGGTTTGTAAACCTTCAAACTTTGTTTTTGAGCAACATAGAAACTTGCATAAAATTGGAGCGTGTGTATCTTATTATTTATTTGTCTTAGTATCAAAACACCGTTTACATAAATGAGCTTATTGTCATATCTTTTATTTATCCCCTGTTTGGAGAGTTGGTTGGGAGTTTATTTGGTTGCTAGATTACTTGTTGAAACTTAAAAATGATGTGTGAATAATTTTGTTTTTTTCTTATGGATGGTATCAATTAGTTAATTAGGAGTGCATACTATGTTATTTTTTATGTTAACATGCATTGTTTTACTCATAATATGGTATGGTAGTGTGGGATCCTCCTCTGAATAATTCATGTTGGATTGACTTGGCACATGCTTACACATGTTTAACTAAAAACAAAGTCTCACGCCTCGATGAACTTTTGCCTCAAAGTATTGATATCACTTTTATGCCTTGTTTAATATTGTTTGGTCGCAAAGCATGATTATGAAAAGTATGGCTCTCCTAGTTGTCGCTTCCCAGTCTTTTGCTAGCCTTCACTTGTACTGAGTGGGAATACTACTCGTGCATCCAAAATCCTTAAAACCAGTCTTTCCAAAGCGTCCACCATAAATTCCTACACATGGTATTTGTAAACCATTCCAAGTAAATTTGTCACGTGCTATCTTTAAAGTTCTCAAAATATTCCAATTTGTGCCTCTGTTTTTAAGCTCATGAGGAAGTAGTGAAGAAGTGTGTCATATTCTGTATCAAGCAAGGTCATTTCCCCCCTTTTTCACCCGGTGAGGATGGATTACGTGCTCACTTGAATTTGCCGAGAGCTGGCTTAATCAAAATATAAATATAACCCACCATTCTCCTCGGCACAATGCAAACCTGAGAAATCAGTCAAATATTGGTTAGTGGTGAAACAAAGGAGAACGAGGAGTGACCTCATTCCTCTAATTACCAGCCGCTCTCAAAAGTCTAAAAGCCTTGCTTGGTATAGAAGACCAACGGATTTCTTTACTGTGGTGTCGTTGACGAAGACATGCATATCTCAAAATTGTTTTACTTCTGTTTCATAAAAAATATAAAAAGCTCTAGCACATGACTAATCCCTGCTTCCCTCTGCGAAGGGAATTTCTTTTATTTTATGTTGAGTCACCATATCCTTCTTTGAGCACTTCTTTGAGAGCATAGTTGTCATTCTTAGTGTAAAGTGCTTTGTTGCAAAATACTATTAACTGAGTTATAGCTGTGATGTTTCTACGTTTGATATCTTTGTTCTAGTCTCCACTTGAACTTCGGAGGTGCTCTACATTTATGTTTTACATTATCAGAAAGGGCAAGCGAGATACCACTCTATCATGTTTTATTATGATCATTACAATCTTGCTTGATAATTATAAATTTCATATTATGAACTCTTAGTTCGTTGATATCTTTTCATTATGTAAACATGGTTGCTAAAGTTTCATTATCTATACATCATCTATCATGCAATTGTTAAAAAATCTGATAAAGCATTCAACATCAAAAATTATTTTGTTATCATTTACCTACTCGAGGACGAGCAGGAATTAAGGTTGGGGATGTTGATACGTTCAAAACGTATCTATAATTTTTGATTGTTTCACGCTACTTTTATACTTTTAACACTTGTTTTTATATTAATTTTATGATTTATTTGTACTAACCTAGCAATAGTTGCAAAAGTGCACAATGTTCTTTTTTTACACTTTGATGTGTAGGAATTATCAAAAATACAAAAGGAAACCTTGTTGGAGTCGAATTGGGACATTCTTGAAATCTGTCTGAAAAACTCTTTTGAAGATTGTCACGTATCGGATAGAATATTATGTCAAATGGAAAAAGCTTGGTCGCGAAGTTGTAATGAATTTTCTCCTAATGAATCAGGACATAAAATTCGGCCCAATCCGAGTCCGGACGGCCGAGCTAAGCCCGATATAGTGAAACCCTAGATGGGATGACGGAAATCTGAGAAGGTATATAAGGGGAGAAAACCTAGGTCGTGAAGGACACCCAAGACCCACGAATTCCAGCCACCAAAGCCACTTTTTTGCCTCCCCCATGGATCCCATCTCCATGGGGGAGGTCTCCCTACATCACCAACAATCCATGAAGGAAGGAGGCTAAGGGGCGGCGCACCCCATGATGCCCGGCGGCGCAGGGGGGAGTCCCTGCGCCACCGCTGGCCGCCGGCGCCACTTTGCGCTCCTCTCTGCCCCTTCTTCATCTTCACCACCATCTCCATGTAGCTACAGTGGTTCATCCTCCCACACAACTCTGTACCATCTATGTAAACATGGTGTTTGAAGCTATAAATTATTATCCTTTGAGCTATGTCATTTGTGTAGTTTCCTTTGTCCTATGGTTGGATAGTTGAATATTTTTGGTTTATTCGAGTTGTATGTTGATATGGTATAGTCCTTTGGTGCCATTATATTTATGCGCTCATGGATCATCATCATTGGGTTTGTAATATGTGTAAGAAGAAGGGGGAAGTTCTGCCGGATTGACAGAAACCTAATAACTCGA
Source organism: Puccinellia tenuiflora (assembly GCA_012064385.1). Lineage (NCBI taxonomy): Eukaryota > Viridiplantae > Streptophyta > Magnoliopsida > Poales > Poaceae > Puccinellia > Puccinellia tenuiflora. Next base: position 182,083 of record QRDG01000124.1, read on the forward strand.
GCCTGAATCTTACATGTATGGGATAAAGAGGATCTTAAACTTAATGCTATGGTTGGGCAAACCTTAATGAATTGTTATTATTTGCGGAAGTTTGCTAATGATCCAATCATATAGTACTTGTAATCACAAGTAGTTGAGTACATGTATATTTGCCTCTCCCACATAGAAAACTGCATCGAAGGCGATGGACTAAGTAATTTCACTAATTAATCTTGGACAATTGCATCACACTTTCCACCACTTTTCCACACTCATGCTACTGTTACTTTATGTTACCTTATTGCTGCAGCAACTGATACGTTGCAAACGTATCTATAATTTTTGATGTTCCATGCTGATATTATGCATGTTGTTACATGTTTTGCATACACTTTATAGAATTTTTATACATTTTCGGGTACTAAACTATTGAAAAGATGCCACAGTGCCAGTTCCTATTTCTGCCTTTTCCTTTTCAGAAAAGTTATTAAGGAAATATCCTCGGAATTGGACGAAAATCAACGGACATCAATATTTCACCGAAATATCCATGGAGCCCAAAGGAGAGCCAGAGAGGTGCTAGGGGGCGCCCTCACCAGGGCTCGGCGCGGCCCCACCTCCTACCGCGCCGAGGGGTGGTGTGGCCCCCTCGGGTGCCCTCCGACGCCGCCCTTTCGCCTATTTATTCCTCCTGCCCCGAAAACCCTAAGTACCCGAGTCATATTCCATGAAAAGTTCCAGAGCCGCCGCCGTCGTCAAACCCTACTCGAGAGGGTTCCTAAACTCTTCCCGGCACCCTTCCGGAGGGGCGATCATCACCGGAGGGCTCTACATCACCATGCCTGCCTCCGGAGTGATGCGTGAGTAGTTCATCCTTGGACTACGGGTCCATAGCAGTAGCTAGATGGTAGTCTCTCCACTCTGTGCTATCATGTTTAGATCTTGTGAGCTGTCTAACATGATCAAGATTATCTTATTGTAATACTACATGTTGTGTTTGCTGGGATCCGATGAATATTGATACTATGATCAAGTTGATTATCAATCTATCTTTATATGTTGTTTATGATCTTGCATGCTCTCCGTTATTAGTAGATTGTTTGGCCAAGTAGATGCTTTTAACTCCAAGAGGGAGTATTTATGCTCGATAGTGGGTTCATGCCTCCAGTAATCTGGGTGAGTGACAGAAACATCTAAGGTTGTGGATGTGCTGTTGCCATTAGGGATAAAACAACAATGCGATGTCTCCGGTCATTTTTGTTGTTTACATTACACACTTTGCTTAATGTGATTATCTGTTGCTAACAACTTAATACCAACGGGGGACACGGATGTTAACTTGGCGGTGGATTATTAGTCATAGATGCAGTTGGAAAACGGTCTATGTATCTTGATGTAATGCCCAATTAAATCTCATAGCAATCATCTTGTCATATATTTGCATTGTCATGCGTTCATTATTTATCAATTGCCCAGCTGTAATTTGTTTACCCAACATGCCAGTTATCTTTTATGGAGAGACACCACTAGTGAACTGTGGACCCCGGTCCATTCTTTTACACTGAAACAAACACCGTTTACACCACGTTCCATCATTTGCTCTCTGTCCACTTTTGCATTTGCACTAGTTTTCCACACCATATGTTTAATCCTTTGTTTTCAGCAAGCCGGGGAGATTGACAACCTTCCTGTTTCGTTGGGGCAAAGTAGTTTGATTGTGTTGTGTGCAGGTTCCACGTCAGCACTCGTGTTGCACCGTGCGTGCAGCTGACAACCTTCTGAGCACTTCTAATTCCTCCTGGATTTGATAACCTTGGTTTCTTACTGAGGGAAAACTGCTGATGCACTACATCATACCTTCCTCTTGGGGTCTCCCAACGAACGTGTGGTTTCACGTCATCAAGACAGTTTTCTGGCGCCGTTGCCGGGGAATTAGAGGAGCTTCTGAAAGGGGAGTCTCACACTCCCAATCTCATTATTTTGTTTTTGTCTTGCTTAGTTATTTTATCTTGTTTGCTTTCAAATATCAAAAACAAAAAAAATGTAGTCTCATGTTTCTAGTTTATTTTCGAGTTGTTATTTACTGTCTTGTTTTTAATTCGGTTAAAATGAATACTGCTGGGAACACTAAGTTGTGTAACTTCACTAGCACAAACAACAATGATTTCATATGCACACCTATTGCTCCATCTGCTTCTAAAGCAGAGTTTTATGAAATTAAACCTACACTTTTAAATCTTGTTATGAAAGAGCAATTTTCTGGTGTTAGTACTGAAGATGCTGCTGCTCACCTTAATAACTTTGTTGAATTATGTGAAATGAAAAAGTATATGAAGGTGGAAAGTGATATTATAAAATTGAAACCTTTTCCTTTCTCCTTGAGAGGACGTGCTAAAGAATGGTTGCTATCTTTGCCTAGAAATAGTATTGATTCATGGACTAAATGCAAGGATGCTTTCATTGGAAAATACTATCCTCCTGCTAAGATTATATCTCTGAGAAGTAGCATAATGAATTTTAAGAAACTTGATAATGAACATGTTGCTCAAGCTTGGGAGAGAATGAAATCATTGGTTAAGAATTGTCCCACTCATGGACTGACTACTTGGATGATCATCCAAACCTTTTATGCAGGATTAAAATTTTCTTCGAGGAATTTGTTGGATTCGGCCGCTGGGGGGACCTTTATGTCCATCACTTTAGGGGCTGCAACAAAGCTTCTTGATGATATGATGATTAATTATTCTGAGTGGCACACCGAGAGTGCACCGACAGGTAAGAAGGTAAATTTTGTTGAAGAAATCTCTTGAGTGATAAAGTTGATACTATTATGTCTATGCTTTCAAATGGTCAAATGCATGTTGATCCAAATAATTTTCCTTTAGCTTCTTTGGTTGCTCAAGAAGAGCATGTTGATGTGAACTTCATTAAAAATAATAACTTCAACAACAATACCTATAGGAATAATTTTAGTAATAGTAATTTCGGGCCTTATCCTGCTAGTAGTGGAAATGGTTATGGTAATTCTTATGGTAGTTCCTACAACAATAATAAAAGTGTGCCCTCTGATCTTGAGGTTATGATTAAGGATTTTATTAGCACACAAACTGCTTTCAATAAAACAGTTGAGGAAAAACTAGGGAAAACTGATACTCTTGCTTGTAAAGTTGATAGTCTTGCTCTTGATGTTGAATTTCTAAAAATAAAGAATATGCCTCATGATGTTAAAGAGAACAAAACTCTTAATGCTATGCAAATTAAATTTGATAACAATGTTAGGATGCTAGCCGAGTTGCATGCTAGGTGGGCAAGAGAGGCTGAAATCACTAAAAAGAATAGTATTGCTAGAGTTTGTACTATTTCTACCACCGAAAAATTTGTAGCCTCAAGTGATATTAAAACTCCCATTATTAATGGTAAGATAATTGGTGTTGGGAAGGTCTCTACTTCTGTTGCAAAACGTTTTAAATTGCCTGAAAGCACTGAAACCGTTATTGATAAGAGTGCTGAAATTTTTCGAAGTGTAGGAGATAATGGTCCCATTACTTTTGATGATAATAATTTTGATTTTGATGGTTGTAACCTCTCTGAAGTTATTTTGTTCTTACAAAAGCTAGCTAGAAGTCCTAAGGCTAGTGAAATAAACCTGGCTTTTACTAAGCATATTACTAATGCTCTCATGCATGATAGGGAAGAAAAATTAAAACACGAAGATTCTATCCCTAGAAAGTTAGAAGATGGTTGGGAGCCCATCATTAAAATGAAGTTGAAGGATTTTTATTGCAATGCTTTGTGTGATCTTGGTGCTAGTATTTCTGTCATTCCTAAAAAGCTTTATGATATGCTTGATTTAGCACCTTTGGAAAATTGTTATTTGGATGTCCACCTTGCTGATGCTACTATAAAGAAACCTTTGGGTAGACTTGATGATGTTCTTATTATGGTTAACAACAACTATGTCCCTGTTGATTTTGTTGTTTTGGATGTTGAATGCAATCTTTATTGTCCTATTGTGCTTGGAAGACCTTTTCTTAGAACTGTTGGTGCTATTATTGATATGAAAGAGGGGAATATAAAATATCAATTCCCACTGAAGAAAGGTATGGAACACTTTCCTAGGAAGAAGATTAAACCACCTTTTGATTCTATTGTTCAAACAAACTATGATGTTGATCTTTATACACTTGGTAATACTTGATGCATGCTTTTTGCGTAGCTAAAAGGCGTTAAAGAGAAGCGCTTATGGAAGGCAACTCATTTTACTTTTCTGCAATTTTTCTTTTATTGGGTCAAGGTTCTTGTCTACTTCTATAGCAACTCCTTTGTATCTTTACTTTTTCGTATTGTTGTGCCAACGAAAGTCTCTAATGTTAAGATGATGCTATATTGGGATGACTGCGCAAGAACAGATTTCTGCTGTTCATTGTACGAAATTCCAAATATTATATAAACGTGATTTAAATCTGCAATTGTTTGTTCATATTTCTGATATATGTATGCATCTTTCATTAGTTCAACGTTTTTTGATCTGAGACCCGTAAGTGCCTCAAAAAAATTCGTCTTTGCGGACTGTTCTGGTTTTGACAGATTCTGTCTTTTGTTTTGCATTTTCTCTATTACAAGTGTTAGGTGGAATTCTTTTTTGGGTGGAGGAGCTTCACTTAAGGCTAGTAACAGTATATAATGTTTAAGATTATTGCTATGTTTGCATCCTTACAGAACATGTGAGTTTTTTATTGATGCACTAACCCTCTAATGAGAATTATGTTGAGTTTGGGGTGAAGGAAGTTTTCAAGTGTCAAGAGAGAAGGGTGATATAATAAGATCAAGAAGAGTGAAGAGCTTAAGCTTGGGAGGCTCCCATGGATCTCCCCAGCATATTTCAAGAAGACTCAAGCGTCTAAGCTTGGGGATTCCCAAGGCATCACCTTCTTCATCGACAAAGTATCAGGTCATCTCTAGTGAGACTATATTTTTATTCCTTCATATCATATGTGCTGTTCTTGGAGCGTCTGTGTGCTTTTATTTTCAGTTTGTTTATGTTTTATCTTCTGCTCACAACTTGTTGGATCCTAGCATTCTTGTTTGGGAGAGAGACACGCTCCGCTTTTTCATTATAATACTCCTATTCTTCACTTATACTTGTTGAGTATTTATTTCTAGCGCTGTTAAGCTTTTTGCTCTTGTTTTCATGTATCTCTTGTCAGAGCTATTAGTTCTTTTAAAGAAAGTACTCTCTTGCTTCACTTATACTTGTTTGGAGAGTTGTTTAAATAAGTTGATTGGTGTTTGGTTGGAACAGAAAATGTTGCATGTGGTAATTGGCATAATGGAAAATGCTTACATACTCTTGTAGATCACTATCTTGGATAATTTGATACTTGTCAATTGTTTTGAGTTACTAAGTAGGACATGTTTAAGCTTTTGTATCATGTAAGTAAAACCCATTAATGGAGAACTGCCATAAAGCTTGTTGAAATTTGGTTTGTATAAGTGGTAATTCCAAGGTCTAGATATTTTCTAGTAAAAGAGTTTGGTTAACAAGGAAGACAATGTGGCGTCTTATAATGTTTCTAATATGTTGTCACATAAGTTTTTGCTGTACCGGTTGATAGTTTGTGTTTGCTTAAAAATAACCTTGCTAGCCTAAACTCTGTACTAAGCGGGAATGCTGCTTGTGCATCCAAAACCTTGAGCCAAAATCCATGCCATCTGTGTCCACCATACCTACCTATATGTGGTATTTTCCTTCCACTCCATGTAAATTTTTCATGTGCTACCTTTAAAATATTCAAAATACTCCTTTTTGTGTCTCTGTTTTTAAGCTCATGAGGAAGCAGTAGAGAGCTAGATATAACTTGTGACAAGCAATGTCATTTCCCCCCTTTCACCTGGTGTTGATGGTTTACGTCCTCACTTGAATCAACCCGAGAGCGGCTTAAGCAAAATATAAATGTAACTCACCATTCTCCTCCGTACAATGAAAATCTGAGAAATAAGCTGAAACATTGGTTAGTGGTGAAACAAAGGAGAAAGAGGAATGTACTCGTTCCTCTAAAACCAGCCGCTCTCACAAGTCTAAAAGCCTTGCTTGTTATGGGGGACTAGCTAGTTTCTTTGCTGTGAAGTCGTTGACGAAAGCATGCATATCTCAAAATTGTTTTACTTCTTTTGTATAAAAAATAAAAGCTCTAGCACATGACTAATCATTGCTTCCCTCTGCGAAGGGCCTTTCTTCTTTTTTTTTTGTTCAAGAACGGCCTTTCTTTTACTTTTATGTTGAGTCAGTTTTCCTACTTCTTTCTATCTTCCACAAGCAAACACTAGTGTCAACTTTGGTACAACAATTGTTATATGATGGTGTATTTGACTGATTATATTGATTTGTATTGATGATATCCATGAGATAAATATGTTGAGGTTGAAGCAATTGCTGAAACTAAAATCTTTCTTTGTGTTGGTCAAATACCTTTTACTTAGAGATTATTGCTTTGTGAGTTAACTCTTGTGCAAAACTTTTGGATTCAAGTCTCCAAAGTACTATTCATGAAAAGTTTTGCTCATATGATTCAGTTGTTTACTCATTGCTTAATTAGTAGCAAACTATAGACCATTGACTTGGATCACTTCATTCATTCATGTGCTTTACTGTAACATCCCAAATTTTCAAAAATTGCATAAGCTTGCATTCATTCATCAGCTACATTTGTTTGTTGCATTTAGTTTATTTAAATCCTAGTGGTTTGTTTTTTTTTGTTTTATTTATCCAAATTATGGCATAAAAGGTGCTAAGCAACCTTAGCCATATTTTTAAATATTTTGATTTTATTTGATGGCAAGACTAATGCCATAATATTCTAATTTTGATTAGCTTTCTGAAAAGTTTTTTTACAATTTTTTCTAAAAAGGTTTGGTCTAGTTTTAAATTCAGTTTTGAAAATAGAGAAAAGAAAAAGGAGAAAAGCTTTTGTTAAAAAAAAGAGAAAAGGGCCGCAGCCACCCAGGACCAGCCCAACGGCCAGCCCAGGACCAGCCCAGCAGCACCCGCAGCCCCGGCCTCTCTCTCCCCCTCTTTTCTTTTCCTTCCGACGCCGACAGGTGGACCCCACCAATGACGCGCGATGACGTCAGCACCCCCAGCTCCTGGCGCAAGGAACCGGCCGCGGCACGAATCCGATCCCGACCCAAATCCTAACGATTTTGTTAGGGATTTGCACGAGCACGCCGCCTATATAAACCCCTCCTCGTCCGCTTCTTTTCGCCCCGAAAACCCTAGCGAGATCGCCACCGTGCCGCCTATAGTCGAGCTCGCCGTTCCGCCGCTTGCCGCTGGTAAGAACCCGAGGCCACCGTCGATTCCGACGACCCCAGCCTCTCTCTTTCTTCCCTCTCGCTTTGTTTCGCTCGCGCGCACCTCCTGGACATCGTGCTAATTTTTCTTGTGCGCCAGATCGACGTCAACGTCCATGACCGAAGCAAGCCGCCACCGTCCGCGACTCCGACGAGCAATCCACGGAGGAGGGGATCACCCCGGAGCACGCCGCCTCGCCATCGTGTCCGCCTCGTCACGCTGATCATGCAGGTACTAGCCGCGCGTCCTGGAATGTCGTAGAACGCCGGGAATGCGCGATGCCGCACCGTCGCCGCCGCGCACCACCGCTCACCGAAACCCTAGACTCCGGCCGGTAGATCGAATAGATCTAGACCGTCCGATCTCGCCTATTTCCTAACCCGAATCGGTACCGACCAGTTAGATCCCGCCGCGTGGCAGCCGCGTCAGCTGCACAGTCAGCGCCGCGTCAGTGCCACGTGGGCTGCCTATTTTCTGGATTTATCCCGAATTGGCAGTTTTTCAGAAAAGCCCCCGAAACTTTAAACCTTTATAACTTTTTAATGGCTCGGCCAAATTTAACAAATTTTATATTTTTGAAAATCTCTTGACTTGTAGTATTTTATGCCACTGTTAGTTTCTATAATTGCCATGCGAAAATTATTCAAATTTCAAATGAGTTACTTGAGTAATTTTGGCATATCTTTAAATCTGTAAATTATTTTAAATTATTTTCTTCTGCAAAAATATCTTATTTAGTGTCCTCTATCCAGTAGATATTTTAGTTGGCACTTGTGCATCATGCAGTAATAATGTTTTTGTAGAAACTCAAATAGTGGTATTTTAGCCATAGTATTTGTTTTAATTTATTAAAACCACTTTAAAATATGAATCATGGGCATCATGCATATAGTCTTTAATAGAAAGTAATGACTTTATTAATTGCTAACTTTGATTTGTGTTTGCATAGCAAATCATCATGCATGCATGTTTTATTGTATTGCCATATGTTGTTGTGTATTGAATTGGTGTTATTTGTTTGTTTAGATTGTGAAGAGTGCCAAGAGTGCTGTGAGTGCTGCAACAACCTGAACTACCAAGGCAAGTGCATACACCAATTCATGAAGGACCTACTATTTCATTATATATTGCACTTTAGATTATTTCAGTATCTCTGCATGATAGGCTTATCACTACTGCTATATATATATATGCTATGCAAACCAATTAGGATAGCCACATGACTAGTTGATTAGTAACCTATTTAATTTAGTGGAATTGCTTGCTGCAAAACTGAAGTGTTTTATTGTAGTTGAGTTAAGAAAAATTCTACTAAATTAAAGAACTACCTAGGTGGTATTGGTCCGTATGATGGAGGCGAAGTTGAGTGGCTATTCAGGCCCATCTTATGAGTGAACCTGAATATGTGCACTTGTGAAAGGCCACCTAGGGTTTGAGATTAATGTCACACCATGTTTGTTTGCCCGACCATGCAACCACTAGTCATATGAGCTCTGTCTTGACAGAGTACGTTGTGTGGACCTGGGTCAGTGAGATCTGATGATGTAGAGGGGTAGGACGGTAGTGATCTCGCTAGAGTACCATGGGAAAGCACTTCTGAAAAGTATCGTCTCGATCTTCTCCTTTTCTTCTCACTAAATGAGTGAGTAGGAAGTTTGGGCTGATTGAGTCTAGTGGGGAAAGTGCCACAAACTCTCGAGAGTATTTAAAACTATGATCTTAGCCGTGTCCCCAGTAATGGACAATCACGAGTGACCAAATAAGGATGTTGACAGAAGATCTCTTCATTCCAATTTCAGAAATAAAATTTGATGGGTGAACACGGGTAAATGAGACACTGGATGCGTTCCATGGGAGTGTCTCATAAAGTTAAGTCAAAATTGAAAATGGTTTTATGAAAGGTAGGACAAAATTTTCTTTACGCAATAGCCTTGAACTCCACTAGCCAAATATGCATGTATAATAGTCCTTGTCATTTATAAACCACCATAGTATGACACTTGCCAGCCTGTCACAAGGTATTGACCCAAATTCCCTGGGCTGCAACGTTAATGTTGCAGGTTTTTCAGATGAGGAGTAAGGACGTTTGTTATTTCGAGCTTACAACCAACATGGTCGCCAGTGGCTCATGAAGATGATGGAGCTCAATGTTATTTATTTATGCTGCTTAAACTCTGAATAATATTTCTGGAACCTTATTTATTTTAAGCTAGCTTCGGCTATGCAAGTTGTAATAAAGTACTATATTTCTGGATCATTCGTACGTGTGATGTAATAACGTTTAACATTTATGCATGATATTACATCATGTTGGTGAACGCTAGCCATACTCGATCCTGGGTCTAGCAAATTCACGAAGTATTCTTGCTTTTCAAAGTGAGGGTGCTACATTTACACTATTATTTGATCAAGATTGTGTGGTAGCATGTCACCTCAAAAATTATTTTGTTTTTATCATTTACCTACTCGAGGACGAGTTGGAACTAAGCTTGGGGATGCTGATACGTTGCAAACGTATCTATAATTTTTGATGTTTCATGCTGATATTATGCCTGTTGTTACATGTTTTGCATACACGTTATAGCATTTTTATACATTTTCGGGCACTAACCTATTGACAAGATGCCACAGTGCCAGTTCCTGTTTTCTGCTATTTTTCCTTTTCAGAAAAGTTATTAAGGAAATATCCTCGGAATTGGACGAAAATCAACGGACACAATATTTCACCGAAACATCCACGGAACCCGGAGGATAGCCAGAGAGGCGCCAGGGGGTGCCCTCACCAGGGCTCGGCGCGGCCTCACCTCCTGCCGCGCCGAGGGGTGGTGTGGCCCCTCGGGTGCCCTCCGACGCCGCCCTTTTGCCTATTTATTCCTCCTGCCCCGAAAACCCTAAGTACCCGAGTCATATTCCACGAGAAGTTCCAGAGCCACCGCCGTCGTCAAACCCTACTCGGGAGGATTCCTGGAGCTCTTCCTGTTGGGAATATGCCCTAGAGGTAATAATAAAATGGTTTATTAGCATATTCATGTTTATGATAATAGTTTATTATCCATGATATAATTGTATTAATTGGAAACATAATACATGTGTGGAATATAAACAACCAGGTGTCCTTAGTAAGCCTCTACTAGACTAGTTCGTTAGTCAAGAGATGGTTAGAGTTTCCTAACCATGGACTTGTTATAGTCACTTGATAACGGAGTCATATCATTAGGAGTAATGATGTGATGGACAAGACCCAATAATAAAAGAGTTGCAATTGATCGTGTCATACAGTTTCATTGTCAACGTTTTTAAGATATGCCAAGTATAGTTTCCTTAGACCATAAGATTATGTAACTCCCGTTTACTGGGGGAATGCTTTGTGGACATCAAACGTCGCTTCCTAACTGGGTGACTATAAAGGTGGCTTTCAGGTATCTTCGATGGTATTTGTTGGGTGACATGAATCAAGAGTTGGATTTGTCCTTCCTTGTGACGGAAAAGATATCTCTGGGCCCTCTCGGTAATATAGTATCAGAAAGGTTGCAACCATGTGATTAAGTGTTAATTGCGGAGATCCTATATTATGGACGAGTAAAGAGAACTTGCCAGGTAACGAGATGAAACTAGATACGGAGATATCAATGATCGAATCTCGGGCAAGTTAAATAGCGGTGAGACAAAGGGAATCATATACAAGATTAAGAATCTCCGGCATCGTGGTTCAATCGATACGGAACTTCGTTGAATATGTAGGAGTCAATATGGGCATCCCGGTCCCACTATTGATTATTGATCGGATCATGTCTGCATATTCTCGAACCCGTAGGGTCACACACTTAAGGCTCCGATGTAGCTAGGGCTTGAGGTATTTGATGGTGTGAATGAATATTGATTCGGAGTCTCGGATGAGATCCTAGATATCGCGAGGAGCTCCGGAAGTGTCCGGAGATAAAGTTTCATATAAGGAAAGTGTTTTCCAGGGTTCCGTAAAAGTTCGGGAAAATTTCGGCAGAGTACCGGAAGATTCTAGAAGGTTCCAGAAGGTTCCAAAGGGCCCCACCTTGGGGGGCCACGAACCTAGAAGGTCTCATATGGACCTAGGGGAAGTGCTGCAGCCCACATGCATGGGCTGGCCGCACCAAACCCCAAAGGCCCATGTGACCCAACATATGAAAAGGGCCCCAAAACCCTAGGGGCTACCTTGGGGGGTAAGTTTGCCCTTGGCCGGCCGCCCCTAGGACTTGGGGGAGGGGCAAGGGCTGCCCCCACGCCTATATAAGGAGGAGGGGAGGGCTGGGGGCGCACCCCGTGGAACCCTAGCCGCCGGCCTCCCTCTCCCACCTCCCTCCTCTCTCCTGCAGCCGCTTGGCGAAGCCCTGCAGGAATTTCTCCACCATATCCACCAACACGCCGTCGTGCTGCTGCGATCTCACGAACCACTTCCTCCTCGCTTGCGGTATCAAGGAGAGGAAGTCTTCAGCGAGCTGTACGTGTGGATACCGCGGAGGTGCTGCCCGTTGTGGCACTTCATCGGATTGGATCTTCGAGGAAATACATCTCCTCGTGACTAGATGAGTCTAGTTGCGGGGATCGACTAGCCAACCCCTGCATCGACAAAACGCGTTTGTTCGATCTTCAAGGCTAAGAGATTGGATCTCATTTTCGCTACCTTTGTATAATAGATCTAGATCGTGGGGTTTCTTTCGCTTGTTTCGTATGAAATTTTTTTGTTTTCTATGCAACGACCCCTTCAGTGGTATCAGAGCCTAGATCTATTCGTAGATGTTGGTGCGATTAGAACACAAGTGTTGTGGGCATTGATATTTTATGTTGCTACCTTCTCGCGTGCACTTTGCGTCTTTGAGGTATTGTGAGATTGAAGCGGCCCGGACCAACCTTACTCGTCCACGCACGATAGACCGGTTCCACGACAGACATGCAACTTGTATTGCATAAGTGGCTGGCGGGTGTCTGTTTCTCTTGCTCTAGTGAAGATGCAATTTTCAATGGAAGGCCTTTCAAAAGGATGAGTAAATAAGCAACTACTATATCACCGTTGTGGTTTTGCGTAGATTAGAACGGTTCTATCTCGTTGACCCAAGCCACGTAAAAACTGCATAAACAAAGTAGAGGACGTCTAACTTGTTTTTGCAGGGGGTCATGTGATGTGTTATGGCCAATGTGTGATTTGTGATAATGTATGCAATGATCATGTTTGTAATCTTTCACGACTTGCATGTCGATGAGTACGGCAACCGGCAGGAGCCATATGGTTGTCTATTATTTTATGTGACCTGCGTGTCATTGAATCACCATGTAATTGCTTTACTTTATTGCTAAGAGTAGCATTATTTGTAGTTGCAATAGTTGGTGGACAACCATGGTGATGGCGCCACAATGATGGAGATCATGTCAGTGATGGAGATCATGCCGGTCCTTTGGAGATGGAGATCAAAGGCACAAGAAGAAAGGCCATATCATATCACAATTATGAATTGCATGTGATGTTAATCCTTCTATGCACCTTATTGTTATGCTTAGATGTGATCATGACGGTAGCATGATAAGGTGATCTCTCACGTTAATATCAAGATGTGTTCTCCCCTAGTATGCACCGTTGCCAAAGTTCTTCGTTTCGAAGCACCACGTGATGATTGGGTGTGATAGATTCTACGTTCACATACAACGGGTGTAAGCCAGATTTACACATGCGGAAATACTACGGTTTCCTTGACGAGCCTAGCATGTACAGACATGGCCTCGGAACACAAGAACCGAAAGGTTAAACACGAGTCATATGGACGATATGATCAACATGGTGATGTTCACCTTTGAAGCTACATCATCTCACGTGATGATCGGTTGTGGTGTAGTGGATTTGGATCGTGTGTCACTAAAACAACCAGAGAGATGTTGAGTTTAGTGGGAGTTCATGTACTAATTTTGATTAAGATGAACTAAAATTATCATAAACAAAAGTCCTAAAGATGTCTTTGCAAAAATCCTTGTAGATCATGGTCGACTATGGTGGTCTGTTCGTTGCTAAAGAACTACATCTTGATGGGTCAAACTTTATCGATTGGTACATGCTTTTGTGTGAAGTCCTACACGCCAATGACTTTCTTAACTTGCTAGAAAAACCAATAGGAGATAACCCAAATATTTCTGCAAGCTATGAAGAGTACATGGAGTGGTTTTTGAACA
>QRDG01000124.1:195897-414960 GCA_012064385.1 Puccinellia tenuiflora
ATGGCAATCAAGGAGTTGATGCTGGCAACGATCTACTTCTACATTTATCGTTTTTTATTAGAGGATTTGAATGAGTTTTTGTAATCGAATTGAGTGTGATCTTTAATTAGTGTGTCTCGGTTTGTGAGACGGTTATTCGTGATAAAGACAAGTGGTTGTTCTATTTTCATTAATAATTCTTTTTGATGATCACGTTTCGATTTTGAGATTATTGTCCTTATCTAAACGATGATTAGTTAAACATTTATAAAATATGTGACATACTAAAGATACCCAAAACTTAATAATGACAATTGTTTTAGTCATGCTAAAGATTGAATAAACATTTTCATGTTTTATCAATGTGCCTTATTGAAGGAGTATGACTAAAATGCCACCCTTTGGAAGAGTGACAGGAGTTGCCGGAAATAAACACAAGTGTTGGTTGTATTTTCAGCGAATGTTAAATGTCATTATCTTGTGCGCTCCATCATAAATGATTTGAGTGAATATATGTATTTGTTCGAGTTATGATATTTGATGAGATCAAATAAAATTCTGGAGTTTAGGATATTAAGTTAACAAGAAAATTGAGTCTTTTTTATTTGATCAAAAGAGACAAAATATTTGAGTTATATGTAGTATGTGGACTTGTGAGAACTGTTATCACAAATTACAATGTTTAGAATATTTCAAAGGCGTTTGATATATCCTAAGATATCGTAATCATGCACTATTCAATATTGTGTGATCTCAAAGAAGAGTCTTATTTCGGGGGTTTAATGATAGCATTTAGATTTATTTGATAAACACTCTGCTTAGAAATAAGGGTCTATGTATGATTCGCATAAATTTTCATATGAGTCATGAGAAAAGGTGGTTTCATTAATTATGAGATAATTAGAGACTATTGCGAATAATGTTGTAGTATATTCATAAGTATGACTATGAATGTGATTCCACAATATTAGACTAAAAGGGGCAAACAAATTTGTTGGTTGTGCTAAGTATTTTACTGGTTTATCATGAAAAGGTTTCATTGATAAAGAGGATTGATGGAATAAATTGAGAGACTTAATCAAGGTGGTTGACCTTGCTTTTAATGTATCAAGTGGCACATTTTGAAAAGTGCAATGTTGGTTTAGACTTGACACTTAAAAGAGAAATTGATGATAGTGATCATTGAATTTCAAGTTGAGTTTTTCTGAAAGAAGTAGGATTCAAGAATATTGTATTTTGTCAGGTTGCAAAATAATATTCATGATTTACTTGTCATGTTTGAGAAACAAGACATACCTACAAAACTACAAAGAAGAAATAGAAGCCTTAAATACGAAAGTGACTAAGAGTCATCCTATGTTAAGTTTAAATCACAAAGTAATTGTTATTTGATTTTGTGAAAGTGATGTTTCACATATTTATTACTCAAAAGGGGTTTTGCAGAGAATAAATAAAACTTAAAGCTAGCAAAGTACTAGTGTTTCGTATATGAGTTCTCGAATTTTAAAAGTTAATTAAGAATTTTTGGAGGTGTCCAAAATATCGAGAAAGTGCATAAGAAACTAAGTGGGATCTAATTAACATATGTGGTGACATATATTAAGTTAGAGCAGAAACTATTTTCCATGGTCAAAATATGTGGTGACATATGTTTGAGTGGGAGCTAGTTAATCATTGTCAAATATAAGGATAACATATTTCTGAGTGGGAGCCAAAGTGGTTTCACAATTTAATATGTGTATGGTGTATATTTGAGTGGGAGTTTACAACATCTTGTTTATATGAAATGGAGATTTCATAAATGTTGTAAATATTTCAGGAACCAAATGCATAACTTGTGAAGTTAATTTGAATGTCAAATATCTATGGAGATAGATGCGTATTTTGTCGATAAATGAGTCAGGATGTTTAGCCTAAATTTTTGAAGGAGTTCAAAATGGAACAAGTGGAGAAGTGTTCATTACTTGTTGAAGATATGTGAAACATAAAGTTTATTTTCGATACAAAATAATGGTTGGAGGATATGTTAGTATTCCCTATGAATTGTTCACAGGTCTAAACATATAAGAACCATAATTTTTTGTATTTGATGAAATGTGTCACATCCCGAAAATTCGTCCCTAATGTTAGTAATGTTTTCTCACGCCTGAAAAACTTTTTTCTATTTTCCAAATGTTTTCTTTGAACCAGATGGTCTTTGACTTGACATTGGTTTCGCTCTCTTAGAAATTTCCCAACAATCCCCGATCCTTGTCTACCTCCACCATAATTTCATACCCTTGTTTTGCCGATCAGACATTGATTCCATTTGAACATTCCAAAACCCCTCCCATCGATCCCACCAAAATCCCCCACCACTATTTTATCCTGAAATAAATTCCACCAATCTACCATATGGTTCCCTCATACATATACAACAATCCCATGGAAAAATATTTCATAGTGCCACGCAATATCTCCAAATTTATTCATATTTCCTATTATGCCATTTTTAATCCAGAAATTGTTTAGACACCTTCCACTCATCCAGAAATTCTGTAATTTTGGTAATAAGCCTAATCCCACCTCCTGAACATTTCACTCCATTGGCCCAACCTCATTTGAGCAATATTTGAGGTACTTCCTTTATGATGCCCTTTTTATGCCTAATTGCAATTTCCAAAGCAACCCCTAGCTACAAAAATCATTGGGCATTGACACTTTGCCAAAATCACCAACTCCCATATATAACCCCATATCCACAATATCAGAGCAATCTCATTTGAGGGAGCACACTTAGCATACCCATGCCATTAGGTCATTTTTGGACACCGAATTATTTGACCAACTTCCCTATGTCCAACTGAGCTCCAAATCCACATACATGCTATCTAAACATATCCTATCCTACTGTGAATTTTGGGGATTTTTCTGAATGGAGGAAGACCTCTGTCATTTCATCGAACACCTGGCGCAACCCAGGTTTTCTGAAAATCTTATACATAAAAGTTTGTCGCCTTTGAGTGATTCTGGTTTTGTTGTGTTGGTCTCGTCGTTACGAACCCAGTGGTGCGACCCGTTTTCCATTTCATGCCCCGAGTCAACGGGAACGCGACGATGTCACTCGCGTCGCGCTCTGGGCGTCCCGGACGTGCGCGTTTTGGCAAACCCTAACTCCCGCTTAGCCTAAACTCTGACTAATCCCCGCATAGTAGCTTCCCTGTGGACTACTGCTCGTCCAGCTCGGCGTCCCTATCTAGCTCCCGTCCTTATCCCCTTCGTTGATTTTATTTTTGGAGCAAGCATCGAAGTGTCGCTGTCCATTGCTCCTTGCCCCTGCCTATATAGAGGCCAGGTCGATCCCTCCCCGCGCAGCCCGACCGCACTCTCCTCACTCCCTCTCCGCTTCCAGGTAGCCAGGAAATGGGGGAGCTCATCGTGCTCAGCGTGTGCGGCCGTCGTGGCCGGCAGCCAAGACGAACCCGAGCTCACCTCGTGCCCCCATGCCTCCCGCAGCCGCCGCTTCCGCTGCGTGTGACCCCGTCGTCGCCGTCGCCCTCCCGAGCCGCACCATGGCCAGCGTCGTCGCTGCCTCCCGTCTGCCGCCGCGTCTTCGTCCTCCCGGGAGCCGCCGCGGCCGACACAGGTTCGACCAAGGCGGCGAACCCCGCGGTCCCCGGCGCCTCTGGCCCTCCTTCGGACGCGGCTAGGCCCGGAGCGGCCGCCCGCGTCGCCGACGTCCCCGCCGGCCGTCCGGTCGCCGGCCTCGGCCTCCACCCGTGCAGAGCCGCCATCACCTCGCCACGGAGGTCGCAGGTGCCGCGCGCCGAGGCCGTCCCCGTCTACGGCCGCTTGACCCCAGCCGCGGTGGGGCTCGACGTCCTCGCCGCCGTCCCCGGCCGGCCTTGCCGAGATGGCTGCCGCCGGCGGTCGGCCACTCCCCGGCCGTTCCCGAGCCCTTCCGTACGGGAGCCAGGGAGAAGAGCTCTCGATCGATCGATTGAGCTAGCTGAAGACGTAACCCATTTTTTTTTTCAGGTTTACGCTTTCATGAGGAGAAAGCGTATTTCTAGATAATACGCGACCAGTCCGGCCCGGTTCAGAAGCAGCCCAATGCAGTTTTTTTTCCGAAGTGAGCAGCGATTAGCTAATCATCGCACGGCCATAACTTTTGAACCGTAGCTCCGTTCGAGGTGATTCAAATTTCTAAATTCATGGTTTGAGAAGATCTATCCAGTGGTATAGGTTTCACATTTTTGTAAAATGTTTATATGCTCAGCACCCGCGTATGCATGTATAGGTATTCCGCGGTACCGGCAAATCGAGACCCGAACCCGTCATGTGCCCGTGACCCCCTAAGCCAAATGGTGTCGATCTTCGAAGGCAAGCTAACCACTTGCTATGAACACTCAAGCGGTGTTGTTTGTTTGCAGATCATCATGTCACATATGCGCGTTATATTTTATTGCTAGCCGATGCTGATGTTGGTTCCGGTGATTTCATGTGTATATTTGCATGCTATGTTCATTCAAGCTTAGGTAGCTACGCCATGTTTAATTTCAAGTATAGATAGTGATGCCATGTTCCACTCATCATCCATGTGTGCATTAGAATGACGAGTGAATAATTTGTGCGCCTCGCACTTGCGTGGCTTTGTCGAACCACCTGACCAGCTAACTATAACTAAGCGTCCCCATGATTGTTTGCTTCTTCTCCTTCGCCGAGGTGAGGAGCGGACGAATGTCGTCTTATGATCCTCGGAGTTGGGGCATTTGCCAAAAGAGTTATTTGCTTCTTCTCCCTCCGTCAAACTTGGCTGGCGTATGCCGCCTTGACTGCGACGCTTGGGAAGCTGGCTTTCATTTGGGTCTTTTGCCAAGATTGCTGACACCACGTCGAGTTAATCCTCGAGTGGAATGGATGCTTTCTTTCTTATGATTGCTTATCATTTGTCAACTGTGCGTCACGAGATATCGTGGCTTTGGTTTATATCCTGTCAACTGTGCGTCACGAGATATCGTGACTTTGTTTTCATTCCTGTAATACGATAAACCCATCAAGTGTGGGTTGAGTTCCGGCCGGCGACTAAATACATGTTGGGCACCGCCCACGTGGATTGAATCTCGTCTACTTTTCTGTAGAGTTGTGGCGTGTGTTGGACGGTACCATGCACCACTCCCCATTCCGGCGATGATGGACTGGAGGAACCGCCGCAGTCAATGGAATGGAGGAACGGGATCGCGTGGACGCCTCCACTAACTTTTGTAGTCGATCTGTGGCTGCTACTGGCCGGAGGTATCTCCGCCATCGCCCGGTTGACGCTAACCAACTGTGTTGTTTATTTTCTTTTACCCAACCTGTGGCTGTCACTGGTCGGAGTTATCTCCGCCATCGCCCGGTTGAACTAACCATTGATTGAACTAACTATATATTGTTTGAAATATTGAGTGCAGTTTGTTTCTGTTTCATGTTGATATGATATTATGATTTTGCATTGGACTAATCTGTTTCATGTTGATATGATATTATATTTATTGTGTGGGACTAACCCTCTGTTGTTGGAATTGTTGTTGAAAGAAACTGGATTAAATGAACCAACCCTCCAAGCTTCGATAGGGTCAGTCCATAGTGCCACCAATCTGAACCTTGAACGCACTGCCACTGTCGCCCAAATGGGAGAGCCATAACCTATGTAACCTATCATGCCTCCTTTGATGCTACCCACTTGGCAAGTCTAGTCGGATACTGCATAGTTGTGGTCGGGGCTAGTCTTGTGAAGGTTCCGGAGCTAGGCGTTGCTCATGAGTTGGGGACGTGCCGGATTCACTTCGTCATAAGACTTAGCCCGAGTGGTAAGTCGGTAGCTATACAAGGAGTGTCTTGGTAGCGTGAACGGTTATGTAATTGTATCTTGCCGTCGCGAAGCAAGGTGCATTTAGATGGGTGGTAACTGCAACCTCTCGAGAGTGTATCAACTAGCAGCTAGCCTTGTTCCTAGGTTATGGAACAGTTCAGTGTCGGTCACACTATTGTCCTTTGTCGAGTCCGGAGGTTAAACTTAAGTTCGGTGTGAAAGTAAGATGAACAACCTGATTTCACTAAATAAACAATAAGATGATGCAGGGAATGTTACCTCAGTTGTGAATGGTTACCCGTGTTGAGGGATGGCGGTGCGATCGTTGGGGGCCTAGAGTTAGGCCTGAGCCAACATCATCCGTGCATTACCTAGTGGATAGATGAGGCCAGTGGGCCTAGCAGTGGAAAGATGTGGTGAGGCCGTTGGGCCTAGTTGTGACAGGTTTGTTATAATACGTATTACCAATGGGTACATCCGTTATTCGTCACAGGTAAGTTCTCTTGTCTGATCGCCGGTGCACGATCCAACCCCACCTGGCTTGGACTCTGTACTGGTGATACCCCATCATCTAGTTATGCCATGATTTGTCGTGCTACCCTGTTTCTATCCACTTGGAATGTCGTGAGTAGACACTTTCCATGTTTAGATTATTTTCTGTCACTAGTTACTTGTCGCATGATTACTTGACTGTTCATGTCTTGTGGTTATTTTCTTGCGAGTACATCATTGTACTCAGACTGGCTTTTCATGTGGCCAGACCTTGAGAGGATCCATCTCCGACCATAGCAAGGAGATCGAGCAGGAGCGTGCTAGGATCAGTAGCCCAGCCAGATGCCTGTGGAATGGAGCCGCACCAAGACGTTGTCGTACCATTATCTTCCGCTGCCAATTAAACTCCGTCCCGTGCCATACTTGGCAATGATAAATTTTCTTGCCTTGATGGCCATGTAAACCATTTATAGCCCTTTGGGCCTGATTGTGTAATGATATTTCCGCTATGTTGCATTGTCGTAACGTGCGTCCGGATATCCTGGGCTGGCGCACGGGGCGACCGCCTTTCTGACGACCTGTGTCAGAAGGGGGTGCCACAGAGCATGGTATCAGAGCACCAGGCTGGCTGTAGACTACCCTAGCATGGAGAGCCCCGCCATACTTTTGCCCGACAACGACCCGATGGATTTAACCCGTCTCCGCCTAACTGGCATGGCTCGTGTCGGTCAACAGTATGGTGTAGAAAAGCTTGTCCCAACCCTTTCCCAACGCGACTTGCCGGTTTCTTTCTTGATAAGGAATCGACACTACCCATTAGTATGAGACCCAAGTCCTGGATACCTATAAAATCCCACCCTCGCTTGCTATCCTTTGCAACCCAACTCTCTTGAAGCAGATCCCACTCCGGAGTCTTGCGCTCTCCTCTCTCCCAAGTACCTTAGCTGGAGTTGGTAGTTGGAAATCGCCCTTATTTTCGAGACCACCGCTGAGTTTCGCCCCAGTTTTCCACCTCTGCTGTGGGAGGCTGCTCACGATATTATTGGTTGTGTTTCTCGGCCGGTGTACCGTGTATACCGGTCTAACCTCTCCTCCTGCGTGAGCGAGTATCATGCCGACGTGCATGTCACTCCAAGTGCCTTAGGAAGCCGCGACAGAACCTTCCGCGCCTCGCTTCTTCCCGCCAAACTCTCTTGCAAGCCCAGCCATCCCATGGTAAGCATTGGGGTGATGCTCAACGCAACCTTGTCCCACCTCAAAGCCTACACCACCGCCTTGGGAAGCATTCTTGCCTACCACTTGGAGGAATGCCATTCCAATAGGCAAGACCTTGCCGAGTCCCACAGCCCACTGACAAGAGCACAGTGGATACCAAGCTTTGCGTAGGACCAAAATAGCAAGATCCAAAAGGCAACAAAGTGGATGCCCGGATCAAGTCCCCACCAAGTGAGGAGTCCTAAGTTTGTAGGTGAGAGTTTGTGAGGTTGTTTGTTCTTCTATGTTTGCTTGTATCGCATGTTAGCTTGGCAGCTATGGGACTTGTTATTTCAACTCCGTGTGAAAACTTGATGTTATTTGTTCGCTTGTTAACTACTTGGTTGACGTGCGACAAAACACCATGCCCTTTCTTCCTTTTGAAAGTTTTGAACCAATGACAGAACACTTAAAACAGGACGTGTATGTGAACCAAGACACATATGCCCACCTGTAAAATTAACACAACATTTGAATGGGATATTATTTTCTAGTTGGAAAAATGTTCTGGTGTGTCGCACGATTTTAACCATTAAGTGGATATATTGGAGGATACACCATACCCACGGTACCCCGCTCACTTGATTATTCATGTGTAGATCTTGCTTGATTTGCCATGCTTATGGTTGGTTGAACAAAAAAAAAAAAAACCTTAGATTTAATTTTTATAACCATAGAAGCAAATCCTATGTTGATTGATTGTGTGAGCCCCTTCCATGCCATCCTTAGAATGCATTGAGTGTGATAGAAACGTTATGCTTTGATAATGTTTTGTTTTAGTAAAATATCCTGTTGAACGTTAAACTCTAATATTTTGTAGAAAAAGTTTTAAAATATTTGAAAAATAAGGGTGTATTAAACCATACAAGAAATATCTTGTATAACCCCGGGAATCTCTATTAGTCTCCGAATCTCGGGACGAGATTCTTTTTAAGGGGGGAAGGTTTGTCACATCCCGAAAATTCGTCCCTAATGTTAGTAATGTTTTCTCACGCCTGAAAAACTTTTTTCTATTTTCCAAATGTTTTCTTTGAACCAGATGGTCTTTGACTTGACATTGGTTTCGCTCTCTTAGAAATTTCCCAACAATCCCCGATCCTTGTCTACCTCCACCATAATTTCATACCCTTGTTTTGCCGATCAGACATTGATTCCATTTGAACATTCCAAAACCCCTCCCATCGATCCCACCAAAATCCCCCACCACTATTTTATCCTGAAATAAATTCCACCAATCTACCATATGGTTCCCTCATACATATACAACAATCCCATGGAAAAATATTTCATAGTGCCACGCAATATCTCCAAATTTATTCATATTTCCTATTATGCCATTTTTAATCCAGAAATTGTTTAGACACCTTCCACTCATCCAGAAATTCTGCAATTTTGGTAATAAGCCTAATCCCACCTCCTGAACATTTCACTCCATTGGCCCAACCTCATTTGAGCAATATTTGAGGTACTTCCTTTATGATGCCCTTTTTATGCCTAATTGCAATTTCCAAAGCAACCCCTAGCTACAAAAATCATTGGGCATTGACACTTTGCCAAAATTACCAACTCCCATATATAACCCCATATCCACAATATCAGAGCAATCTCATTTGAGGGAGCACACTTAGCATACCCATGCCATTAGGTCATTTTTGGACACCGAATTATTTGACCAACTTCCCTATGTCCAACTGAGCTCCAAATCCACATACATGCTATCTAAACATATCCTATCCTACTGTGAATTTTGGGGATTTTTCTGAATGGAGGAAGACCTCTGTCATTTCATCGAACACCTGGCGCAACCCAGGTTTTCTGAAAATCTTATACATAAAAGTTTGTCGCCTTTGAGTGATTCTGGTTTTGTTGTGTTGGTCTCGTCGTTACGAACCCAGTGGTGCGACCCGTTTTCCATTTCATGCCCCGAGTCAACGGGAACGCGACGATGTCACTCGCGTCGCGCTCTGGGCGTCCCGGACGTGCGCGTTTTGGCAAACCCTAACTCCCGCTTAGCCTAAACTCTGACTAATCCCCGCATAGTAGCTTCCCTGTGGACTACTGCTCGTCCAGCTCGGCGTCCCTATCTAGCTCCCGTCATTATCCTCTTCGTTGATTTTATTTTTGGAGCAAGCATCGAAGTGTCGCTGTCCATTGCTCCTTGCCCCTGCCTATATAGAGGCCAGGTCGATCCCTCCCCGCGCAGCCCGACCGCACTCTCCTCCCTCCCTCTCCGCTTCCAGGTAGCCAGGAAATGGGGAGCTCATCGTGCTCAGCGTGTGCGGCCGTCGTGGCCGGCAGCCAAGACGAACCCGAGCTCACCTCGTGCCCCCATGCCTCCCGCAGCCGCCGCTTCCGCTGCGTGTGACCCCGTCGTCGCCGTCGCCCTCCCGAGCCGCACCATGGCCAGCGTCGTCGCTGCCTCCCGTCTGCCGCCGCGTCTTCGTCCTCCCGGGAGCCGCCGCGGCCGACACAGGTTCGACCAAGGCGGCGAACCCCGCGGTCCCCGGCGCCTCTGGCCCTCCTTCGGACGCGGCTAGGCCCGGAGCGGCCGCCCGCGTCGCCGACGTCCCCGCCGGCCGTCCGGTCGCCGGCCTCGGCCTCCACCCGTGCAGAGCCGCCATCACCTCGCCACGGAGGTCGCAGGTGCCGCGCGCCGAGGCCGTCCCCGTCTACGGCCGCTTGACCCCAGCCGCGGTGGGGCTCGACGTCCTCGCCGCCGTCCCCGGCCGGCCTTGCCGAGATGGCTGCCGCCGGCGGTCAGCCACTCCCCGGCCGTTCCCGAGTCCTTCCGTACGGGAGCCAGGGAGAAGAGCTCTCGATCGATCGATTGAGCTAGCTGAAGACGTAACCCATTTTTTTTTTCAGGTTTACGCTTTCATGAGGAGAAAGCGTATTTCTAGATAATACGCGACCAGTCCGGCCCGGTTCAGAAGCAGCCCAATGCAGTTTTTTTTTCCGAAGTGAGCAGCGATTAGCTAATCATCGCACGGCCATAACTTTTGAACCGTAGCTCCGTTCGAGGTGATTCAAATTTCTAAATTCATGGTTTGAGAAGATCTATCCAGTGGTATAGGTTTCACATTTTTGTAAAATGTTTATATGCTCAGCACCCGCGTATGCATGTATAGGTATTCCGCGGTACCGGCAAATCGAGACCCGAACCCGTCATGTGCCCGTGACCCCCTAAGCCAAATGGTGTCGATCTTCGAAGGCAAGCTAACCACTTGCTATGAACACTCAAGCGGTGTTGTTTGTTTGCAGATCATCATGTCACATATGCGCGTTATATTTTATTGCTAGCCGATGCTGATGTTGGTTCCGGTGATTTCATGTGTATATTTGCATGCTATGTTCATTCAAGCTTAGGTAGCTACGCCATGTTTAATTTCAAGTATAGATAGTGATGCCATGTTCCACTCATCATCCATGTGTGCATTAGAATGACGAGTGAATAATTTGTGCGCCTCGCACTTGCGTGGCTTTGTCGAACCACCTGACCAGCTAACTATAACTAAGCGTCCCCATGATTGTTTGCTTCTTCTCCTTCGCCGAGGTGAGGAGCGGACGAATGTCGTCTTATGATCCTCGGAGTTGGGGCATTTGCCAAAAGAGTTATTTGCTTCTTCTCCCTCCGTCAAACTTGGCTGGCGTATGCCGCCTTGACTGCGACGCTTGGGAAGCTGGCTTTCATTTGGGTCTTTTGCCAAGATTGCTGACACCACGTCGAGTTAATCCTCGAGTGGAATGGATGCTTTCTTTCTTATGATTGCTTATCATTTGTCAACTGTGCGTCACGAGATATCGTGGCTTTGGTTTATATCCTGTCAACTGTGCGTCACGAGATATCGTGACTTTGTTTTCATTCCTGTAATACGATAAACCCATCAAGTGTGGGTTGAGTTCCGGCCGGCGACTAAATACATGTTGGGCACCGCCCACGTGGATTGAATCTCGTCTACTTTTCTGTAGAGTTGTGGCGTGTGTTGGACGGTACCATGCACCACTCCCCATTCCGGCGATGATGGACTGGAGGAACCGCCGCAGTCAATGGAATGGAGGAACGGGATCGCGTGGACGCCTCCACTAACTTTTGTAGTCGATCTGTGGCTGCTACTGGCCGGAGGTATCTCCGCCATCGCCCGGTTGACGCTAACCAACTGTGTTGTTTATTTTCTTTTACTCAACCTGTGGCTGTCACTGGTCGGAGTTATCTCCGCCATCGCCCGGTTGAACTAACCATTGATTGAACTAACTATATATTGTTTGAAATATTGAGTGCAGTTTGTTTCTGTTTCATGTTGATATGATATTATGATTTTGCATTGGACTAATCTGTTTCATGTTGATATGATATTATATTTATTGTGTGGGACTAACCCTCTGTTGTTGGAATTGTTGTTGAAAGAAACTGGATTAAATGAACCAACCCTCCAAGCTTCGATAGGGTCAGTCCATAGTGCCACCAATCTGAACCTTGAACGCACTGCCACTGTCGCCCAAATGGGAGAGCCATAACCTATGTAACCTATCATGCCTCCTTTGATGCTACCCACTTGGCAAGTCTAGTCGGATACTGCATAGTTGTGGTCGGGGCTAGTCTTGTGAAGGTTCCGGAGCTAGGCGTTGCTCATGAGTTGGGGACGTGCCGGATTCACTTCGTCATAAGACTTAGCCCGAGTGGTAAGTCGGTAGCTATACAAGGAGTGTCTTGGTAGCGTGAACGGTTATGTAATTGTATCTTGCCGTCGCGAAGCAAGGTGCATTTAGATGGGTGGTAACTGCAACCTCTCGAGAGTGTATCAACTAGCAGCTAGCCTTGTTCCTAGGTTATGGAACAGTTCAGTGTCGGTCACACTATTGTCCTTTGTCGAGTCCGGAGGTTAAACTTAAGTTCGGTGTGAAAGTAAGATGAACAACCTGATTTCACTAAATAAACAATAAGATGATGCAGGGAATGTTACCTCAGTTGTGAATGGTTACCCGTGTTGAGGGATGGCGGTGCGATCGTTGGGGGCCTAGAGTTAGGCTTGAGCCAACATCATCCGTGCATTACCTAGTGGATAGATGAGGCCAGTGGGCCTAGCAGTGGAAAGATGTGGTGAGGCCGTTGGGCCTAGTTGTGACAGGTTTGTTATAATACTTATTACCAATGGGTACCTCCGTTATTCGTCACAGGTAAGTTCTCTTGTCTGATCGCCGGTGCACGATCCAACCCCACCTGGCTTGGACTCTGTACTGGTGATACCCCATCATCTAGTTATGCCATGATTTGTCGTGCTACCCTGTTTCTATCCACTTGGAATGTCGTGAGTAGACACTTGCCATGTTTAGCTTATTTTCTGTCACTAGTTACTTGTCGCATGATTACTTGACTGTTCATGTCTTGTGGTTATTTTCTTGCGAGTACATCATTGTACTCAGACTGGCTTTTCATGTGGCCAGACCTTGAGAGGATCCATCTCCGACCATAGCAAGGAGATCGAGCAGGAGCGTGCTAGGATCAGTAGCCCAGCCAGATGCCTGTGGAATGGAGCCGCACCAAGACGTTGTCGTACCATTATCTTCCGCTGCCAATTAAACTCCGTCCCGTGCCATACTTGGCAATGATAAATTTTCTTGCCTTGATGGCCATGTAAACCGTTTATAGCCCTTTGGGCCTGATTGTGTAATGATATTTCCGCTATGTTGCATTGTCGTAACGTGCGTCCGGATATCCTGGGCTGGCGCACGGGGCGACCGCCTTTCTGACGACCTGTGTCAGAAGGGGGTGCCACAAAATGTGACCCAAGTTCTTGGTTAGAAGAACGTGTTAGAAATGAGGAGTCATTTCAACATAGAGATGAGATAATTGAATCTAGAGATTGGTAGACTTGGTTGAAGTCATGACACCAAACTAGATTGGAAATCTCATAAAGGCAGAAGCGCAGCGAAACCATGATCGAAAATATCGAAGTGAAAAGTATAGCACTATAGATTTGTGAGTCTACAACATATAGGAGTATATGATTAATTCAAGAATTAAAAGATATAATATTTTGGTTTGAGAAAATTTGTTTCAACATTGAGTGAGTTCCGGGTGCACATGCTATGTGAAAGTTCTTTTGACTGATCATACGTCATGTAGGCATGAAAGGGAAACGAAAATCTCACTCTATAATCAAACATATTATATCCGTCATATGATGATGGGGTTTATCATGTGATGATACGAGGTTTATCATGTGATGATAAAGTAATGTCAAATTAGGTGACATTGACGTTTTGCAAGGAACATAGAGAACTGTATAGTACAGAGCACGGACAGAACCTCTTCCACAAGCAAACATGATCAGCACTGAGACTACATGAATGTTAGACTTCATGAGTGTTGGATCGGGAAAATGTAAACTAGATTATTGACTCTAGTGCAAGTGGGAGACTGTTGGGAATATGCCCTAGAGGCAATAATAAAATGGTTTATTAGCATATTCATGTTTATGATAATAGTTTATTATCCATGCTATAATTGTATTAACCGGAAACATAATACATGTGTGGAATATAAACAACCAGGTGTCCCTAGTAAGCCTCTACTGGACTAGTTCGTTAGTCAAGAGATGGTTAGAGTTTCCTAACCATGGACTTGTTATAGTCACTTGATAACGGAGTCATATCATTAGGAGTAATGATGTGATGGACAAGACCCAATAATAAAGAGTTGCAATTGATCGTGTCATACAGTTTCATTGCCAACGCTTTAGTATGTGCCAAGTATAGTTTCCTTAGACGATGAGATTATGTCACTCCCGTTTACCGGAGGAATACTTTGTGGACATCAAACGTCACTTCGTAATTGGGTGATTATAAAGGTGGTTTCAGGTATCTCCGATGGTATTTGTTGGGTGACATGAATCAAGAGTGGGATTTGTCCTACCTTGTGACGGAAAAGATATCTCTAGGCCCTCTTGGTAATGTAGCATCAGAAAAGGTTGCAACCATGTGATTAAGTGGTAATCACGGAGATCCTATATTATGGACGAGTAAAGAGAACTTGCCAGGTAACGAGATGAAACTAGATATGGAGATATCGACGATCGAATCTCGGGCAAGTTAAATATCGGTGAGACAAAGGAAATCGTATACGAGATTAAGAATCTCCGGCATCGTGGTTCAATCGATAAAGAACTTTGTTGAATATGTAGGAGTCAATATGGGCATCCCGGTCCCGCTATTGATTATTGATCTGATCATGTCTATATGTTCTCGAACCCGTAGGGTCACACACTTAAGGCTCCGATGTAGCTAGGGCTTGAGATATTTGATGGTGTGAATGAATATTGATTCGGAGTCTCGGATGAGATCCTAGACATCATGAGGAGCTCCGGAAGAGTCCGGAGATAAAGTTTCATATAAGGAAAGTGGTTTCCAGGGTTCCGGAAAAGTTCGGGAATTTTCCGGCAGGGTACCGGAATAATTCTAGAAGGTTCCGGAGGGCCCCACCTTGGGGGCCACGAACCTAGAAGGCCCACATGGACGGAGGGGACTAGGGGAGGTGCAGAAGCCCACTTGGGCTGGCCGCACCCTCTCCCTAAAGGCCCATGCGGCTGGCCCATGGGAGGCACCCAAAACCCTAGGGGGCTGACTTGGGGAACAAGTTCCCTCAAGCCGCCGGCCCTAGGGCTTGGAGGAGGGGCCAAGGCAGCCCCCCACGCCTATATAAAGAGGAGGGGAGGGCTGGGGCGTGGTACCCCATACCCTAGCCGCACCACCCCTCTCCTCCCTCCTCTCTCTCTCGTACACGGCTTGGCGAAGCCCTGTCCGCGGGAAAACCTCCACCATCTCCACCACCACGCCGTCGTGCTGCTGAGATCTATCTAGCCACTTCCTCCTCGCTTGCGGGATCAAGGAGAGGAAGTCTTCATCGAGATGTACGTGTGGATACCGCGGAGGTGCTGCTCATGCGGTGCTCCATCGGATTGGATCTCGGATCGGATAATACATCTCCTCGCGACTAGATGAGTCTAGTTGCGGGGATCGACAGACCAACCCCTGCATCGACAAAAGGCTTTGTTCGTTCTTCAAGGGTAAGAGATTGGATCTCCTTCTCGCTACCTTCATCTAATAGATCTAGATCCGTTGGGTTTCTTCCGCTTGTTACGTAGGAATTTTTTTTGTTTTCTATGCAACGAACCCTTCATCTCCGACGTGGTAGATAAACACCACTCCAAAGTTAGCCGCCACCATCCAGTAGAAGCTCGAAAAAACGATGCCCCAAGAGGAAGAACGACGTAGTAGGCGCCTCCATCGTTCGATCCGAGAGACCCAGATCTGGGGTTTCCTTACAGTAGCACGAATGAGTAGACACAGACTCCGATGACGATGCCTTCAAGAAGGTACCGGCGAGTAACGTCGCCATCGCCCGCCATGACTAGGGTCGGAGCATGGTTTTCACCGGCAGCCGCACATCCCCAACTCGCCGAGTGAATTGACGAGACAAGCAAAGACGATGCCTTCGACAAGGTGACGACGCCAAACGACGCCGCCATCGTTCGCCAAGACCGAGGTTGATCACATGAAAATTAGACGAGGAAGAAAATTATGCCGCATGATCCTCTGTGGGGTTTCCTTCTCGCTTTATATAGACTGCTACACATCGTAGAGATTACAACATATCCCAACATCCGGATCCTACATAATATTCTCTAACCATCTTATAGACTGTTATGTATTGGACCTTCGCAATTAAGGATAACTCAAAAGTGTGTTTCTAGGAGGACGGATGGTTGTGCCGAAGTTCCCCCAAATGTACCCAACCCTTCATATTGCAAGGGATAAACATGCTTCTTTCACTGCGGTCCTAACCAAGAACATGACAAACTTCTCCTTCTGGAGAGTTTTAATTGGTAAAAAAAGGGCGGCAAGGAATCATTCTTCATTCCAACCTCTCCGATGTTTCAATTAATCAACTAGCAGAACTCTTTCGATCAAATTACTCAAAATGGCCAATACTTCATCAAATCTATGTTTGTGGCATTAGTTTCCTCGGATATAACCTTCCGAACAAGGCAACTTTGGAAACTTAAAGTTCCTCTAAAGATGGTGATCTTTCACCCAGCGTTTGTACCAAAGATTGTGATGAGACGGGCTATGAGGATTGTGGAAACCAAAATTGCAATGGGACAGTTGTGGGGATGGGGAAACCAAAATTGCAATGAGACGGTTGTGGGTGATTTTTTTTATCCAAATTGTCAACGGCCTACCTTTGCTCGACTTCCGGAGGACCATACTTCTTGGGTGTTCTTTTTCTTTGTGTCAGCTTCTTTGTTGAATTTGTATAGATTATGTGCATCGACGATACTGTTGGGCACCTAACCTTGCAGTGCTCCTTTGCGCGCGCAGTTTGGTTTGATGTGCTGTCTCCGTATGGGCTTCAGCATCTCACCCCTGATGCTAACTCTGAGATCAGCGCTTGGTGGCAGGCAGTCAGTGCAGCTGCGCCGAGAACAGCGAGGAAGGAGGTCAACTCGGTGGTTATCTTAGTAGCGAGATCTCTGTGGCTCGAGCGCAATAGTAGGGTTTTTGACAAGGTAGCAACCATGTCTCACGAGATCTGTCGTAGGATCAGAGTAGAGTTCGAGCTGTGGAGAGAGGCGGGGCTGTGTGGGGTATCGGGAGGAATTCATAGATAGTCTCTAGTGTGGTGTAGGCCGTTTGGGTCTGAAATTCTTGTAAATTGCTGTAAATCACTCCTTTCTATCTTAATATAGAAGACACGCATTCCTGGTGCGTGTTCTTGAAAAATACCCTTCCAAGCTCCTTTGAGGCTTTGACCGTGTAGCAAATTTTACTATGTTAGTCGTTTGGTTTGTAGGATTGGATTGGTTTTTAGGAATCATTTGTACTGCATTACATAGGAAGTTTAGTATTCACTTGTTTTCCTTGTGGCATCAACAATTATCTAGTCCAAATTCCTATAGTTAGCTAATTCTATAGGATTCAAGTGGGCATACCACTCTAATGATGTATTTTTTCTTGCTCCTTCGTTTTGATATTCGAAAGAACTTCAACAAAATTAACTACGTCAGTAAGTGATTCATCATTATTTTACATCCAAGGACTGAAAACTCTCGGCCAACAATCGGTACTCCCACGATATCACGAGATAAAGTTAAAAGAAAACAACGCATCTCTGAAACAGCAACCCGTCTGTTGCTTTATAAAAGCAGGGCTTCAAAGCCTTTTCTCTAAAAATAAAAAACAGCAAGCCGTCTTGCCATTACAAGTTCAGAATCAGACTAAATTACCAACGTGAACAGAATGCCCAAAATGGCCGAATTACTAAGCGACTGAAGAGCTCGCTGAGAAAGTACAAACATCGGATCGCGCGTTCAAGACGCTGTTGCCGCCGCGATGTGCACCGCGTCCGAGCTGAGCGTTGCTGGTAGAACCCGCTCGTGGATCGGCCTCCTGCTTGCTATGCCAAGACTGATCACTCACGGTGTCGCCGCTGCGCTGCTCGACATCGTCGCTGTTGGACTGCGAGGCCGTCCACGACCGGTCGGTGGAATCGACGGAGTTGGGCTCCCACGAGCACGTCCACGGGTTGCCGGCGAAACTGTTGCTCCCGGCGGACTCCTGCGGCCCAGTCTCCCCACAGATGTCCCGGACGGACACGTACTTGTGCAGGCTCGGCTCCATGAGGTCGTCCTTGACAACGACTTCGGACTCGACGACGTGCGTGTCCGCCGCAGCCGGTGCCCTCCCGCCGTAGCTTACGTTGACCGACCCCTTGTCGTCGGCCGACCGTTCCAGCTCGAAGCTCCTGTTCTCCGACGAGGAGTTGAGGTCGGCAACCGCTTCAAGAATAGAGCAGGCCTTGGACACGCACGCCGGGAGCGAGAAAGCCGGCGCTGCCGCGGCCGTCTCGCTGGCGTTCTGCTGGTGATAGCTCTGGATGTCCTCCAGAAGCAGGGAGGCATAAGAGTTGCCGTTGTGGTCGAAGTCGCGAGAGGACCTCCGCGACGACCTGCCCGCCGGCCCTGCCTTCGGGTTGGCGACGCTCTCGGCCACGATGCTCACCGTGTGCGTCGCGTTCATCCTGGACGACGGTGCTTTGGTCTCTGACGCCATGGCCTCATTCACGAAGGCGATGGAGTTAATACCGTTGTGGTCGAAGTCGCGAGACGATCGCCTCGACGACCGTCCCACCGGCCCTGCCTTCGGGTTGGCGACGCTCTCGGCCACGATGTTCACCGAGTGCGTCGCGTTGATCTTGGAAGAGGGTGCTCTGTTGTCTGAAGCCATGGCGCCCTCCAGGTCGAAGTCGCGCGAGGACCGCCTCCACGACCGCCCCCCCGGGCCGTCCCTCGGATTGACGACGCAGTCGGCCACAATGCTCATCGTGTGCGTGGCGTTCATCCTTGATGACGGTGCCCTGGTGTCTGACGCCACGGCCTCCTCCACGATCTCCGACTTGTCCTTCATAATCCCCAATTTGTGGGACACGGCCGCGACACTCTCAATGGGTTTCTGCGCGCAAGATATTTGAGGAATTTGAGCAATTCGGTGGTCGATAATGGTCGGTAAAATTCTACCAAGAATGAAACTACCATTGATCCGTACCTTTTGGGATTTGCCGTTGTTGGCGCTGTGGTGGTTATTGACCAGAGCGTTCTCGTCGAGCTCCGACATGGGGTTGCGACGGTACGGCGAGTGATCGGCCTTCCTCGACGAGCTCCGGCTCAGCGACGGCCCGTGCGTCGCTTGCGCCCCGGCATTCTCATTCGCCACGGCCGCGGCTCTCGCCGGGGAGTTGGACCTCAGAGTTGGGGACGCATACCTCTTCCCAGACGGCGCAGCCTTCACCGGCGACGGTGCGCGCCCTTTATCCCGGGCCGGGACCGAGACCATCTTCCCGGGCTGCCGCGCGCCCCGCTCGCCGCCGACGACGGAGCTCGCCGCCGCGGGCCCGCCGTCCCCGCGCCGTCCCGGCGACCGGCTCACCCTCCTGCTCCCGCTTCCGGTCCTCTCGTGGCTGAGGCTCGCCGACCTCTTACGCTCCGGCGTCCTCCGGCGCGGCGAGGGCCTGGACGCGCCGCCGGCGCCGTGCCTCTCCCAATCGAGCTCGTCGTCGCCGCCCCTCCTCTCCCGGTCGAAGTCGTAGCTCCTCTTGGATCCGGAGTAGCTCCTCTGGTGCCCCCCGCCCGACGCCGCCGCCGCCTTCCCGGACGCCGACGAGCTCCGGCTGAGCCGGCCGCACTGGATCAGAATCGCGTCCACCTCCTCCTTGGTGCAGCTCGATGTCCGCACCGGCACCCTGCTCACAACCGCCGGCTTCGCCTCCTCCACCGGCGCAGCTGGCGCCCTCTTCGCAGCCTCAGCCTCGCCGTTCGCATCCGCGGCGGCCACCTCGGCGGCCGCGGCGGCGGCGGCAGCCTTGACCACGAAGACCGTCCGCTTGTCCGCCGCCGGCTCCTCCGCCCTGGGCGGATGAGCCTTCCTGGACGGCGCCGGCTTCGCCTGCGGCGCCTTCTTGGTCTCGGGGGCTAGCCCCGCGACGGCGTCCTTGCCGGCGGCCCTCTTGCTGTTCTTCTTGGCCGCATTGCACGGCTGCTCTTCTTGTCGCCGGTGGTGCTGCTTCTTGCTGAGGCAGAGACCCATCGGTTCGGTGCTGCTGGGGAAGACGGATTGGGGACCTGTCGGTGGTGGTGGGACGACGGAGGTGAGGTGGTGGTGTTTGAGTTTGAGCTGAGCAGCTTTAGAGTAAAGTGCGCGTTGGAGAGTGTGTTTTGTACTGGGCCCTCGCAAGAACCGAGGCGGGGGTGCGGAAGAGCGAGAGATGGATTTCAAATTTTCTGGTGCTCCATCGGTTACTGTGCGCGGCCCGAGCGGCGCACGGGTCGGACAGAAGAACAACATGAGAAAGCCGTTGAGGCGACGAATGGTTCCAGACAGTCCGCTGCCTCTCGCACAGCTAGCACTAGCAGTAGCCGGCTCGATTCAAATTGGAAGCCATGGGTATTTTCAAATTTGTATATGCGTATTTTTTTAACACAAAGAATGGAACGTTGTGGGGAACCTGGCTGGTAGGGATGCAGGCGGACACGGATTTTGTATTTTCTCTCTCCTGGACACGTGTCAACTGTTGGAGTTGGTCCACGGGGCTGAATTTGTAGACCAGGTCTCATAGAATTATTCACCAACTCCAACAATTGCCACGGGGCTGAATTTGTAGACCAGGTCTCATAAAATTATTTTCCCCGCCACCTCCGCCTGTCCGCTTGGTCCGCGCCGCTCTAAAAGCCTAAACGGACTCGCGAACTGGCCGCGCAATTAAGACGGACTGGCGGACGCCAGCCGCGTAGCATGTCAGGCCTGTGTATTCCGCCCTCTAGGAAAAAAGGCTGCTCCCCTTGATGTAAATTAACCAGCACGCAGGAACAGAGCACGCCGCCACGCTAGTCGCCGCCGTCGGGCCGGCGCTGCGCTCGACGCCGCCTAGCTCGTGACCCGGTGACCGGCTGCCCTCCCTCGTCGCCATCCTGCAGCCCGCCTGTAGCCGCCCTGCGTCTTTCCCTCGCCTGCATCCCTACCTGGTTCCCTTAACGTCGTCGCCTACGATCTGCGTAATAAAGATGGGTGGAGAGGTGGGGGATGAGATGGATCCGGGAGAGGAGGGGAAAAATCTGGCGAATCATGGATGCAATACTTGCTTGCTTAGATCATCTCCATGGGGAGGTCGTAAAAAGGGGCCGTAAAGCTCAATTGGGGCGCCGGACAGAAAAACAGGCCACACCGGGGGGTCGCAAAGGCTTTGTCCGGCCCAAAATCTGTCCGGCACCGCGAACAGGGCCTCCAACTTTGGGGGCTGCCTGTAGCGCCCCGACCCCAGAACTATACAGTGGAACGTTGTGTAACCGGTCATGCTACACAACCGAGGGTTACTGGGTTTACCAATCCCAGGCCAAAACTCATTGGCAGGCGTGCTCGGAATACATCATCGGCACACAACACCTCGATCATGCCATAAGCTCAGACATCGCTTCCATGTATAGTAAAGAGACCGAGACTTGTGGAACAAACTGGCACATCACAGACTCTACGACACAAAACTCATATAGCAACTCATATATGAGAAAGATACAAATATTACACATCAAAAGGTCACAGACCATCACTTCAACAAGCGGAAGCGAAGTAGTGTTGTCTAGTACAACAAGATCCAAATATAGGGCCTAAGAGGCCTACACATATATAAACCCAGCCAGCTTGCTCCACGGTCCCAAGCTGCCACCTGGGAACCCCGGACTACTAGTCGATGTCCACGTAGAACCCACCTAGCTGCTCGCTGTCGTCCTCCTCTGAAATACAAATATAAAGGCAGCAAAGAGAGACTGAGTACGATGTACTCGCAAGTTTAGTTGGTCGATATAGGCCCAATGACTGACGGAGTCTATAAGCTGTATATGTAGCTATTTTGCATAAAGCTAGCTTTTCCATTGAAAAGATTTAAAGGACACCAGGCATCGTCTATTCAGAAATAATTTTATAAAGGGGATAAGAGGGTAACATTTCATTTTCGGTTCTCGTCGAACCTACTTGTAGCCAAAACCCACTCATCTCCACCAAGGCACCCCCTCGAATCACCCTCGAGGAAGTGAACCTTTATCACACGTTGAATATGCAACCTTTAGCTGCCATATCAATTAGGTTAAGGTTCTCTATGGTTTTATCATCTATTCCCAAGTTGTCCATAACCGTGGACACGGCTTTTCAAAAAGATTAAACCCTACAAGGGTGTACTAATTTACCCATCGGTACCGTCCGGCTAACCTAATTGGCCCTCTTCCGGGGAAGGCCGGCGAGTGGGCGCGGTTAGGCCTTTACATTGCATGAGGCTTACTCAAGGACCATCAGTGTGCGGAAGGACAGGTTCAGCGCTCCCAGCGCCCTGCCCCGCGGCCACATCCTAAACACCACCATCCTCGTTTCTTTTCCACCCACACACTCACGCGCAAATGGAATAGCAAACTAGAGGACCCTTGACAAGCCCCTCACAACTTATTCGGTCAAAGGGGATTCCATATGTCCCCACCTCCGGAAGCACGCTCAGTCTTGGTTCAAGAGGTAAAGAACTCGCACCTAGGGGCTAGAGTGAGGCAAAACACCATCCCCGATGGCAACTCACCCGAGCCGTCTTAGCATTTTAAGTAAGCATCACAATTATCCACCATGCCCGAATCATTCCATCAACATCAATAAGTATGGAATTCAATAACGGACATAACTAGTATTTCAACGAAGCATTTCTAAGCATGGCTAAGCATATAACCAACAATTATATTCTGTATCCGGCCAACACATCAACGCTAGGGTTCATAGGTAGGGATACATGTGATTGGCTCGGGGAAAACATGCAATCATAGGATTCTCTATATTTTGATCAAAAGAGACACTTGAATCACATGCAATAGTATGGTGGATAAAATAAGTTCATAGAACATTAGGATGCTAGAATGCCAAGAAGGTTAGGTTATCTCTTGCCTTGCTACCCGGGCGTGTAGTACGGCTCGTCGGGGTAGATAGGGGAACCCTCGACTCCGGAATCTATCGATACCCAAAAGAAAATAAAAAGAACCAAATAAATCACAAGAACACAAGGTGCAATGCTCAATCACATGATGACATGTCAAGTTGATGCAAAGACAACATCATTTAATTCATCTACCAAATTAAATGGAGTCCCAAATAATTAGAGCAATTATTTGGAAACAACCCCATATTTTTCTTAGTGACCACATTCTTATAAATTATCAATTTATTAGAGAAGTGGCTCAATATGAATGAACATGGCATGTAATGGTTAGGGTTTGTCATTCCGATCAATTTGGTACCTCATTTGTAATTTTCGGAGCACCGATGAATAAACAGCAAATTAAATAAATAAACGAATTTAATTTATTTAATCAAAGTATGAATAATATCAAATAAGAATTTGTGATCATGAAGTGATAAAGGCATGGTTTACTTAGCATTTGACATATTGATCACATTGATATTTTATCTATAAAATTTGGATAATTATTTAATAAGTTATGATTTTTCCCAATTTGGTATTATTTAACCCATTTTAGGAACTCCTATGTAAACAACAAGAATATAAGTCCAAAAGACAAATTTAATGATTCCAAGTTGTAGGGTTTGTTTTCCTGCTTAAATTGATATTTGGTTTGTCGAATTTGGTTCACCAATTAAAAAGATATCAATTATTTAAAACCCTTTTATTTTCCAAAAAGGGAAAAGTAAAAGCAGACAGGCCGGCCTCACATCCGGCCAGGCCGGGCCCAAGGCCGGGGGGCAGCCCGAAGAGGCCGGCCCAGGCTGGGGGCTAGGCCGGGGCTGTGGCCGAAGGGTCCGGCCTTCTGGCCGGCCCAGTGCGAGCCCAGGCCGGGGCGAGGCCGGGCAGCTGCCCGAGCCAGCCGGCCTTGTGGCCGGTTAGGCCGGGGCCCGAGGCCGTGCACACTGGTGGGGACGCGGCGGTGGCCGACGGGGACCAAACCGACGGCGAGGATAGGAAAAAGGGGCGCGGGAAAAAGGGCCAAGACGGAGAGGAACCCACCTCGGCCGATTGTGGAGTTTGGACGGCGGAGTGATGGTCGATTTCGCCGGAATCGGGCCGGTGAGTGGAGGTAGGGGGAGGATGGTGTCGGGGACGCCGGCGTTGGCACGACCGGTCCCGGCTCGATTCCTTGGCCTGGGAGGACGAGAAGGACGCGGGGAAGAAGATGGCCTACCCCGATTCGTCTTGGGCGGCATGTAGCGTCAGTGACGGGTCGACGAGCTCGAGCTAGAGCTCGGCCGTGGTGCGCGCGTATGGAGGGAGAGGGAGAGCACAGGGGAGGGAGCAGGTGAGGAGGAGGAGCAGGTGGGGGTCCTCCTTGATCACCTCAGGGCAGCAGGTCGAGCGGGGGCAGGGCGGCATGGGCGGGTACGGCCGCGGCATGGCGCCAGTGCGCCATGGTGCACAGTGAGAAGAGAGGGGAGAGAGAGAGAGAGAGAGAGAGAGACTGACAGTGGGGACCCACTGTCAGTAATTTAAACAATTATGCATTTTCTGTATTTCCTTTTTAAGTCCAGCAGACTTCAGGAATTTAAATGAGGCACTAAAACATTTTTGTAAATTCCATAAAAATTCATATAAGCTAGATTTAACCTTTAGAACCTCCACAAAATTTGGTGGTCAAGAATAGAATGTTTTGGGCAACATTTGTTCATGAGGTTTAAATTTGGTCATTTTTGATAAATTGCAAAAAGCATTTATTTGAAGCACTTAAGTATTTCCAAAAATAAAGAAAATATTCATGGAGGATCTCACAATAATATTGAAGCTCCCCATGATTTCAGTTTGAATTTTTGGAATGTTTAACTTGATTTCAAAATAGCAGTTGAATTGCACCAAATTTGGATTCTCATATTCTTTTCTTATTTGTCAATATTTAGAAATTGAGAATTGGTTATAAAAGCAAGGTTGGAACTTCCTAAACAATTTGGAAGTTCATTTAGTTTGTTGACAAGTTGAGCAATGGTCTTTGGTTTGGATGTTGGAAGTTGACCTCCCCATTTCAATTTGTTTCCAATTGGATGTTTGAATTAGCAAGTGCATGTGGATGCTATGATGCAAACATGGAAACAAAAATGGAAAATTTCTTCGTATTTTTCATTACCAAGTTGGGGCTGTTACAACTCTACCCCCCTTACAGGAACCTCGTCCCGAGATTCTAGGCTTGAGTGAAGAAGGTGGGGTATTCCTGACGAAGGCTAGTTTCTCGCTCCCATGTGGCTTCTTCCTCGGAATGGTTGGACCATTGAACTTTTAGAAACTTGATAGTGTTGTTGCGGGTTTTCCTCTCCGCTTCATCCAAGATGCGGATAGGATGCTCGCGATAGGTCAAATCCTCCTGAATGTCCAACGCCTCATGATCAACCCCACGGATTGGATCCTTGAAGCAACGACGGAGTTGGGAGACATGGAGCACATCATGGACATCCGGGAAGTTGGAGGGCAACTCAAGTTGATAGGAGAGATCTCCTCGCTTGGCTAGGATGGTGAAAGGGCCAACATAGCGAGGTGCCAATTTGCCCTTGATCCCGAAGCGACGCACGCCTCGGAGAGGAGAGACTCGAAGATAGGCTTTATCACCAATTTCATAGTGAACCTCTTGATGATGCTTGTCATAATAGCTTTTCTGACGGGATTGAGCAGCCTTGAGATTATCCCGTATGACACGGACTTTCTCTTCGGCTTCATTGATCACATCAGGACCGAAGAGTGGCCTCTCTCCGGTTTCAGACCAATTGAGAGGAGTCCGACATTTTCCTCCCATAAAGAACCTCAAAAGGAGCCATTTGTAGACTGGCTTGATAGCTATTGTTGTAGGAGAACTCGGCGAGAGGGAGGTATTTCTCCCAACCCTTGCCGAAGGAGATAATACAAGCCCGAAGCATATCCTCAAGAACTTGATTTACTCTTTCAGTTTGACCGTCGGTTTGAGGATGATAGGCGGTGCTGAAGTTGAGACGGGTTCCAAGAGCCGTTTGGAAACTTTGCCAAAACTTGGACACAAATAAGCTTCCACGGTCAGAGATGATCCGCAAAGGAACCCCATGCAAAGGAACAATCCGGGCCATATACAAGTCGGCAAGTTGGCTTGCTCGAATATCATCGCGGACCGGAAGGAAATGGGCAACCTTTGACAAACGGTCGATGATGACCCAAATAGCATTGTTGCCCTTTTGTGACTTTGGAAAGCCGGTGATGAAATCCATACCAACTTCATCCCATTTCCACTCGGGAACGGCTATGGGGCAAAGGGTACCAACTAGCCTTTGATGTTCAGCTTTCACCCGGCGATAGACATCGCATTCGGCTACATATTTGGCAATCTCCCGCTTCATGCGGGTCCACCAGAATTTGGGACGGAGGTCTTGGTACATTTTGGTGCTACTGGGATGGATGGATATGGGAGATTCATGTGCCTCTTGGAGAATTAACCCTTTTTTGTTTCCACTCTTGGGCACCACAAGACGGCCTTCGAAATAGACAACACCGGAGTCATCGATGGAGAAACACTTAGCCTTTCCACTTGCGACATTCTCCTTAATCTTGAGGATGCCAGCATCATTTTGCTGGGCGGCCTTGATTTTATCCTCGAGAGTGGATTTGATCTCGAGGTTAGCTAGAAAACCGGAAGGAACAATTTCCAAATTCAACCTAGCAAACTCCTCATGAAGAGCAGGTTGTGCCTTTTCAACCATCAAGGTATTGCAATAGGCTTTGCGGCTCAGAGCATCCGCCACGACATTTGCCTTGCCGGGTTGATAGTTGAGGGTCACATCATAGTATTTTATCAATTCCAGCCATCTCCTCTGTCTCAAGTTCAGATCCGGCTGGGTGAAGAAATACTTCAGACTTTGATGGTCGGAGTAGATCTCGCAACGGTTGCCCAACAGGTAGGGCCTCCATTGCTTCAAAGCATGTACCAAGGCGGCAAGCTCCAAATCATGAGTTGGATAATTTTGCTCATGTGGTTTGAGTTGACGGGAGGCATAGGCGATCACATGGCCTTCTTGCATCAAAACACAGCCCAAGCCTTGGAGTGGTGCATCACAATAGACGACAAAGTCCTTGTCTGTGTCGGGAAGGACAAGCACCGGAGTGGTGGTGAGCTTGACCTTGAGAATTTGGAAACTTTCTTCCGCCTTGTCTGACCATATGAACTGCTTGTTCTTCTTGAGGAGGTCAGTCAATGCTTTGGCTATCTTGGAAAAGCCCTCGATGAATCGGCGGTAATAACCCGCCAATCCAAGGAAGCTTCAGATATCTTTGGCGGACTTGGGAGTTGGCCAATCCAGGATTGCCTGAATCTTGTCTGGTATCACCGCTACTCCAGCAGCTGACACCACATGACCGAGAAAGATGAGCTCCTTTAGCCAAAATTCACACTTGGAGAACTTGGCGTAGAGGCGGTGATCACGGAGCTTGGTCAAGACTAGTCGAAGATGCTCAGCATGTTCGTCTTCGGTTTTGGAATAGACAAGAATGTCATCGATGTAAATAATGACAAACTTATCGAGGTACTCGTGGAAGATGGAGTTCATCAGCCTCATGAATGTAGCCGGAGCATTTGTGAGGCCGAAGGACATGACGGTGTACTCATATAACCCATAGCGGGTAGTGAAAGCCGTCTTCGGAATATCCTCCTTTCGGATTTTAATCTGATGGTAGCCTGACCTCAGATCCATCTTGGAGAATACCGTTGCACCATCTAATTGATCGAACAAGTCTATTATTCTGGGAATTGGATATTTGTTCTTGATGGTCACCGCATTAAGAGGGCGGTAGTCAATGACCAGTCGAGGAACATTTGTATCCCTCTTCTTGACAAAGATGACCGGGCAGCCCCAAGGTGAGCTACTCGGCCGGATGAATTCCTTTTCTAGCAGCTCATCAAGTTGCTTTTTCAATTCAGCTAGCTCTTCCGTTGGCATACGGTAGGGCGTTTTGGAAACTGGGGCGGTTCCCGGAACCAACTCAATCACAAACTCCACGCTGCGATCAGGTGGCATGCCGGGCAATTCCTCCGGAAAAACATCGGGGAAATCACACACCACCGCAACTTCATGCATTTCTGGCGGTGTGGTTCCTTCCAGGAAACATAAGCTGATCTCCGGTGAGAGTGGAGTGGCAGCGGAGGGAACTGCGGACGAAGGTGACCAATAACGCACTTCCCCATAGCTTGGGTGGATCACTGTGACAGTCTTGGCCGCACAGTCCAGGTTGGCCTGATACTTGACTAACCAGTCCATGCCCAGGATAACATCCAGACCCTCTGACTTCAGGGCTATCAACTGAAACGGGAAAGGTATTGAACCTATGGAAATCTGCACCTCTGAAGTAACCCACTTGGTTTGCCAACGAGAACCGGGTGTTTTAACCACTAAAGGGGAGTCCATATTCACAAATGGAATTTGATGGTTGTGTGCAAAAGCTATTGATATGAATGAATGTGATGCTCCAGAATCAAATAAGACTGAAGCAGGATAATCATTGATTCGAAGCATACCCATGAGAACTCCGGGGTCCTCCTCAACGCCTTCAGCCGAGACGTGGTTCAGGCGGCCACGACTGACGGTGGTAGCCTTGGCGGCTGGGGTAGAGGGTGCTGGTGCAGGTGCGGTGGTAGTCGGTGCCTTCTGGGGACACGCCCTGGAGTAGTGCCCCGGCTGACCACAAGCGAAACAAGTGACCCCCGGTGGTGCAGGCAGCCGAGGTCGAAAACCGCCTCCAGCCACACCCAAGGTCGAAGTAGCTGGGCAAGGCAGAGGTGGCAAGTACCCGGTGGTCTTCGGCGCGGAGGGTGCCTTGGGCACATCGCTGAAGGGCACAAACACCCGGCGCTTCTTGCCCTCAGAGGAAGAGGAGCTCTGGTGGTCGGTGGAAGCTGGACGCTTGGAAGCCTCCAGCTCCTTCCTACCTTGCTCCATGGTGAGAGCCTGGTTGTAGAGCTCCTGATAGGAGGTGAACTTGAAGGGTAGGTGCTCGTATCGGAGACGAGGTGCGAGCCCCTTGCGGAAGAGGTATTGCTTGTCTTCGTCATTCGTCACGTCCCGAGGGGCGTAACGGGAGAGGTGGTTGA
Source organism: Puccinellia tenuiflora (assembly GCA_012064385.1). Classification (NCBI taxonomy): domain Eukaryota; kingdom Viridiplantae; phylum Streptophyta; class Magnoliopsida; order Poales; family Poaceae; genus Puccinellia; species Puccinellia tenuiflora. The sequence goes on from QRDG01000124.1 coordinate 225,130, forward strand.
ACTCCCGTCCATAAGACTGGACGTCCATGCGTCCCTGGGTCAAGTCCAGGAACTCCCTCCTCTTGAGCTCCAGGATGGGCTTGGGGATGTACGCCGCACGGAAAGCGGCGCGGAACTCCTCCCATGTGACGACATGGCCCGTGGCAACCATTGGCACGTGGCTCTCCCACCAGGAGCCGGCAGCTCCATCCAGCAGGTAGGTGGCAAAGTTGACATGTTCCGCTGCCGGAACGTGAAGAGCGGCAAACTTGCGCTCCAAAGCCCGAAGCCAATCATCCGCATCAAGCGGTTCCTTTGCTTCAGAGAAAGTGGGAGGTTGGGACCGCAGGAACCCGGTGAGAGTGGTGCAATCCGTGTTCCTCTGTGCACCCTGCTGCACCAACTGCGCGAGTAGATTCTCGTTGCGCACGCGGGCCTCTTCGATGATCATCAGAACCTCCGCCATCGTGGGTGGCGGCGGTGGATCAGGATTGCTCTGTTCACCACGACGGGTAGGAGCCATTCTGAAGAATTGGAACAAAGACATAGTTAGTAAACACCTTCGACAGATAGGAATAGATCATTGGGTGCTTCTAGACATAGATATTGAAGGGAACAAACACTAAGACAGATTTAGACAACCACGGTGACATAACGTCATCGCGGCGATATTAAACGGATATGACGGACTCGAGACATAACTGGACGGTAGAAACCCAACCCCGTGAACCTAAACATTGTCACCAAGCTCAAAACAAATAGAGGTAAGAATCAGAGTAGAGCGAGTTGGATGAGGAGTAAAGAGAATACTAAGAAGGTTTTCACAACTCATTTTTAGGTCATAAATAATTTTCAACTAGACTCGACATCGACCAATAGAAAGAGTTTCCTACAGGCAGTCCTGCTCTGATACCAACTTGTAGCGCCCCGACCCCAGAACTATACAGTTGAACGTTGTGTAACCGGTCATGCTACACAACCGAGGGTTACTGGGTTTACCAATCCCAGGCCAAAACTCATTGGCAGGCGTGCTCGGAATACATCATCGGCACACAACACCTCGATCATGCCATAAGCTCAGACATCGCTTCCATGTATAGTAAAGAGACCGAGACTTGTGGAACAAACTGGCACATCACAGACTCTACGACACAAAACTCATATAGCAACTCATATATGAGAAAGATACAAATATTACACATCAAAAGGTCACAGACCATCACTTCAACAAGCGGAAGCGAAGTAGTGTTGTCTAGTACAACAAGATCCAAATATAGGGCCTAAGAGGCCTACACATATATAAACCCAGCCAGATTGCTCCACGGTCCCAAGCTGCCACCTGGGAACCCCGGACTACTAGTCGATGTCCACGTAGAACCCACCTAGCTGCTCGGTGTCGTCCTCCTCTGAAATACAAATATAAAGGCAGCAAAGAGAGACTGAGTACGATGTACTCGCAAGTTTAGTAGGGCGATATAGGCCCAATGACTGACGGAGGCTATAAGCTGTATATGTAGCTATTTTGCATAAAGCTAGCTTTCCATTGAAAAGATTTAAAGGACACCAGGCATCGTCTATTCAGAAATAATTTTATAAAGGGGATAAGAGGGTAACATTTCATTTTCGGTTCTCGTCGAACCTACTTGTAGCCAAAACCCACTCATCTCCACCAAGGCACCCCCTTGAATCACCCTCGAGGAAGTGAACCTTTATCACACGTTGAATATGCAACCTTTAGTTGTCATATCAATTAGGTTAAGATTCTCTATGGTCTTATCGTCTATTCCCAAGTTGTCCATAACCGTGGACACGGCTTTTCGAAAAGATTAAACCCTGCAGGGGTGTACTAATTTACCCATCGGTACCGTCCGGCTCACCTAATTGGCCCTCTTCCGGGGAAGGCCGGCGAGTGGGCGCGGTTAGGCCTTTACATTGCATGAGGCTTACTCAAGGACCATCAGTGTGCGGAAGGACAGGTTCAGCGCTCCCAGCGCCCTGCCCCGCGGCCACATCCTAAACACCACCATCCTCGTTTCTTTTCCACCCACACACTCACGCGCAAATGGAATAGCAAACTAGAGGACCCTTGACAAGCCCCTCACAACTTATTCGGTCAAAGGGGATTCCATATGTCCCCACCTCCGGAAGCACGCTCAGTCTTGGTTCAAGAGGTAAAGAACTCGCACCTAGGGGCTAGAGTGAGGAAAAACACCATCCCCGATGGCAACTCACCCGAGCCGTCTTAGCATTTTAAGTAAGCATCACAATTATCCACCATGCCCGAATCATTCCATCAACATCAATAAGTATGGAATTCAATAACGGAGATAACTAGTATTTCAACTAAGCATTTCTAAGCATGGCTAAGCATATAACCAACAATTATATTCTGTATCCGGCCAACACATCAACACTAGGGTTCATAGGTAGGGATACATGTGATTGGCTCGGGGAAAACATGCAATCATAGGATTCTCTATATTTTGATCAAAAGAGACACTTGAATCGCATGCAATAGTATGGTGGATAAAATAAGTTGATAAAACATTAGGATGCTAGAATGCCAAGAAGGTTAGGTTATCTCTTGCCTTGCTACCCGGGCGTGTAGTACGGCTCGTCGGGGTAGATAGGGGAACCCTCGACTCCGGAATCTATCGATACCAAAAAGAAAATACAAAGAACCAAATAAATCACAAGAACACAAGGTGCAATGCTCAATCACATGATGACATGTCAAGTTGATGCAAAGACAACATCATTTAATTCATCTACCAAATTAAATGGAGTCCCAAATAATTAGAGCAATTATTTGGAAACAACCCCATATTTTTCTTAGTGACCACATTCTTATAAATTATCAATTTATTAGAGAAGTGGCTCAATATGAATGAACATGGCATGTAATGGTTAGGGTTTGTCATTCCGATCAATTTGGTACCTCATTTGTAATTTTCGGAGCACCGATGAATAAACAGCAAATTAAATAAATAAATGAATTTAATTTATTTAATCAAAGTATGAATAATATCAAATAAGAATTTGTGATCATGAAGTGATAAAGGCATGTATTACTTAGCATTTGACATATTGATCACATTGATATTTTATCTATAAAATTTGGATAATTATTTAATAAGTTATGATTTTTCCCAATTTGGTATTATTTAACCCATTTTAGGAACTCCTATATAAACAACAAGAATATAAGTCCAAAAGACAAATTTAATGATTCCAAGTTGTAGGGTTTGTTTTCCTGCTTAAATTGATATTTGGTTTGTCGAATTTGGTTCACCAATTAAAAAGATATCAATTATTTAAAACCCTTTTATTTTCCAAAAAGGGAAAAGTAAAAGGAGACAGGCCGGCCTCACATCTGGCCAGGCCGGGCCCAAGGCCGGGGGGCAGCCCGAAGAGGCCGGCCCAGGCTGGGGGCTAGGCCGGGGCTGTGGCCGAAGGGTCCGGCCTTCTGGCCGGCCCAGTGCGAGCCCAGGCCGGGGAGAGGCCGGGCAGCTGCCCGAGCCAGCCGGCCTTGTGGCCGGTCAGGCCGGGGCCCGAGGCCGGGCACACTGGTGGGGACGCGGCGGTGGCCGACGGCGACCAAACCGACGGCGAGGATAGGAAAAAGGGGCGCGGGAAAAAGGGCCAAGACGGAGAGGAACCCACCTCGGCCGATTGTGGAGTTTGGACGGCGGAGTGATGGTCAATTTCGCCGGAATCGGGCCGGTGAGTGGAGGCAGGGGGAGGACGGTGTCGGGGACGCCGGCGTTGGCACGACCGGTCCCGGCTCGATTCCTTGGCCTGGGAGGACGAGAAGGACGCGGGGAAGAAGATGGCCTGCCCCGATTCGTCCTGGGCGGCGTGTAGCGTCGGTGACGGGTCGACGAGCTCGAGCTAGAGCTCGGCCGTGGTGTGCGCGTATGGAGGGAGAGGGAGAGCACAGGGGAGGGAGCAGGTGAGGAGGAGGAGTAGGTGGGGGTCCTCCTTGATCACCTCAGGGCAGCAGGTCGAGCGGGGGCAGGGCGGCATGGGCGGGCACGGCCGCGGCATGGCGCCAGTGCGCCATGGTGCACAGTGAGAAGAGAGGGGGAGAGAGAGAGAGAGACTGACAGTGGGGACCCACTGTCAGTAATTTAAACAATTATGCATTTTCTGTTTTTCCTTTTTAAGTTCAGCAGACTTCAGGAATTTAAATGAGGCACTAAAACATTTTTGTAAATTCCATAAAAATTCATATAAGCTAGATTTAACCTTTAGAACCTCCACAAAATTTGGTGGTCAAGAATACAATGTTTTGGGCAACATTTGTTCATGAGGTTTAAATTTGGTCATTTTTGATAAATTGCAAAAAGCATTTATTTGAAGCACTTAAGTATTTCCAAAAATAAAGAAAATATTCATGGAGGATCTCACAATAATATTGAAGCTCCCCATGATTTCAGTTTGAATTTTTGGAATGTTTAACTTGATTTCAAAATAGCAGTTGAATTGCACCAAATTTGGATTCTCATATTCTTTTCTTATTTGTCAATATTTAGAAATTGAGAATTGGTTATAAAAGCAAGGTTGGAACTTCCTAAACAATTTGGAAGTTCATTTAGTTTGTTGACAAGTTGAGCAATGGTCTTTGGTTTGGATGTTGGAAGTTGACCTCCCCATTTCAATTTGTTTCCAATTGGATGTTTGAATTAGCAAGTGCATGTGGATGCTATGATGCAAACATGGAAACAAAAATGGAAAATTTCTTCGTATTTTTCATTACCAAGTTGGGGTTGTTACACTGCCTTCGACAGATATGGCCCGCCCGTCATACACACGAAAAGAACCGGCGAGGCGCAGGCACGCGGCAGTGTTTCAGCGATGCAGGCGCCGCATCATTGCATGGGCTGTCATGCAGCACATCGTTTCAGTGGATAGGTGGGCGGCGCAGTGAAGCGACGCCTCGATGCAGCGCCGCAGAGCCCACGCGGCCGTATGCATGTCGTCTTGGCGTTAATGGCGACGGCATACATAGGCCCTCTCGTTACAAAGCCACCACCGGCCCTCTCGTCTCACGCACTCCACCAGCGCCCCTCTTCCTTTCCTTGCAATTTGATGACGTGGATCACACGTTCGCTGTGAAACCCCAAGAGAATGGTATGATGCATCAAAGCAGCAGTTTCCCTTGATTACAAAACCAAGGTTGTCAGATCCAGTAGGACTTGGAGAAGGCTTAGCAAGGTATCAATCTACTCTAGCGCTTGTAGATTAAAGCGGACCTACACACAATCACAAACAAGTACTTTGCCACAACGAAACAGAGAGGTTGTCAATCTCTCCGGCTTGCCGAACACAAAGGATTAATTGTGCAGATGTAAAATATGGTGAGAGTGAAATATGACCAGCGAGCAAATGATGATGAAAAGTTATTAGAACGGTTGTAAATAATGTAGGAAAATAGGACCGGGGTACACAGTTCACTAGTGGTGTCTCTCAAAATGATATACATGATGGGTAAATAAATTACAGTATGGCAATTGACAGAATTGTGGGCGCATAACAATACTATCATAAAACAATATAGTTCACTGCTTCATTAATATGGGCATTACATCAAAATACATAGACCGTTATCCAACTGCGTCTATGACTAATAATCCACACCGGGATCGCTATCGAGCATGTCACCCAGAAGTATTAAGTTGCAAACAACAGATCATTGCAATAAGCAAAGTGCATAATGTAAGCAATGTAAATAACACAAGGAAATCACATCGCTTTTTTCTCCCTAGTGGCAACAACACATTTTTAGTCTTGATTGTTTATGTCAACCCGAGCTCAGACAAAAAGAAGCATGAACCCACTATCTAGCATAAATACTCTCTGAAGACACTAACAATTACTTGGCCTAAGCATCCACTAGCATCGGAGAGCATGCAAGATCATAGATAAAGCATAACACATAGGTGAACAAAAGTAATGATTTCCACAGTTCATCGGATCAATGCAAACACAATCATGTAGCAGTTACAGATAATATGATCTTGATCATGATAGGCAGCTCACAAGATCTAAGCAATGGAGTGCAATGAGGAGAGACAACCATCTAGCTACTGCTATGGACCCGTAGTCCCGTGGTGGACTACTCACGCATCACTCCGGAGGCAGGCATGGTGGTGTGGATGACTCCGGTGACGATTCCCCTCTCTGACAGGGTGTCGGAAAGAGCTGCAGAACCCTCCCAAACTAGGGTTGGCAATGGTGGCGGCCTCGGACATCTTCTGGAAATATGGTCGGTTTTTTTAGGTTTTTCGGGTCGAAGACGAATTTATAGGCGAAGGGGTTAGTTCACAAAAACAATATCTTCCTTCAGTTTCAAAGCACATATCATGAACTTATTTTTAAACATTAGCTATTGTCACAAAGGTCTAAGTAAATCTTTTGAAAAGAACCTAACTTTGCTCGTAAAAGAAGCAATGCAAAACTAAGGACAGAATCTGTCAAAAACAGAACAGACTGTAAAGATGAATTATTTCGGAGAACTTCTGGACCTCAAATCAGAAAACTTGAAACTAGATAAATGTAGACAAAACCCTGATGCTCGATGTCAAAACTTTGCAGCCATAGATGATGTTCGTTGATTTTTTTGGATTTTTGAACATTGAAGAACAGAAATCTCTGGCCCACAAACTCACCAATTAGTCTTCCTCTCTTTAGAGCCAATTCTTGGCACCAAAAACCAAAACAAAAAGATACATGGGAGTTGTTACAGAAGTAACATCACCCAAACTCAAAGAAACCGAAAATAAACAGAAGGTAAAAATAAAATGGGTTGCCTCCCATAAACGCTTTTCTTTAACGCCTTTTAGCTAGGCAAAAGGGCAAATTCACGTTTTATCAATATCCTCGGTATTAAAATCATTACCTCCTTCAATAAGCGCATCTTTCACCTTACAGGGGAAAAATATCTTTCGATTAATGGAAGAGTTAAGTTTCATAAATCCATACTTAACATTAATAAAACATTCCGCAGCCTTAAGGAAAGACCTCCCTAAAACTATATTCCCTTGGATTTTTTCTAAGATAATAAAGTCAATGGGAACATTTATTTCGGAAAACAATAGGGATTCCATTAGCTCTCCCAACATCTTATAGATAGTTCCATTAGCATGAGAATGATAAAATGGGTAATCAATCATATTCTTATAAGTAAGAGAATCATACACCATTTTTGGCATGATTGACGCAGTGGAACCTAGATCACAATAAGCCAGGAAGTTTTGGTGATCAATTTCAATTTTAATAAAAGGTTCCCAATCATTTTTCATCATAGCAAGGGGTTGCTTAACTTCTGAAGCGCTCTGTTTTTCATTTATGGCAAGATCATTTAGAGTTTTCTCCATCTTATCTAATTTTTCAATAACCTTATCAGTTTTATCCATCATAGGGAAAATAGCTAGCCCATTTACAATTCTAAAAGCCTTAATTGCATCATATTCATAGAAGGTTTCTCCTACCATAACATCTAAAGCGTGTTGATACACATATGTAAGACCAAAGTAGAAAAAAATTAGGAGAACACCCAATTCAATTCTGGGCTACATTTTCTTGTAAGGTTCTGAAATTCTTTCCCAAGCATTTTTAAAACTCTCTCCAACCTTTTGTTCAAAGGTAAGAATCTCTCCCAAAGATGTCATATCCGACGGACTAGTCATGATAACAAGGTAAAACCAAAATTTTAATTTTTCTGTGTTTTTCAGTTTTAGAGCAAACGAAAGGAAAAACAAGACAAACAAAAAATATACTAGGCAAGACAATAACAAAGTAAAGTAAAAGGATGTGTGAAACTCCCTAGCTGAAGCTTCCAAGTCCCGGGCAACGGCGCCAGAAAAAGAGCTTGATGACATTGATCACACGTTCACTGGGGAACCCCAAGAGAAAGGTATGATGCAGCAAAGAAGAAGTTTCCCTTGATTACAAAACCAAGGTTGTCAGATCCAGTAGGACTTGGAGAAGGCTTAGCGAGGTGTCAATCTACTCTAGCGCTTGTAGATTAACGTGGACCTGCACACAATCACAAACAAGTACTTTGCCCCAACGAAACATAGAGGTTGTCAATCTCTCCGGCTTGCCGAACACAAAGGATTAATTGTGCAGATGTAAAATATGCTGAGAGTGAAATATGACCAGCGAGCAAATGATGATGCAAAGCTATTAGAACGGTTGTAAACAACGTAGGAAAATAGGACCGGGGTCCATAGTTCACTAGTGGTGTCTCTCCAAAAGATATACATGATGGGTAAACAAATTACAGCATGGAAATTGAAAGAATTGTGACGCATAACAATGCTATCATAAAACAATATAGTTCACCGCTTCATCTAATATGGGCATTACGTCAAAATACATAGACCGTTATCCAACTGCATCTATGACTAGTAATCCATCCTGGGATCGCTATCCAGCATGTCACCCAGAAGTATTAAGTTGCAAGCAACAGATCATTGCAATAAGCAAAGTGCATAATGTAAGCAATGTAAATAACACAAGGAAATCACACTGTTGTTTTCTCCCTAGTGGCAACAACACATCTTTAGTCTTGATTGTTTCTGTCAACCGGATCTCAGACAAAAAGAGGCATGAACCCACTATCTAGCATAAATACTCTCTCTGAAGACACTAACAATTACTTGGCCAAAGCATCCACTAGCATCGGAGAGCATGCAAGATCATAGATAAAACATAACACATAGACGAACAAAAGTAATGATTTCCACAATTCATCGGATCCATGCAAACACAATCATGTAGCAGTTACAGATAATATGATCTTGATCATAATATGCAGCTCACAAGATCTGAGCAATGGAGTACAAGGAGGAGAGACAACCATCTAGCTACTGCTATGGACCCATAGTCCCGTGGTGGACTACTCACGCATCACACCGGAGGCAGGCATGGTGGTGTAGATGCCTCCGGTGACGATTCCCCTCTCCGGCAGGGTGCTGGGAAGAGCTGAAGAACCCTCCCGAACTAAGGCTGACGATGGCGGCGGCCTCGGACGTCTTCTGGAAATATGGTCGGCTTTTTTTAGGGTTTTTGGGTCGAAGACGAATTTATAGGCGAAGGGGCAACTCGAGACGATGCCGGAGGGCCCCAGGTGTCGTGGTGGCGTCAACAACATGTCCATCTGAGATGGAAAAGATGTGGAGCAAGGCGACGATGGTGCTCGCGCGGGATTGGGTCACAAGCACGACAAACACACGCGATGTACCCAGGTTCGGGGCCCTTTTGAGGAGGTAACACCCCTACGTCCTGCTTTGCTTATTTCTGTTGATTGATCTCAAGTGTTCGGGATACAATGGTGCTCCTGGAGCTGTGTTCTGGTGGAGGCCGGCTTGGCTACTCAGTCGGCTAGAGGTGGAAGAAGGTGGTGATTGTCTGTGTCTTCTGGTTCTCTGTGTGGGGCTCTAGCCCGCCTTATAAAGGCAGCGGGCTAGCGTTTTGGTTTACAAGGAAGTTACAAGTCTATCTATCTCTAGGGATCCGAACCGTAGGGCTCCCTCCTCTGTGGGAACCCAGCCTGCTGCCTCGCTTTATATAGGCAGCGGGCTGGTAACCTAGGAAGCTTGGTGGAGGTTGCCTTGTCACTGTCTTTGGGGTATCCGGGTATGATATCCCCGACACTAGCCCCCGAGCGCGTGGAGGCTTTGCTGCTTGCTGGGAAGGCTTCACGAGCTTCCCCTTGTCTTGATTGTTGTGGACGAAATGCTGAAGTCGGAGCCGGAGCCGGCTGAAACTAGAGCTGGAGCCAGAGCCGGCTAAAGTTGAAGCCGAAGCCGGCTGAAGTTGGAGTTGAAGCCGGAGCCGGCTGAAGTTGAAGCCGGATGAAGTTCTAGCCGGCTGAAGTTGAAGCCGGATGAAGTTGAAGCCGGATGGAGTTGAAGCCGGATGAAGTTGAAGCCGGATGGAGTTGAAGCCACATGAAGTTGAAGCCGGATGAAGTTGAAGCCGACTGCAGACCTTGGAGTTGGAGTCGGCAGCCCGTGGAGCCGGCTGCAAAAGTTGGAGCCGGCCCAACTTGGAACAGGAGCCAGCTGAAGACTGCAGGGCGGGGGCGATGGCGATGTCGAGCCCCCGAGTTTTACGAGGAGGGCGATGGCGATGTCGATCCCCCAAGTTTCATGAAGAGGGCAATGGCGATGTCGAGCCCCCGAGTTTCGCGAGGAGGGTGATGGTGAGGTCGAGCCCCCGAGTTTCATGAAGATGGCGATGGCGATGTCGAGCCCCCCGAGTTTCGCGAGGAGGGCGATGGCGAGGTCAAGCCCCCGAGTTTCGCGAAGAGGGCGATGGCGATGTCGAGCCCCCGAGTTTCGCGAGGAGGGCGATGGCGAGGTCGAGACCCCGAGTCGGCCCCCACAGTGGGAGCCAAATGTCGTCCGGATTGAGCGAGGGCCGACTGCAGGTGGAGCCAGCCGAAGGGCAGCCAACCAACCTAGGGATCCACTAGCCCCCGAAGCTGTCGAGGTCCTGCGGCTCCGGCGGGAGGGCCTCGGCAGGTTAACACAAAAATAGTCATGCACGAAACAATGTTAATCATAGATCTCGGTATATAAATTATACGCTGATTGAAGCTTTTGTGGATTCTTATGCCAACTCGCTTTGGTCCGAGCCCTTTAGATCATTCGTGTGCACTTCACCATCCTAGCTTGTGCTCTTGCCGGCTGGTCGTCTGGCGATACTGCAGCCGGATGCGAAGAGTTGGCCATGCGGGATCATATACACTACTTAGACTTTGGGGATTGGGTTCAAGCGAACCAACATTTAAAAGAGAAGACGATCGGTTCATCCAAGTTGTTTCCTCCTTTGATGTCTTTCGTGTGGAGGCGACCTCCAGCTTGTTCTCCTCGCCGGCCTGGACCGGGCGTGAGGAGTTAACCGTTTGGTGCCGTCCACACTACTAAGCCAATCTCGGGAAAGAGCGCTTGGGCTAGCGAAGAAGAGTGCGTCTAGATTGTCCAAGACATTTCCTCCTTTGACGTTTTTCGTGTAGAGGCAACCTCCAGCTTGTTCTCCTCGCCGGCCTGGACCGGGCGCGAGGAGTTAACCGTTTGGTGCCGTGCACACTACTAAGCCGATCTCGGGAAAAAGCGCTTGGGCTAGCGAAGAAGAGTGCGTCTAGATTGTCCAAACCGTTTCCTCCCTCAACGTTTTTCGTGTAGAATCGACCTCCAGCTTGTTCTCCTGGTCGGCCTGGACCAGGCGCGAGGAGTTAACCGTTTGGTGCCATGCACACTACTAAGCCGATTTCAGTAAGAAGAGTCTGGGCAGAGCCGGACACGAGAAGCGAAGATTTTGTAAAAAAGGCGGAGACAGCCCCCGAGTGCTTCTGGGGACTATAATGATACTTACATTTTAATAGTTTGCGTAGACGTAGAAGGAGGTGTTGCAGTCTGGCCGAACTGCCAGGGACAGCCGGCTTTCTCGCAGCCGGCCTGTCAGCTAAATGAAGTCGAGCCGGCCCTGTCTAGCCGGCTATTTTTTTTTTGAAGCCGGCCCGTTCTTTTCTTTTCCTGTTCCGCTTGGGTAGCCGGCCCGACCGGAGTCGGCGAGAGTGGCGGTCGGGCGAGGCGGCACAGCTGGCTGCGGCCAGTACGGCGCCGCAGGCGGAGGGCGGGCGGAGCCGAAGCCGGAGCCGGGCGAGCGGTGGAGGCGCGGGCCTGGAGGCGGCAGGCCGGCCGCGGCGCGTGGCGCAGGATGATGTGGCTGGAGGATGGGCGAACTTGGCCGGAGGTGGAGGACGCGCAGCCGGCTGGGGCGAAGCCTGCCAGGGCGGAGACAGCCAGAGGCAGGCACATGTGGTGCGGAGGATCTCGCGCGGGCGCGGTGGCGCGCAGGCGGAGCGGACGGGACACGCGCGCGGGGCTGGAGCCATGCGGACGTAGTGGTGGCGCAGTCGCAGGAGAACTTGGCAACGCGGGCGTGGTCGACGGAGGTGCTTGGGGGAGACGAGCTCGCGCAGGGAGCGCGGCCGGGCGTGAGAGAGGACGCCGGCGGCCATGCGGTCGATGGAGCATGGAGCAGAGGATGCCGAAGCCGGAGTGCGGGAGGAATAGTGTGGCCAGAGGAGCTCGAGAGTGGGAGAAGTAGCGCGAGGGCGGCCGGGCGCGGCTGTGGAGGCGCACGGGAGGCAGCTGGGCGCAGGGGAGAGGCGGAGAGGTTGCAACTCGTGGAGAACTCGAGGCCGGAGGGGACGCGGGCACGAAGGTCGACGTGGACGTGCCGTGTTCCTCACGGATGGACGCAGTTGAAGATGGGGAACACGATCATGGCCGCTCCGCTCCCGATTCCTTCGGCGATCTTGATGCGTATGGAGTCCTGGTTCGATTCTCGGCATGGGGCGTCCTCTGCGGTGGCCATGGTAGCAGATTGATGGAGCTTCAAGCTCTGATCATGGATGATCATGAAGGTGCTACGGTGGTTGGTGAAGAAGAGAGAGAGGTTTTCTCAGATCCAGATCTAGATCGGGAGGGATCCAAACCCTAGGGCTCCCTCCTCTGTGGGAACCCAGCCTGCTGCCTCGCTTTATATAGGCAGCGGGCTGGTGACCTAGGAAGCTTGATGGAGGTTGCCTTGTCACTGTCTTCGGGGTATCCGGGTATGATATCCCCGACACCAGGTGAAAGAACAAACGATGTCGCCTAGAGGGGGGTGAATATGCGATTAAAACTTTTCCGGTTTAAGGCTTGATAATTGCGGAAGAAAACTAGGTGTTTAAATTAACAAGCCAACAACCTAAATAAACTAGGCTCACATATGTGCACCAACAACTTATGCTAAGCAAGACAAACAACAAGGTGATAGCAAGATATAAAACTTCAAGCACGAAGGCTATCACAATGTAAATTGCATAAGTAAAGAGCTCGGGTATAGAAATAACCGAGCCACGCGGAGACGAGGATGTATTCCCGAGTTCCTCCTTGTTAAGGGAGTACGTCTCGTTGGAGGGGTGTGAGCTCGCTACAAAAGGCCTACTCAAGATGCCACAAAAGGCCTCACCCTATTCTCCGATGAACTTCACCCCAAGGGTTAGGTTCACCTTCCACTATCGGAATCCTTCAAGGCGGAATCCGGAGCCTTTACAACGATCTTGGGGCACACACCCACAACTCAATCGGGGGCTCCCAAATCTTGCCCGAAGCTTCACAATTCGAAGTCTTCACGGCACCACCAACTGTCTAGGGTACACAATGCACCCAAGAGGCACAAGCTCTTGGGAACACAATGCACCCAAGAGTAACAAGCTTCTCGAACTTCAATCCCACAAATCTTCGTGGAGAGCACAATCCGATGCAACTAATGCAAAAGGCAAGAACACACCAAGTGGTCAAGTCCTTCTCTCCGAAATCCAACCAAACCAACTAATGCTATGGAGGGATTTAAGAGGAAGAACAAAGAGGAGAATCACCAAGAACTCCAAAATCAAGATCTACTAGGTTCCCCTCACTTAGAGGAGGAATGGATTGGTGGAATGGTAGATCTAGATCTCCTCTCTTGTTTCCCTAAAAATGGGCAAGAATCATTGGAGGGAAGAGTAGGAATCAAGCTCTCAAAATTGCAACAATGGAGGAGAGAGAAAGGAAAAACTGCACTGGAAAATGGGGAAGAAGGCCCCTTTTTATAGGCGCCACAAAAGTGGCCGTTGGAGGGGAAATAACGCACCAGCCCGGTACCCCGGCCTGGGCCGGCCAGCACCCGGCCAGGCCGGCCGGGAAGCGAACGAGCAGCGAACAGGGGCGCAGGGAGGCCGGCCTCACACCGGCCTGGGCCGGCTTGCCCGCAGGTGGGCCGGGCAGCCACCCGAGCCAGACGGCTTGGACCCCGGCCTGGGCCGGTCAGTCTGCGGGGAAGGCCGGGGAGGCTACCGACCGAGCCGGCCTGGGCCCGGCCACGGCCCAGCCTGGCGGGAGAGGGAGGCTGGCAGCCTATCCGAAGCTCCCGGCCTGGGGCCGGCCTCGGGCCCGGCCAGGCCGGCAGGTCTGCCCCTTTTTTTTCTCTCTTTATTTTAAAAAAGTCTGACACTGAAAACGCAATAACTTTTGCAAATAAACTCCGTTTTCGATAATCTTGGACTCGTTGGAATCACCACAACGAGCACTACAAGATTATGCAGAGAAACATCATTGCTACACAAGGGAGGATAAAACCAAATGATTAAAGGTAAAACCTTTCTATTGAAAACCGGAAAACCCCATATCTTTTGCAACTGAAGTCCGAATGAAGTGAAACCAATTTTGTTGGAAAGAGGACGACAAGTGAAAAAATTAGAAATATTGAAAACAAGTAAAGGATATTTTGCAAATAGTTGGAAGAGTGAGACCTTCCACAAGGACAAACCGACAAAATCTCCAATACCGAAAACGCAATAGGAGACGCATATGAAAACCGTTTTCGGTGAACTTGGCCTTGTCATGACAAGCACGACAAGCACCAAGACCACACCATGATAAGATACAAATAAGAACCAATAAAGATGATTGCAAGGATGCAAAGGTTTGAGATCTCCACGAATGATACTGAAAGGACATGGATGTCGCCTAGAGGGGGGTGAATAGGCGATTTATAATTATTACGGTTAAGGCTTGAATAAATGCGGAATAAAACTAACGTTTAATTTATCAAGCCAAAACCTAAACTAGCTAGATTTACCTATGTGCACCAACAACTTATGCTAAGCAATATAATCAACTAGGTGATAGCAAGATATATAACTTTAAACTCTATGGCTATCATAAAGTAAATAGCATAAGAAACTCGGATATAGAAATACCGAGGCACTTGGAGACGATGATTTATCCCGAAGTTCACTTCCCAATGGAAGCTAGTCTCCGTTGGAGCGGCGCGGTGTTCACCAATGTGAAACACCGAGTAGCCTTGATATGGCACACCGTATCTCCGTTGTGTCTTACCACCAATGTGGCGAGGCACTTGTCACTATGTTGCCGTTGAGGTTGACAACTAGAACCTTTACAAGGATGAAGCTCACTCCACAAGTTGGAGGGTCTTCACCAAATGCACCGAGCCACCAAGACTTGATGCTTCAAGGCCGGGGCACACACCACAACTTAATTGGTGGCTCCCGGCAATGTCTTCGTAGCTACCAAAGCTCCGAGACGAACAAGGTTGAGTCACACTCCACAATTGGAGGCTCCCAACAAATCCCGTGAGCC
Source organism: Puccinellia tenuiflora (assembly GCA_012064385.1). NCBI lineage: Eukaryota > Viridiplantae > Streptophyta > Magnoliopsida > Poales > Poaceae > Puccinellia > Puccinellia tenuiflora. Next base: position 240,315 of record QRDG01000124.1, read on the forward strand.
ACCAAGACTCCGATAAATCAACAACCGTCTAGGGTACCAACGTGCCCTAGAGGAACAAGCTCTAGGGCACCCAAGCATCCAAGAGTAACAAGCTTCTCAACTTCACTTTCCACGAATCACCGTGGAGAACTCAAACCGATGCCACCAATGCAATGGCAAGAACACACTAAGTGGTCAAGTGCTTCTCTCCGAAATCCAACCAAAGCAACTAATGCTATGGAGGGATTTAAGAGGAAGAACAAGGAGAAAACACAAAGCAACTCCAAGACCCAAATCAAAGATGTTCTCCTCACTTAGAGGAGATATGGTTTGGTGGAATAATAGATCTAGGCCTCCTCCTTCAATCCTCCAAAGATCAACGAGTTTGGGTGGAGGGATTGGGAGATCTATGTGTTTTGAGCTCTTGCAACAATGGAGGAGAGAGAGGGAAAAACGTGCTCAAGAGTTCTACTCAAAAGGTAGAAGACAACCCCTTTTAAAGGGTGGGGAAAAGTGACCGTTTGAAGGGGTTTTCTTGCATGCGCAGAGAAGCGGCCTGCCGGCTTGGAGGCCGGCCCAAGGCCGGCATGGAATATTCACGCGTAGAGAGGCCAGCCTTGGGCCCGGCCTAGGCCGACCTGGCAGTGTTTGGAGGCCGGGCAGGTGCCCGACGCAGCCGGCCTTGGGGCCGGCCTAGGCTGGCCAAACTGCAGGGAGGCCGGCCTTGAGCCCAGCCTAGGCTAGCCTCGCAGTGGTGGAGGCTGGGCAGGTGTCAGAGGCGGCCGGCCTTGACCCCGGCCTTGAGCCTGGTAAGGCTGGCCAAACTGCAAAACGTTCGATACTGAAAATGCAATAACTTTTGTATCCGGACTCCGTTTTCAATGATCTTGGGCTCGTTGGAATCACCACAACGAGCACTACAAGATTATGCATAGAAACATCATTGTCCAACAAGGGAGGGTAAAACTAAATGGGGAAATGTTAGATCACTCTCTAAATGAATAACCGGTAAACCCCCAAAATCAAAAACGCAATAAGTATTTCATACGAAATCCGTTTTTGATGAACTTGAGCTTGTATTGAAGATCAAGACAAGCTCTAAAACCTCATATATATAAAAGTCACATAAGAATAGTAAATGGAGATTTTGGTATGGGTGGGAAGGCGTGAACCTTTCCTCACTAGTGAATCGGCAAAATCTCCACCACCGAAAACGCAATAGACGATGCAACGAATTCCGTTTTCGGTGAACTTGGTCTTGTCATTACAAGCACGACAAGCACCAAGACCACACCACGATAAGAGCCAAATAAGAACCAATAAAGATGATTGCAAGAATGCAAGGATGCAAAGGTTTGAGCTCTCTACGATTGATACGCTAAAGCTCACCCTCTTGATAGTACGGTTACCTATCCTAAAAACCCGGTCTCCCAACTACACCGCGAGACCGGTAAAATAGAAACCCTATCAAGATCATACCTTTGCCTTGCGCATTCCACTTGAGCTAGATGATGACGATCTTGGTCTCCTCTCAAGTGGATCACCTTTCTTTGCCTTGCGCATTCCACTTGAGGTAGATGATGACGATCTTGATCTCCTCTCAAGTGGATCACCTTTCTTTGCCTTGCGCATTCCACTTGAGGTAGATGATGACGATCTTGATCTCCTCTCAAGTGGATCACCTTTCTTGATTATGCTCCGCTCGGTGAAGCCTCGCATATTGCTCCCCCATACACCAATATGGGAGAGACACTCTTTCGCATATCTTCACATGCCCTTATCTTCTATGTTGATCAATTTGCACATAGCCTTGATCAACATATAATCTTCTTTTTTTAGCCTTGACTCCAACATATGGAGTACAAGCATTCCTTATGGACCAACACTACAAATACAACTCAAAGCACACATTAGTCCATAGAGATTGTCATTAATTACCAAAACAACACATGGGGGCAACCATGCACTTTCAATCTCCCCCATTTTGGTAATTGATGACAATCCCTTTTAAGAGGGTTTATATAATGAATATAGCAACCTTGCAAGACAAACAAGCAAGGATGCAAAGCGCATTAAAGGCAAATGCAACAAAAGCATAAAACCCAAATTCGCTTAAACCCTCTGAAACTTCTCCCCCATTGGCATCGATTGCCGAAATGGGAAGAAAAATTTAGAAAGCCAATATAATATGAATTCCTCCATAAAGTGTACATTTCTCAAAATGTGAGTGGAATCAAATGCACATATCCATTGACGAATAGTTAGAGGAAATCAAACTATATTGAGGATCCAAAGATTGCAAAAGGATGAAATCATTCTAAACATCTCCACAAAGGAGAAAAGCAAACAAAAAGATCCAATGCGAGAGTTCTAAATAGAAACGGAGAAGCTCCCCAATGTTCATGCACTATTGAGGAGTGCACAAATATGGAATCCTTGCTCCCCCAAAATCATCTAGAACACTCACCAAGTGCAAGGATGTAAAAATTAAAGCAAAACAAAGCACTTGCACTAAAAATGTGGTTGAGCCATAAGGAGATACCAATTAAAAGAAACTATCAAGAAGGGTCCAACCAAGAGTATGTGTGTGTGCAAGACAATTAATTTGGTAAGACACATAGTCTTAACCAAATGGAGATAAGTTATATATCAAGTATTGACACACACAACTTACAAAGAAGATTTTTTTTTCAAAAAAAAGAGAATATGTTTACAAACTCAAGGATACCAATTTTTAAAGATTCAACATAGGATAGGCCCAACCGAGATAAAAGGAAGATCTTTTAAATGAGTATGTTCACAAGCTTAGGGATACCAATTGGAAACTAAAACCAATTGAAAATGCCAAAAGCTAGTGAGAGCATTTAGCCAATAAAAATCAACATGCTCACCATGATAAACATGAAGTCAAAGATCTTTAATAGAACTTGAGTGCGCAAAGATACCAATAAAAATGAGACAAGCACTCATGAGACAATTTTGGAGCCACCAAAGAATTGTAGATAAAAGCAAGGTAGCTCAAAAGAATTACGATACCAACTAGAAGGTGACCTCTCTCATATGTATAGGTTTCTAAGTAGACAAATTATTGATGATATACATCCACCAAGAAACTTGCACATATGAGATGGTTGATAAAGTGGAAACCATGGTATCCAAAAGGGAAGTCATGAATATACAAAAGAGATTATTGCTTAAAAGCATAGCACATAGCTCAAATTTATCTCATTGTATATAAATGAACTTAAAAAATATCAAAGACATCACACATATCACTAAGGGATCAAGAGATGGTGAAGATGCTTTGAGATAGGCAACAAGTATCATAAACAAATAATACCAATTGAAGGAAAAGGTTTTTGCAATTTCATCACAAATATCACAAAGATATATCAAGTGAAGAAAACAAGCCAAAACCACAACAATTGCAAAATAGGAGCTTTCATGCTAAGAAACAACCTACACAAGGTTGAAACTAGAAAAGTATGCATGAGGTAGATACTTGTTACCGAGATACATTGACGATGAAGAAGATGAGGGTTTGTTTATCATCAAAGCTTGACTCCAATAATCACACGGTGAGAACACCTTCCTTATGAATGGGGCAAGCATCCAATGTATCTCCATTGTACCTAAACCACAATTCAAGCACAAAATGGTTCCCAAACTCATTGGGTCCCATAGTAGTTAGATAAACTACAATATATAGGAAACACTCCGCATAAATATGTGCATATAGATATGAAATTGAATTTCATGCACATCTTAGCCGATTTAGGATTTGGTGGAGTATCCCCTATATATTGGAACTAAAAGACTAGCATGCCATAAAATATATATACTAGTACATATGCATGCATAGACTCATGAGAACCAAGAGAGATACAATTTGGACAAAAACACCAAGTAAACCAAGAAGAGAGCACACCAAGGTGTGACACAAAAAGGTTGTCCAAATTATATCAAAGTCCAAATCAACACATGATTGAGGAAAAATCAAATCAACAAATGATTGATTCCAAAACACATCAACACATGAAGTGAGATATCAATATGAATCAAATCAAACAACACATGAGAGATAAGACACCAATTGAAAATAAGATACCACTAGGAGAAAAGATACCAAGAATAGGATAATACTTGACCGGAATCAAGTAAAGTAAAATAAAGCAATAAGGTATCAAAACTCCCACAATAAATATCAATTGAAACAAATATCTATGGAGGAGATATTAAATCCCAATTAATACCAATTGAAGGTACCAAAGGCAAGGCCAATGAGCATATAAGATAAAAGAAAGAGTCATGCTCAAAGGATTTTCTCATTGTATAGGATAAACGTAAAACAAGAAATGAGAAAGCAAAACTCCCAAGAGAGAGCAAGGTTACACCAAATAAACCAAACACCCTCTACACTTTTCATGATGGCACAAAGCATCAAGAGAAAAAGATTTGTCTTCCATAAACACATACGATAGAAATCAAATGCCAATTGAAAGGATCAAATATTGATAGATAGGATAGTGTTCTAAATAAAAAGGAATGCTCCCCCAAGATTCATGCATTACTTTTTATATTTGTTTTTGAGTACAAAATACACATACAAGGGATCATTACTCTTCTATTTTATTTACAACACTAAACACTACCAATTGAAAATTAGGATCCATGCAAGAGGCAAGGAAGGCAATGGGTGTCAAAATAAATATTTTGGCAAGAGATGGGGCAAATAAAAGCCAATGCCAATGTAAGGATAATCAAAAATATTCTATCACAAATATAAATATGGATTGTCCAAGGACAATGACCATTTGGAATTATTTTCCCGGTGATAGAGGTATCAACGAATATCCTCACAAGATAAAACTTATGGCAAGAGATAAGAAATAAAACACCATATTTTAATAAAGTTTGTTGGTAGTTCCAACTATTCAAACCAACCGGCAAGGCCATGGTTAGAATAATATGGAACAAATTGTTTCTCAAATAATATATGGGAATGCATATTAGAGAGAAACCATACCAAGCAAACTCACACAAACAAGAGCCAAAGGGTAACCACAAAAGGAAAATTGGAACTTGTTTGAGCAAAGATGCCACATAGGAATAAGATAATTTACAATATCGAATCTAAGTGGCAAACCTCAAATGTTCACATTTTGTAGGATTGTAATATGCACATAGCTTATTACTCCCCCATAATGTGATAATTCATTTTATCTAAGCAAGAGGCAAATAAAATCAACTAGAGATAATTAATGGACATTATAGAATTTGAATTTCTCATGAGCATGACACACCACATAGTTACTAGATAATCTTGATATATCAATACTAGGTGGTGATCCTCATATACACACATTTTTAGGTTAGTGAAGTGCACAAAGCATATCACTCCCCCAAAATGGGATAGTCCAATAATCTCTCAAAAGAGCCCATTGAAATCAACACAAGATCCAATAAAGACTCAACACAAAGTTTACACATATATGGAGCGCACATTAACATACACACACTTGATTGCTCAAGGTAAGTAATAAGCACAACATATACAAGCACATGCTAGGAACAAAACTAACACATGCAAGGGAGCAAGCAACTTTCAATGTATATATAATTTAAATATAAGTTACCGCAAGAAGGAGCATTGGATATGAGATAGATATGTGATAATCCAATTGACTTGGCTTGATGAAATATAAACATGAAGATCCCTTAATTCTTCAAATGATAGCCAAGTCGCCAATGCCCTCAACAACAACCTATTGATCAAGTTTGAGCTTGTTGGTCCCCAACCAAGTTGGGTCCTAAGAAGTTAGTCACAATAGGCTTGGCAACCCAAATGGTTCTTTTCTTGACACCACTTTGAGTTCCCACATATTTGGCAAACACATTGCCAACCCTATCCTTCCTAAGAGAATAAACATCATCAATTATTATGGGGTTGGATAGGGAACCATTAGTGCATGAAGAAGCCAAGTGATCCTTCTCACGGCATAAGTAGCAACATCGACTCTTCTATTTCTTCTTAATAGGCTCCCCAACTTGAGGAGCAATAACTTGAGTCTTCTTAGGAGGTGGCCCTTGTTCAACTCGAGATTGAGCATGAGATTGAACAATAGGCCGCTTCCCTAGTTGCTTCTCACTAAGAGGCTTCTTCTTCATTGGGCAATCCCTAACATGGTGCCCTTCAACTTTGCACTTGAAGCAAACAATCTTGGACGAATGATTGACTTGTTCTTGGCCCTTCTTATTGCTACTCTTGGACTTGTTCTTGATATTGGAGTTGAATCCAAGTCCACTCTTGTCATTGGGGGATTTTTGCACACTCAACATGTTGTCAAGTGTGGCCTTCCCTTTATGACGCTTCTCCACATCTTTCTTCAAAGAGGTGGCTTGTACCTTGTGCTCTTTAGACTTCCCTACAAGGTTAGTAGCTACACAAGCACTAGTGGAAGTTGAGGCTTCATTGTTAGAGCAACTAGGCACGAAATGTAATTCAACATATGATTTACCACTAGGTTGAGATGAAGAATTACAAGGACTAGCACATGGCATTATAGCATTTTTAGTAGAAGTTGTGCCATTGTCCACATGAGACTCACTAGATATTACCTTGGTAGCGATAGCCTCATGAGCTAACTTTAGCTTATCATGGGATACTAGAAGATCTTCATGAGAGCTCGAGAGCTTCTCATGGATTTCTTCCAATATCTCATAATTGCTAGTTAGCAATTTAAGTTGAGCCCTTAGCTCAACATTCTCCTTTAAAATGGATGCTTCACAAGAAATAGAGTTAGTAGCACAAGCATCAACATTCATAGCAATGGGAGAACAAGTAGGAAGCTCTTTTAGCAATTGAGCTTGGAGTTGATCATGGGACTTAGTGATATGTGCAAGAGAATTTTCCAAGGACTTGACATCCTCTTCAAATTTCTTATTAGCCTCAAGGAGTCTAACAATTTCAACAACAAGCTCATCATTTTTTATTTTAAAATCATTAGCCACCTTGAGAGCTCTATCATGGGTTTTATTTACTTTAGATAACTCTAGAGTAAATGTCTCCTCAATAGATTTCTTGGTGGTTTGTTCTTCTTCAAGAGCTTCCTCAAGATCCGCAATCGTGTTTGCATAATCACGTTCGCGGCTAAGACTTTCATCTTCACGAGCTTCCAAATTTTCAATGGTAAGCCCTCGCTCAACAAGGGTGCTCATGATTTCATGGAGGTTCTCACAAGCATTTTTATTATTTGAAAGAGCATTTAGAACCATTAGGCCTTTCTTACTAAAGTAAGCATCATCTTCTTCAGCATTATTATTATTGTCATGATCATCATTACTTGATGATTTAGAAGATAAGCAAGGACTATCAACACAAGCATGTAAAACATTTATAGTGCTAGATGTGTTTAAGTCCAAAGATAAATCATTGCAATAAGATAGAGATGAAATATCATCTACAAGAAGCTCACTATCATTATTGCGAAATTTATCCCTACTCACCATTGCATTATTCTGTGGCTTGCCATGTGTAGGTGAGGTAGAAGAAGTTGAAAACTCATTACGCCCGGAGGTGGAGGGAGAACAATCATTCTCACTATCAATGGACACACCATAATTGTCTTGAAGCTTGGTCCATAGCTCATGAGCATTCCGATAAGGAGAGATCGACAAAGCAACTGCATTTCTCAAAGACATGAAAACAACGTTAGAAGCTTGAGCATCTAGATAAGAATTTTCCTCATCCTCTAAAGATAATCTTCTCGGATCCTTTGGAGGAGGAAAACCCATATCTAAAATTTTCTCTATATATGGATTAATGTCCCTAAAATAATTTAGCGTGTGATTTCTCCAATCATCATAATTTGTGCCATCGAATATTAACATAGAGGCATTGTGCACTAAACCACTAGACGACATCTTTACTCTCTAGGCCGTGAAGCCCTATAAAGAGAGAACCCACTCTGATACCAATTGAAAGGACACGGATGTAGCCTAGAGGGGGGGGGGTGAATAGGCGATTTAAAATTATTACAGTTAATGCTTGAATAAATGCAGAATAAAACTAACGTTTATTTATCAAGCCAAAACCTAAACTAGCTAGATTTACCTATGTGCACCAACAACTTATGCTAAGCAATATAATCAACTAGGTGATAGCAAGATATATAACTTTAAACTCTATGGCTATCACAAAGTAAATAGCATAAGTAAGAAACTCAGATATAGAAATACCGAGGCACTTGGAGACGATGATTTATCCCAAAGTTCACTTCCCAATGGAAGCTAGTCTCCGTTGGAGCGGCGCGGTGCTCACCAATGTGAAACACGAGTAGCCTTGATATGGCACACCGTATCTCCGTTGTGTCTTACCACCAATGTGGCGAGGCACTTGTCACTATGTTGCCGTTGAGGTTGACAACTAGAACCTTTACAAGGATGAAGCTCACTCCACAAGTTGGAGGGTCTTCACCAAATGCACCGAGCCACCAAGACTTGATGCTTCAAGGCCGGGGCACACACCACAACTTAATTGGTGGCTCCCGGCAATGTCTTCGTAGCTACCAAAGCTCCGAGACGAACAAGGTTGAGTCACACTCCACAATTGGAGGCTCCCAACAAATCCCGTGAGCCACCAAGACTCCGAGAAATCAACAACCATCTAGGGTACCAACGTGCCCTAGAGGAACAAGCTCTAGGGCACCCAAGCACCCAAGAGTAACAAGCTTCTCAACTTCACTTTCCACGAATCTTCGTGGAGAACTCAAACCGATGCAACCGATGCAATGGCAAGAACACACTAAGTGGTCAAGTCCTTCTCTCCGAAATCCAACCAAAGCAACTAATGCTATGGAGGGATTTAAGAGGAAGAACAAGGAGAAAACACAAAGCAACTCCAAGACCCAAATCAAAGATGTTCTCCTCACTTAGAGGAGATATGGTTTGGTGGAATAATAGATCTAGGCCTTCTCCTTCAATCCTCCAAAGATCAACGAGTTTGGGTGGAGGGATTGGGAGATCTATGTGTTTTGAGCTCTTGCAACAATGGAGGAGAGAGAGGGAAAAACGTGCTCAAGAGTTCTACTCAAAAGGTAGAAGACAACCCCTTTTAAAGGGTGGGGAAAAGTGACCGTTTGAAGGGGTTTTCTTGCATGCGCAGAGAAGCCGGCCCCAAGGCCGGCATGGAATATTCACGCGCAGAGAGGCCAGCCTTGGGCCCGGCCTAGGCCGGCCTGGCAGTGTTTGGAGGCCGGGCAGGTGCCCGACGCAGCCGGCCTTGGGGCCGGCCTAGGCTGGCCAAACTGCAGGGAGGCCGGCCTTGAGCCCGGCCTAGGCTGGCCTCGCAGTGGTGGAGGCTGGGCAGGTGCCAGAGGCGGCCGGCCTTGACCCCGGCCTTGAGCCCGGTAAGGCTGGCCAAACTGCAAAACGTTCGATACTGAAAATGCAATAACTTTTGTATCCGGACTCCGTTTTCAATGATCTTGGGCTCGTTGGAATCACCACAACGAGCACTACAAGATTATGCATAGGAACATCATTGTCCAACATTGGAGGGTAAAACCAAATGGGGAAATGTTAGATCACTCTCTAAATGAATAACCGGTAAACCCCCAAAATCAAAAACGCAATAAGTATTTCATACGAAATCCGTTTTTGATGAACTTGAGCTTGTATTGAAGATCAAGACAAGCTCTAAAACCTCATCTATATAAAAGTCACATAAGAATAGGCAATAGAGATTTTGGTATGGGTGGGAAGGTGTGAACCTTTCCTCACTAGTGAATCGGCAAAATCTCCACCACCGAAAACGTAATAGATGATGCAATGAATTCTGTTTTCGGTGAACTTGGTCTTGTCATTACAAGCACGACAAGCACCAAGACCACACCACGATAAGAGCCAAATAAGAACCAATAAAGATGATTGCAAGAATGCAAGGATGCAAAGGTTTGAGCTCTCTACGACTGATATGCTAAAGCTCACTTGAGAGCCCCTCTTGATAGTACGGTTACCTATCCTAAAAACCCGGTCTCCCAACTACACCGCGAGACCGGTAAAATAGAAACCCTATCAAGATCATACCTTTGCCTTGCGCATTCCACTTGAGCTAGATGATGACGATCTTGGTCTCCTCTCAAGTGGATCACCTTTCTTTGCCTTGCGCATTCCACTTGAGGTAGATGATGACGATCTTGATCTCCTCTCAAGTGGATCACCTTTCTTGATTACGCTCCGCTTGGTGAAGCCTCGCATATTGCTCCCCCATACACCAATATGGGAGAGACACTCTTTCGCATATCTTCACATGCCCTTATCTTCTATGTTGATCAATTTGCACATAGCCTTGATCAACATATAATCTTCTTCTTTTAGCCTTGACTCCAACATATGGAGTACAAGCATTCCTTATGGACCAACACTACAAATATAACTCAAAGCACACATTAGTCCATAGAGATTGTCATTAATTACCAAAACAACACATGGGGGCAACCATGCACTTTCAGTTCTTATTTGACTCTTATCGTGGTGTGGTCTTGGTGCTTGTCGTGCGTGTTATGACAAGGCTAAGATCACCAAAAACGGTTTGCATATGCGTCTTCTTTTTGCATCTTCGGTATTGGAGATTTTGCCGGTTCATCCTTTTGGAAGGTTTCACCTTTCCAACCATTTGCAAAATCTCCTTTGCTAGTTTGCCATCTTCAAAGGTTGCTTTTGTCGTCCTCTTTCCAACAAAATTGGTTTTACTTCATTCGGACTTCAATTGCAAAAGAAACAGTTTTTCGGTTTGCGAAAAAGAGCTTTTTAACTTTCCCCATTTGGTTTTATAATATCCTGTTGGACTATGATGTTTCTCTGCATAATCTTGTTGTGCTCATTGTGACGATTCCAACAAGTCCAAGATTATCAAAAACGGAGTTCATTTGCAAAAGTTATGGGACTTTGGTTTTTCTGTTGGATCTACACTTGAGTCTGCGGTCCTCTGGACCCGGAGTCTCCGCCCGCTAGTTTTTCGCTGCCGAACGTCGTTGATGCGGTGCGGTACTGGACTGGGGTCCGGAGATACCCCGAAGATGGTCCGGAGTCTTTGTCCCACCGGAGTCTCCGGCCCCAGGTTTTTCTCAGCTCTTTGCCTCTTTGTGGGGCGGTACTGGATAGGGGTCCGGAGGGACACCGGAGGTTGTCCGGAGTCTCCGGCCTGGCCGGAGTCTCCGGCCCTCTTGGCCGGAATGTCCGGCCTGCCCCAATGACCCGAGGTGCCCGGAGCCTGGCCGGAGTCTCCGGCCCACTTACACCGGAGTCTCCGGCCTGAAAAGGCCCCAACGGCTAGTTTTTGGGGGAGGCTATAAAAAGCCTCCTCCCTCCCCAAAACCTGGCTGCTGGTCTTGCTCACTTGCTTTCCTCTCTCCTCCATTGTTGCTAACCTTGTGAGCTTGATTCCTCTCAATCCCTCCAATGATTCTTGCCCAAACTTAGGGATTCAAGAGAGGAGATCTAGATCTACCATTCCACCAATCAAAATCCCCTCTAAGTGAGGGAATCTTGTGGATCTAGATTTAGGGGTTGCTTTGTGTTCATCCCCTTTGTTTTTCCTCTCTTATTCCCTCCATAGCATTAGTTGCTTTGGTTGGAATTTGAGAGTGAAGGATTTGACCACTTGGTGTGTTCTTGCCTTTTTGCATTTGTTGCATCGGGTTGCTCTCCCTACGGTGATACGTGAAGATCGACGTTGAGAAGCTTGTTACTCTTGGGTACATTGTGTTCCCAAGAGCTTTGTGCCTCTTGGGTGCACTGTGTACACTAGACAGTTTGGAGGTGCCGTGAAGTCTTCGAGTTGTGAAGCTTCGGCACGAGCCCCCAATTGAGTTGTGGGTGTGTGCCCCAAGAGAAGTTGCAAAGGGCTCCGGAATCCGCCTCGAAGGATTACGATAGTGGAAGGTGAACCAAACCCTTGGGTGCGGTTCATCGGAGAATAGGGTGAGGCCTTTGTGGCATTTTGAGTAGGCCTCTTGTGGCGAGCTCACACCCCTACAACGAGACGTACTCCCTTAACAAGGAGGAACTTGGGAATACATCCTCGTCTCCGCGTGCCTCGGTTATTCCTATACCCGAGCTTTACTTATGCAATCTACATTGTGATAGCCTTCGTGCTTGAAGTTCATTTCTTGCTATCACCTTGTTGCTTGATTTGCTTAGCATAAGTTGTTGGTGCACATAGGTGAACCTAGAATATTAGGTTGTTGGCTTGTTAATTTAAACACATAGTTTTATTCCGCATTTATCAAGCCCCTAAATAGAAAAAGTTTTAATCGCCTATTCACCCCCCCCCCCCCCCGCTAGGCGACATCCGGGCATAGCTTGTTCTTTCACCGGCCAGGCCTGCTGGGAATCAAACGGAGCGAGCAAGCCAGCGAATAGGGGCGCCGGCCACATCCCGGCCTGGGCCGGCCTGCGTGCAGTGGGCCGGGTAGCGAATAGCGAATAGCTGTCGGCCGGACCCCGGCCTGGGCCCGGCCAGCCACGCGTGAGGTGGGCCGGGAGGCCACCCGAAGCAGCCGGCCTCGTCCCGGCCTGGGCCCGGCCAGGCCGGCCAGGCAGCCCCCCCTTTTTTTCTCTTTTCTATTTCCTGTCTAAAAATAATTCCGAGAGAGAAACGCCATAACTTTCACCCCCGAACTCCGTTTTCGGTAAATTTGGACTCGTTGGAATCACCACAACGAGCAATACAAGATTATGTAGAGAAACATCATTGTTCCACAAGGGAGGATAAAACCAAATGATTAAAGGTAAAACCTTTCTATTGAAACCGGAAACCCCATATCCTTTGCAACTGAAGTCCGAAGGTAGTGAAACCAATTTTGTTGGAAAGAGGACGACAAGAGATACCCTTGGAAATATTGAAAACAAGCAAAGGGGATTTTTTAAATAATTGGAAGAGTGAGACCTTCCACAAGGATGAACCGACACAATCTCCAATACCGAAAATGCAATAGGGGCCGCATAAGAAAACCGTTTTCGGTGAACTTGGCCTTGTCATGACAAGCACGAAAAGCACCAAGACCACACCACGATAAGAGCCAAATAAGAACCAATAAAGATGATTGTAAGGATGCAAAGGTTTGAGCTCTCCACGAATGATACGATCAAGATACTTGGTCGAGAGCCACTCTTGATAGTACGGCTATCTATCCTATAACCCGGTCTCTCAACTAACATCATGAGACCGGTAAAATAGAAAACCTATCAAGATCATACCTTTGCCTTGCGCATAATCCACTTGAGGTCGATGATGACGATCTTCATCTCCTCAAGACGAACCACCTTTCTTGATTGCGCTTCGCTTGGTGAAGACTCACATGTTGCTCCCTCATACACCAATATGGGAGAAGCACTCTTCGGCATATCTTCACTTGGACTTGAGTGTTGATCAAGTCGTACTTAGCCTTTATCAACAAATACTCTTCTTCCCATAGCCTTGACTCCAACAAATGGAGATCAAGCAATGCAAATGGACACACCTACAAGTAGCTCAATACAAATATTAGTCCATAGAGATTGTCATTAATTACCAAAACCACACATGGGGGAAACCATGCACTTTCTCCGGTGGCGATATCTTAACCAGATCTATATTGATATCAGTGTTTTACAATGGGAGTAGGGTTCTTCCACCGACGGGGACCCGGACCTGGGTACGTGTTGTGGCAATCTTGCTCCGAGTAGGCTTTGTCATCACCTTACCATTCTCTCCTTGAGTATAGCCACACCCCCTTTGGCTAGTATGTCGCCGGTACCACGTCTAACAGTGTCATCAGAGTGTTTGGCGATACGGAAAAGGGTCATATATGGCCAAAAATGTTGAGAAAAAAATCATTTCAGACTGAAGTTTTGCAAAAAGGTAACATTTATAAAAATTTAAGGGTAGATAGCGGCAACCATGCATGTCAAATGTTCACGGTAATAAACTTACGGATGTGTCCACATCTGATTAGCCCCCATGCTCCCTACGACCCACCCCCTACCGTGATTTTCCCACCTAATGCTTTTCCTAATGCATTGGCTCTTAGAATGCTAATATAGGTAGTGTCACTACTATTCAAACTTTCATTTGTCATTTTTGCACAGGTCGCAGGTGATCATATTTTTAGATGAATTTTTGGGTGCACAAGATTCAACATAATCTATGTGCATGATTTATTTCCCGATTTTTGAAAACTTCTGGCAAATTAGAGTTTCCCGGCACCATGCCCACCACAGTCCAAGCAGACCCCATTTTGAAGTTTTCAAAAATCGTGAAATAAATCATGCACATAGATTATGTTGAATATTTTACACCCAGAAAATTTCATCCAAAAATATGATCATATGTGGCCTGTGCAAAAAAGACAAATGAAATTTTGAATAGTGTCATTACTATTCAAACTTTCATTTGTCATTTTTGCACATGTCGCAGGTGATCATATTTTTAGATGAAATATTTTGGGTGCACAAGATTCAACATAATCTATGTGCATGTTTTATTTCACGATTTTGAAAAGTTCTGACAAATTAGAGTTTCCCGGCACCATGCCCACCGCACTCCAAGCAGACCCCATTTTGAAGTTTTCAAAAATTGTGAAATAAATCATGCACATAGATTATGTTGAATATTTTACACCCAGAAAATTCATCCAAAAATTCAACATAATCTATGTGCTTGATTTATTTCGCGATTTTTGAAAACTTCGAAGTTGCAAATTAGAGTTTCCGACCGGCAAGAACAATGTTTTTACTGCGTGGGTCATTACAGAGACATGCAGACACTCCCCGGTCACTCTATCTCTCATATTTACTGCGTGGGTCATCTAGGAAGTTAATGCACCCGGTATACCATGTGTATAAGCCTATTCTGCTCTTTGAAAATGATTAGTACCGCGGATCTCCATGACAACGTGTGCTGCCCTCGGTGCCTTCACTTTGTCTACTCGGCGGGGAGCGCGTCGAATCGGGAGAACGATCGAGAAGAGGTCGAGGGACATGAACCAATCCAGGCCTAGATTATTCAGCATGGCGTCGTCTGTGAATCTGATCTCTTCTCCGCAGCGAGTGCCGACACAACCAGCGCTCGGCGCACATGCAGCTGCAATGAACCAGACGTTAGCGTGTCAGTAAGCGCTCGTACACGAGGTACTCTACAACGAGAAGCTCCAGCCACCCAGTGAACACGATGTTGTTCGTCGTGAATCAATCCTTGGAAGCGCGCATGCTGCCGATAAGCCGCCCGCGAGCGCGATGAGACACTCTGCTTCCGCTACCGTTCGCCAGCGTGGCCAAAGAAGAAGGAAGGTGAGGAGTCCAGAGGAGTAGTTGGTGGACGACGGAGTTAGCTATTCCCTCTTCAGCATCCATTGGGCGAGGTCGACATTTTTTCAACGCCAGAATAATAAAGTAGAAGTAGTACAACCCCTACCTCAACTCCCCGTCTCTGCTAAGTTAGTTTTTTAAGATAAGAAGATAAGTATATAATACAAATAGTCGGTGAGAATAATAAGGAACCTGAGAAACAAACTATTCGGTTTGATCGTGAGATTTATTTGGACGGGATAAGTGTCAAGAGATAAGGAATGTGCGGTGGCATTGAGTGTAATTAGTTACAAGTGTGACACCAGACATTCACCACGAATCCATCCTTTATAGTAAAGATCAAACTGTGAACTGTAAGGAAAAAATGCCAAATAATTGACACGTGACCCTTCCCAGCCCCCTCTCGCTCCATATCTCTATGGTTGGCCTCCTCCCGCCCACTCCAGCTCCTCCCGCCCCCTCTCGATCTGGTCGACGACAGGCCAGATCAACGCCGGCCCCATCTCGATCTGGCTGGTGGCTGCCCAGATCCTCACCGGCCTTGCCACCTGATGCATCTAAAATGCATACATGAACTTTGCACTATAATAGTCATATTCCAATCATATTTGCATAATATAAGGGGTATATTACTGTTATTTAATGATTTTTGGTAATTAATAATGATTTCCCCTTTTTATGGAATTAATCCTGCGCAGGCAGAAAACCCCTATTTCTTTCCTTATTTGTTTCAGGACCTTAACGACGTCATAATGAGCTATAAATTTAGGAGGGTCAATATTTTGGAAGAAGAAGATTTAGGAGCGAAAGAAGTCAACGAACGGAGGCCGGAGGACCAAAAGGGAGGGTCCCACGTGGCTACAGTACTAGGCCGCGTGGGCCCATCCAACTTGGCCCTCGTGGCCCCATTTGCATCGATCCTTCGCCCAGAAGCTTCCTCGTGACCTAAAAACGCCTATATAAAGAGCCCCCCGACGTTCCACCGTCTCCATGATGAAGAGGGAGTAGTCCACCTCTGGACTATGGGTTTGTGGCAGTAGCATATGTATCTCTCTTTTCTCTCTTGAGCTTCACTAATTAGCACCGTATGAGCTGCTGAACATGATTACGGTCACAGTTGTATTACCATTGTGGTGGATCTTTCTATGAGTTAATATATGTTGAGATTGCAATGTTATATTTCAGTTATGAAAGTAGATGCATATTATGTACCCCGTTCTTATATCCTTGTTATGATCAAGCATGTTTATGAGAGCGTGTGTGGGGGAACGTGTGCATTAGTTGGAGTAACGGGGGTGGTGAAGTGATAAGCTGACAACTTGAATATCATGATCCATTGGGTGTTTACCTTACTTTGTTACCTCACTAGGGATAAACCAAAATACCATGTTGTAGGGTAGGAGGAGTGACATGCCTCTACCCAAGACTAGATCCATCATGTGTTTATTTTCAGTTCATGTCATTAATCTTAAAGCTATACTCTGATGTTATCTTAATTACTAAGGTGCATGATTTAGTTCACATCTTGGTGGAGTATAAGTGAGACTAATAATCAAAAGGTCTCTATGCTAGGACGTGATGCCCATATAATTAGTAACATGTCATTAACCTTGTTTGCAATCTCATATGTTAAATCTATGTCTACTCATTTGCTACACTATATTAAAGAGAGAGTGCATGTGTGAAACCATGAACCCCGGTCCATTTTTAATCATAAGAAACACTTTTCCAACCACTTTTAAGCATCTTTTACATTCAGCCATTTTAAAATCAGAAAATACAAAAACACTTTTACTTCTTGCATTCACATATAAAAACCCCAAAAATACCATCCATCATCATTACTATCATCCTTGCATACTTGTTCACCACCATTGCATATTTATTTACTGTTTTGCATTCATTATCATCTTAATATCATTCTCACACCTTGTGCTTGACAACCACTTGGTGAGGTTGAGGGCACAAAGCAATCTATTTGTTTGCAGGAAATCTAGAGAAGGACAAGAAGATAAAACCCACACTACTGATTCCCCGAGAGTTCGATATTAAACCCTCGAGTCACCTTCTTGGGGAAAAACTACCACTTCTACATACTCTGCACTTGGAGGCTCAACCTATCCCTAATACATTATCTTCCTTTCAGGGTATCAAGAGTACTTGTTGGCGTTGTTGAGGTAGAAGAACACTCTCATCAATCCCGTCATCACCACCTCCGGTAGCTGGATTGCCTGCTCCCCATACCCTCCGACCTGCAGCCTCCCCAAGCTCCGACCCAGCTCCAACCTGAGCTCCGGTCCAGCTTAGACATACAGCCTCCCCGAGCTCTTCCTCCGTGACATTTACCTGTGCTTGTCGTTTGGTGCAGCTTTATCTTGAATCATGGAACATTCGTGTTACTGTTGACTCTATTGTTGATTGGTTAGCTGATGTCGCCGTTGNGTACTGCTAGTGTGCTTGCGCTAGAACAATTTATTTCAACTATGTATTCCTATGTTCCGTTAGAACAATTTGTTTGAACCATGTATTCCGACATTGCGACACAGTTGTTTGCTAAATGGTCAAACCGAAGTTTCTTTTTATCTATGATGAAGACAAAAGATGGGGCTCAACTGGCTCAAGGGACAATTCCAAGATAGGAAGAAAAACTAGTGTATCCTCGTATGCTTGCTATGGAACAATTTATTTGAACTATGATGCTATGCTATGGAACAATTTATTTGAACTATGCTCTACTTGTGTGTTTCATTTCGAGCTACTTGAACAAACTACTCATGCACTTATTACAACAAACTACTTGTGTGCCTAGCTTGTGAACTGTTTATTAGAGCTATGTTCGGATCAATTGATATTTCTGGATACTAACTTCTCAGTTCTCACCATCGCAGAGCCTCTCCTTGCTCCTCTGTCCTCTAGGTCTTGGGGGCGCATCTGCTCCACGGAGGGCGATGGAATGACACCCCACCGCAGCCCGCGTCTCCATCCCGAGATCCACGCGGGCGAGGAAGGCGTCAGAGTGACCCGCCGTATCCGTGCGCGGCGGCTGCTGCCTTCCTGCCGGACGACGACATGCTCCGGGACGATACTCCTCCGCCTCTCGCCTCTGCGTCCTCCCTCAGCGCGCCGTCGCCGTCTGCAGGCGCTGGCTAGGCCTCGTCACCGACCCCCGGTTCCACCGCCAGTTCTACACGCACCACCGGAAGCCGCCCCTCCTCCGTATTTTTCACCGCATCAACCCGGGGATCGTGTTCATCCCTGTCCTGGACAGTCCCGACCGCATTCCTCCGCATCGCTCCGACCTTGGACGCGTCAACTGCTGCTCCTCGTCGAAGACGGGAAAGAGGTCGTTGTGTGCGACCTTATCACCCGTGTGCAGTCCCGCCTGGCCATTCCACCGGAGCTCAGGAAGGGCAGCATCACAGGGGCGGTGCTCTGCGCTGCTGCTGACGCTGGCCACGTGCACGGCGGCTGCCACTTGAGCCCCTTCAAGGTGGTCTTGGTGTCCATGTGCAAACCAGATTATCGACCCCTTGCCCGTGTTTACTCCTCGGAGACTGGCCTATGGGGCAATCTTATCTCAGCAGAGGCTAAATGTCGGATTCATTCTAGACCTGTCGTCCTGGTTGCTAATTGCCTTTACTGGTTGTCCCCATTTGATGGCATACTTGAGTTTGATTTGCATGAGAACACTCTAACTGTGACCAGGGTGCCTCTACTTGCAAATAATATTGACCATGAAAAAAACTGTCAGATCATTGAGGCTGAGGACGGTGTTATTGGCTTCGTCAAATTGTGTTACACTCGCTTCCTATTCTGGCAGAGGAGCGTCAATGCTCATGGTGTTGTCACATGCAGTGGCGGGCGCAGACCAGACCACGCCCCGGGCCACCTTCGTTGCTACAGTAGCCACCACGCAGAACTATACCATGCCCCAAAATGGGGGAGATTGAAAGTGCATGGTTGCCCCATGCATGGTTTTGGTAATTAATGACAATCTCTATGGACTAATGTTTGTTTTGAGCTATGTTTATAGACGTGTCCATTGATTTGCTTGATCTCCATTTGTTGGAATCAATGCTAAGGGAAGAAGAAGATTTTATGTTGATCAAGGCTTTGTGCAAGTTGATCAACACACAAGGCTAGTTTTGTACCATGAGGGATCATGTGATCTCATGGTATGGTAAGCACTCGTCAATATAGCCTTGTGAACTAACCCATGATCTATGTGCCTGGTATATCTATGTTTGGGTTAGGTTGTCTCATGTAGCTCATGAAAGACGGTGTCAAGTGGTGTGGTTCAAGTTCAAGATGATCAACAAGAAGATATCATATGCTTGGATCTTGCCAACCATTTGAAGATAAAGGCCAAGTGAAGATTTGTCTATGTGGTGCTTCTCCTATCTTGGTGTATGGGGGAGCATCATGTGGATCTTCACCAAGCGAAGCGCAATCGAGAAAGGTGGTGCATCTTGAGGAGATGAAGATCATCTTCCTCGACCTCAAGTGGATTAATGCACAAGGCAAAGGTATGATCTTGATAGGGTTTCTATTTTACCAGTCTCATGATGTTTAGTGAGAGACCGGGTTATAGGATAGATAACCGTACTATCAAGAGTGGCTCTCGACCGAATATCATGATCGTATCGTCGTAGAGAGCACAAACCTTTGCATCCATGCAATCTTTATTGGTTTTTATTTGGCTCTTATCCATGTGAGAATTTAAAGCTTTTGTTCATCTCCATACCTAGATCTAGTTCATCAAAAACGGATTTCATGTATATCTTCTTGCGTTTTTGATATTGGAGGCTTTTCCGGTTTGTCTCTTCTAAGAGAGGTCAAAATCTCTCCTTGTGATTTCCTCCTCACATGATGGACAATGACGTTTCTCTGCATGATCTTGTAGAACTTTTCGTTGCGAGTCTAACGAGCCCAAGATCATCGAAAACGGAGTCTGGATGCAAAAGATATGCCCATTTTCATATTGCAATTTCTGTTGTTTTCTGTGGGGCGGAAGTTCCGGCCCGGAGACCGGAAATTCCGGCCCCCGGAAGTTCCGGCCTGTACCCCGGAATATCCAACCCTATTTTTCCATCCGAGGATTTTGGCTAAGTCCTTTTCGCGCTTCTCTCTGGAGGGGTTCCGGAAGATTTTGCCCCGGAAGTTTCCTCGGAATTTCCGGGGGTCCGAATTTCCGTCTTTGGTCCGGAATATCCGGCCCAAGGAAAATTTGGCTAAGTTATTTTCACATTTTCTCTCGGGTGGGGGTCCGGAACTTTGCCCGGAGGTTTGCTTCGGAAATTTCCGGGTCACCGGAAGTTTCGGTGCAAGCCCCGGAATATCCGGCCCCAGGCCGGAAGTTCCGGCCCTTAAACCCGGAATTTCCGGCCCTGCGGTTTTCCAACGGCTAGTTTTTGGGGGAGGCTATAAATAGCCCCCTTCTTCCCCAAGAGCTTGCTGCTCACCTTGCTCACTTACTTTTCTCTCTCCTCCATTGTTGCTAACCTTGTGATCTTGATTTCCCTCAATCCCTCCAATGATTCTTGCCCAAATTTAGGGATTCAAGAGAGGAGATCTAGATCTACCATTCCACCAATCAAAATCTCCTCTAAGTGAGGGGAACTAGTGGATCTAGATTTTAGGGTTGCTTTGTGTTCATCCCCTTTGTTCTTCCTCTCTTATTCCCCCCAAAGCATTTGTTGCTTGGTTGGAATTTGAGAGTGAACGACTTGACCACTTTGTGTGTTCTTGCCTATTGCATTTGTTGCATTGGGTTGCTCTCCCTACAGTGATATGAGAAGATCGACGTTGAGAAGCTTGTTACTCTTGGGTACATTGTGTCCCCAAGAGCTTGTTGCCTCTTGGGTGCATTGTGTACACTAGACGGTTGGAGGTGCCGGAAGACATCGAGTTGTGAAGCTTCGGCACGTTTTGGGAGCCCCCAATTGAGTTGTGGGTGTGTGCCCCAAGAAGAGTTGTAAAGGGCTCCGGAATCTGCTTGAAGGATTCCGATAGTGGAAGGTGAATCAATCCCTTGGGTGAGATTCATCGGAGAATAGGGTGAGGCCTTTGTGGCATCTTAAGTAGGCCTCTTGTGGCGAGCTCACACCCCTTCAACGAGACATATTCCCTTAACAAGGAGGAACTCGGGAATACATCATCGTCTCCGCGTGCCTCGGTTATTTCTATACCCGAGCTTTTACTTATGTACTTTACATTGTGATAGCCTTCGTGCTTGAAGTTCATATCTTGGTATCACCTTGTTGCTTGCCTTGCTTAGCATAAGTTGTTGGTGCACCATAGGTGACCCTAGTAATTTAGGTTGTTGGCTTATTAATTTAAACACCTAGTTTATTCCGCAACTATCAAGCCCCCTAATTAGAAAAAGTTGTAATCGCCTATTCACCCCTCCCTCTAGGCGACATCCGGGACATCGTTTGTTCTTCAATTGGTATCAGAGTCTCGTCTCTCTTGTTTGGCTTAACGCCTAGAGAGTAAAGATGTTGTCTAGGGATTTAGTGCACAATTCCTTGTTTATATTCAATGGCACAAATTTTAATGTTTGGAAAACTCATATGCTTAGTCACTTACGGGTCTTGGACCCCAATATTGAGCGTATCTTAGATATAGGTTTTTCTCCTCCAAAGGACTACGAAAGTACGACTTTAGAGGATGAGAAAAACTTATATCTAGATGCTCTAGCATCTAATGAGTTTTGCAAATTTGTGAGCTTTGTAGTGTTTGAGGTCAATCATTCCTCTATGGGACGCTCATGAGCTTTGGACCAAGCTTCAAGACAAATATGGAGTGTCCAATGCAATTAAGGATGATTGCTCTCCCTCCACCTCCGGCCGTGACGAACTCTCGTCTTCATCTACTTCACCAAAATGTGGTAAGCCACAATCCAATGTAATGGTGAGTAGTGATGGGCTTTGCAATTTGGATAGTGAGCTCATTGTTGATGATCATTTATCTCTATCTTGTTCAATGCTTCATCTTTGGACCTAACACACATAGCACTATAAATGATTTACATGTTAGTGTTGATAGTCCTTGCATATCATCTAAAAATTGCTTGGATAAATCTCTTTATGAATATGCTTGCTTTATCTTGTTGCCATGATAAAATGATTGTGCTCCCTCTAACTCTTGCATGATTAATAATGTAGAGGAAACCCAATTTGCTATGCAACAAGATGTGAACTTGAGTAGTTTCAAAAATTAATTGTTCCTCTTCATCCACCCATCATTGCCTTATGGCTAAATCTTCTTCTAGCAATGATAATAATAATGATAATAATGATGAAGAAGGTGATGAGGAAAATAATGATGCCCTCCTCATGATAAAGGTGTAATGATTCTTAAGGCTCTTTCAAAAAATAAAAATGCTTGTTGATAACCTCTATTAAATCATGAGCGCCCTTGTTGAGCGCGGGGAAACCATTGAAGCTTTGGAAGCTAGCCTTGAAGAAAATGGTAAGATTGAAAGGGATGATGCTATGGAGAAGGCATCGCTAGAAGATGTTCTTGAGGAAGAGCGAGAGACTCGGGCTTCTCTTGAGGAGAAACTAGAAAATATTGAGGAGTCTCAAAATGAAATAATTGCTAAAATCATTAAAGATTGTGACCATGCTCATGCTAAATATAAGTCACGAAAAAGAAAAATGCTAGATTAAATGAAGAGCTTGCTAAGCTTTCTTCTCCTATTCCTAATGCCAATGATGCTTGTGATACTAACTCCATTTCTTGTGAAGCATCTACTTTGAAGGAGAATGTTGAGCTAAGGGCTCAACTTGAATTGCTAACTAGCAAGTATGAGAAGTTGGAAGCAAGACATGAAAAGTTATCTAGCTCTAATGATGATCTTCTATCATCCTATGGGAAGTTGGAAGAAAATCACGAAAAGCTATCTAGCTCTAATGATGAACTTCTTGCATCCTATGCTTGTCTTAAGTTAGCTCATGAGGCCATCTCCACAAAGGTAACATCTAGTGAGCCTCATGTGGATAATAGCACAACCATAACTAAAAATGCTATATTGCCATGTGCTAGTCCTAGCAGTTCATCCACTAAAAATGTTGCTACATCTTGTGATGAATTACTTGCTTTGCCTTGTTGTCGTTGCAATGAAGCTTCTACTTCCTCTAGTGCTTTTGTTGCCACTAACCATGTAGAGGAAATAAAAGACCTCAAGGCCCAAGTCACTTATTTGAAGAAAGGCTTGGAAAAGCGTCATGAAGGAAGAGTGCACTTGACAACATGTTGAGTGTGCAACAATCCCCAATGACAAGAGTGGACTTGGATTTAACTCCAACAACAAGACCAAGTCCAAGGTTGAGAAGAAGAAGAAGGACCAAGTTCAAATGAAGAATCCGTCCAAGATCACTTGCTTCAAGTGCAAGATTGAAGGGCACCATGTTAGGGATTGCCCAATGAAGAAGAAGCCTCTTAGTGAGAAGCCACTAGGGAAGCGGCCTCTTGTTCCATCGCGTGCTCAACCACGTGTTGAACAAAGGCCACCTCCCAAGAAGACTCAAGTTATTACTCTCAAGTTGAGGAGCCTATTAAGAAGAAGAAGAGTCGGTGTTGCTACCTTTGTCGTGGCAAAGGCCATTTTGCTTCTTCATGCACTAACGGTACCTCATCCAACCCTATCATAATTGATTATATTTATTCTCTTGGGAAGGATAGAAGTGGCAATGTGTTTGCCGAATATGTGGGAGCTCAAAGTGGTGTCAAGAAAAACATCATTTGGGTTCCCAAACCTATTGTGACTAACCTCTTAGGACCCAACTTGGTTGGGGACCATCAAGCTTCAACTTGATCAATAGGTGATGTGGAGGACATTGGTGACTTGGCTATTTTTGAATAATTAAGGGATCTTCATGGTTTTATTCTCAAGCCAAGTCAATTGGATTATCACTTACCTATCTCATATCCAATGCTTCCTCCTTGCGGTAACTTGGATTTAATTCATATATAAATTGAAAGTTGCTTGCTCCCTTGCATGTGTTAGTTTTGTTCCTAGCATGTGCTTGTATATGATATGCTACTTTCCTACTTGTCTTGTTATTCATGGTTGTGTATGATAGTTTTATATCATGTATGTGTAACTTTGTGTTGCGCTTTTTGAATCTTGTGTGGATTTCATTGGCTCTTTGAGTTATTAATGGACTATCCCATTTTGTGGGAGTGATGTGCTTTGTGCACCTCACAAACCTAAAATGTGTGTACATGAATCACACCACCTAGTATTGATATTTCAAAATTATCTAATTACTATGTGGTATGTCATATTCATGAGAAATTCAATTTCTACAATGTCCATTAATTTCTCTAGTAGGTTTTATTTGCCTCTTGTTTAAAAATAAAATGAATTATCACATTATGGGAAAGTAATAAGCTATGTGCATATTACAAATCCATAAAATGTGAACATTTGAGTTTTTCCACTTAGAATTGATATTGTAAATTATCTAATTCCTATGTGGCATGTTTGCTCGAACAAGTTCCAATTTCCTTTGTGGTTGTCGTTTGGTTCTTGTTTGGGTGAGTCTGCTTGGTGTGGTTTTTCTCTAATATGTATATCCATATATTATGTGAGAACCATTTGTTTCATTTTATTCTAACCATGGCTTTGCCGGTTGGTTTGAATAATTGAAGCTGCCAACAAACTTTAGTAAAATATGGTGTTTTAATTCTTATCTCTTGCCATTTACTTTTTGTTGTGAAGTTGGTCTTGAATATCATTCCTATACACCACCGAGAAATATCTCTATATACTCCTTGTCATGACAAGTGATACTAGTAATTGTGGTGGATTGTGTAGACCATCATCGCTTTGGCTCTTGCGTTAAAATTGCCTTATGTATTGCCTTCTTTGCCTCTTGCAAGGATCCTAATTTCAATTGGTAGTGTTTAGTGTTGTCAATAAAATATGGAGATTAATGATCCCTTGTGCATGCATTTGTATTCAAATGCAAATATGAAAATAATGCATGAATCTTGGGGAGCATTCTTTTTTAGACACTATTCTATCTATCAATTTTCGATCCTTTCAATTGGCATTTGTTTCTATATCTTTATTTTGGTATCTTCTATTGGTATTAATTAGAACTTAATATCTCCTCCATAGATATTTGTTCCGATTGATATTTTTTGTGGGAGTCTTGATACCTTTTTGCCTTATTTTACTTTACTTGATTTCGGTCAAGTATCACCCTCTTCTTGGTATCTTTTCTCCTAGTTGATATTTTGTTTTAATTGGTATCTTATTTTTAATTGGTGTCTAATCAATCATTTGTTGATTTGATTTTTCCTCAATCATTTGTTGATTTGGATTTTGATATAAATTGGACAACGTTTTGTGTCACACCTTGGTGTGCTCTCGTCTTGGTTTACTTTGTGTTTTCGTCCAAATTATATATCGTTTGGTTCTTGTAAGTCTATGCATGCATATTTACTAGTATATATATTGTATGGCATGCTAGTCTTTCTTGATCCAATATATAGGGGATAATCCACCGAATCCTAGATTGGCTAAGATGTGCATGAAATTCAATTTCATATCTATATGCACATATTTATGTGGAGTGTTTCCTATGTATTGTAGTGTATCTAACTACTATGGGACCCAATGAGTTTGGGAACCATTTTGTGCTTGAATTTTGTTTTAGGTACAATGGATATGCATTGGATACCTGCCTCATTCATAAGGAAGGTGTTCTCACCATGTGATCTTAGGAGTCAAGCTATGATGATCGCCAAAGTCCCATCTTCTTCATCACCAATGTCATATCGGTAACAAGTATCTATCTCATGCATACCTTTTTAGTATCCAACCTTGTGTAGGTTGTCTCCTGGCATGAAAGCTTTTATATGCAATTGTTGTGGTTTTGGCCTATTTCCTTCACTTAATATATCTTTGTGATATGTGTGATGAATTTGCAAAAACCTTTTCTTCAATTGATAGTATTCCTTTGTGATACTTGTTGCCTATTTCAAAGCATCTTCACTATCCCTTGTTCCCTTAGTGATATGTGTGATGCATTTGATATGTTTGAAGTTCATTTATATACAATGAGATAAATTTGAGCTATGTGCTATGCTTCTAAGCAACAATCTCGTTGTATATTTATGACTTCCTTTTGGATACCTTGTTCTCTTTTTCCCGAACCATTTCGTATGTATATGTTTCTTTGCGGATGTATATCTTCAATGGTTTGTCTAATTAGAAACCTATACATATGAGAGGGGTCACCTTTTAGTTGGTATCCTATTTCTCTTGAGCTACCTTGTTTTCATCTATAATTCTTTGGTGGCTCCAAGTTTAGCTCATGAGTGCTTGTCTTATGTTTATTGGTATCTTTACACACTCATGTTTTTGTTGAGGATCTTTTACCTCATGCTTACCATGGTGAGCATGTTGAGTTTTATTGACTAAATGATCTCACTAGCTATTGGCATTTCAATTGGTTTTAATTTCCAATTGGTATCCCTAAGCTTGTGAACATATTTCTTTAAAAAGATATTTTTATCTCAGTTGGGCCTATCTTATGTTGAATCTTTGAAAATTGGTATCTTCTTATGGCTCAACCACATCTTTGGTGCAAGTGCTATGATTGCTTTTGCATTATGCACTATTGCACTTGTTGAGTGTTCTAGATGATTTTGGGGGAGCGAGGATACCATATTTGTGCACTCCTCATTTGTGCATGAACATTGAGGAGCTTCTCCGTTTTTATTTAGAACTCTCAATTTGGATCTTTTTGATTGCTTTTCTCCTTTGTGGAGATGTTTAAAATGATTTCATCCTTTTCGCAATCTTTTGATCCTCAATATAGTTTGATTTCCTTTAATTTTTCGTTAAAAGGGATTGTCATCACCTTTATGGAGGAACTCATATTATATTGGCTCCAAAATTTTTCTTACCATTTCGGCAATCGATGCCAATGGGGGAGAAGTTTAGAGGGTTTAAGGGAATTAGGGTTTTATGCTTTTGTTGCATTTGCCTTTAATGCGCTTGCGTCCTTGCTCGTTTGTCTTGCAAGGATGCTTTATTCATTATATAAACCCTCTTAATAAGGGATTGTCATCAATTACCAAAATGGGGGAGATTGAAAGTGCATGGTTGCCCCCATGCATGGTTTTGGTAATTAATGACAATCTCTATGTACTAATGTTTGTTTTGAGCTATGTTTATAGACGTGTCCATTGATTTGCTTGATCTCCCTTTGTTGGATTCAAGGCTAAGGGAAGAAGAAGATTTTATGTTGATCAAGGCTTTGTGCAAGTTGATCAATACACAAGGCTAGTTTTGTACCATGAGGGATCATGTGATCTCATGGTATGGTAAGCACTCGTCATATAGCCTTGTGAACTAACCATGATCTATGTGCATGGTATATCTATGTTGGGTTAGGTGTCTTGTCATGAGCTTGCATCAAAAGGAAGATCTCATGTAGCTCATGAAGACGGTGTCAAGTGGTGTGGATCAAGTTCAAGATGATCAAAAAGAAGATATCATATGCTTGGATCTTGCCAACCATTTGAAGATAAAGGCCAAGTGAAGATTTGTCTATGTGGTGCTTCTCCTATCTTGGTGTATGGGGAGCATCATGTGGATCTTCACCAAGCGAAGCGCAATCGAGAAAGGTGGTGCGTCTTGAGGAGATGAAGATCGTCTTCGTCGACCTCAAGTGGATTAATGCACAAGGCAAAAGTATGATCTTGATAGGGTTTCTATTTTTACCGGTCTCATGATGTTTAGTGAGAGACTGGGTTATAGGATAGATAACCGTACTATCAAGAGGGGCTCTCGACCGAATATCGTGATTGTGTCGTCGTAGAGAGCACAAACCTTTGCATCCATGCAATCATCTTTATTGGTTCTTATTTGGCTCTTATCCATGTGAGAATTTAGAGCTTGTGTTCATCTCCATACCAAGCTCTAGTTCATCAAAAACGGATTTCATGTATATCTTCTTGCCTTTTGATATTGGAGGCTTTTCCGGTTTGTCTCTTCTAAGAGAGGTCAAACTCTCTCCTTGTGATTTCCTCCTCACATGATGAACAATGATGTTTCTCTACATGATTTTGTAGAACTTTTCATTGCGAGTCTAACGAGCCCAAGATCATCGAAAACGAAGTCCGGATGCAAAAGATATGCCCATTTTCATATTACAATTTTTGCTGTTTTCTGTGGGGCGGAAGTTCCGGCCCGGAGACCGGAAATTCCGTCCCCCGGAAGTTTCAGCCTGTACCCCGGAATATCCGGCCCTATTTTTCCATCCGAGGATTTTGGCTAAGTCCTTTTCGTGTTTCTCTCTGGAGGGTTCCGGAAATTTTGCCCCGGAAGTTTACTCGGAAATTTCCGGGGGGTCCGGAATTTCCGGTCTTTTGTCCGGAATATCCGGCCCATGGAAAATTTGGCTAAGTCATTTTCGCGTTTTCTCTTGGGTGGGGGTCCGGAACTTTGCACCGGAGGTTTGCTCTGGAAATTTCTGGGTCACCGGAAGTTCCGGTGCAAGCCCCGGAATATCCGGCCATGCGGTTTTCCAACGGCTAGTTTTTGGGGGGAGGCTATAAATAGCCCCCTTCTTCCCCAAGAGCTTGCTGCTCACCTTGCTCACTTGCTTTTCTCTCTCCTCCATTGTTGCTAAACTTGTGAGCTTGATTTCTCTCAATCCCTCCAATGATTCTTGCCCAAATTTAGAGATTCAAGAGAAGAGATCTAGATCTACCATTCCACCAATCAAAATCTCCTCTAAGTAAGGGGAACTAGTGGATCTAGATTTGGGGTTGCTTTGTGGTTCATCCCCTTTGTTCTTCCTCTCTTATTCCCCCCAAAGCATTTGTTGCTTGGTTGGAATTTGAGAGTGAAGGACTTGACCACTTTGTGTGTTCTTGCCTTTTGCATTTGTTGCATCGGGTTGCTCTCCCTATGGTGATACGAGAAGATCGATGTTGAGAAGCTTGTTACTCTTGGGTACATTGCGTCCACAGGAGCTTGTTGCCTCTTGGATGCATAGTGTACACTAGACGGTTGGAGGTGCCGCGAAGACTTCAAGTTGTGAAGCTTTGGCACGTTTTGGGAGCCCCCAATTGAGTTGTGGATGTGTGCCCCAAGAAGAGTTGTAAAGGGCTCCGGAATCCGCCTTGAAGGATTCCGATAGTGGAAGGTGAACCAATCCTTTGGGTGAGGTTCATCGGAGAATAGGGTGAGGCCTTTGTGGCATCTTGAGTAGGCCTCTTGTGGCGAGCTCACACCCCTCCAACGAGACGTACTCCCTTAACAAGGAGGAACTCGGGAATACATACTTGTCTTCGCGTGCCTCGGTTATTTCTATACCCGAGCTTTTAGTTATGTACTTTACATTGTGATAGCCTTCATGCTTGAAGTTCATATCTGCTATCACCTTGTTGCTTGCCTTGCTTAGCATAAGTTGTTGGTGCACATAGGTGACCCTAGTAATTTAGGTTGTTGGCTTGTTAATTTAAACACCTAGTTTTATTCCGCAATTATCAAACCCCTAATTAGAAAAAGTTGTAATCGCCTATTCACCCCCCCCCCCCCCCCCCCCCCTCTAGGCGACATCCGGACATCGTTTGTTCTTTCAGTTATCAATCTTAACTACATATGAATTGCTTTAGTCGAGTCCGTACTTTATGAATAAATGTGTGTTGGTCACTTGTTGATGACCATTGACCGCTACTGAATGTGACTAGTACATTTGTAGGGTACAAAAACAATATGCATTTCTTGTCTGTCAGGCTCTAGTTATTTAGAAGTGAATGCCCAAGATCACTTCTGTTATTAGAATAGTTTTGTCATGATTTAATTTTGTATGCTTGACATGACGGGGGATATGTTTACATGAGATGAATTATATACCATTTATTGGATCTTATCAGCTAGTGATTATTAAATATCAGCTAAATTATACACTGCTCTCAGGACTATTCGTTGCATTTCACCACAAATGTGATTTTTTTGGGTCTGTTTGCTAGTAGTAGTAGTAACAAAAGTGAGCTCATCTGTGTTTGACTCAGTGTTGTCTTCTCTAATGCATTTGTGCTTTTCATGGAATTGTTATTAATTGCTTGACCTTTTGTGCTTCTAGGCACGGCCATTGCTGGTGGATTTAATGGAGCTGAAATGCCGCACATAGGATGACTATCTGGTTTGATGTGCTAATGTACTGAACAGTTTAACAGGTAAGAATATCATGTCTGGTGGTGATGCCGAGATAAATGGCTCCTTTTTAGATTGTAAATGATATTCAGATGATCAAAATGTTGGATCTGGTTCTGGTGTTGTAATTACTTGTGAGTGCCTAGCTGGACACGCCTAGAGTTTTCCCTTGTTTTAGCTATTTCATAGTCTGTGAGCTCAAAGCAATATATTGCCCCCTTCCTTTTGGCTTCAACTTCGTGCAGAAACCAGTTTCAGAGCTCCGGTGGGAGAGGCCCTAAAAAATTAGCAGTATCATTTTCTTATTAGTTTATCACAACAAATTATAGTGTCAAACTGTTTCGAGGATGTATTTTGTTGTCGTCATCATTCCTGGGAGATATCGGCAGGGATATGGTATCTGTTACAAAGTTCATTTTTATGTTGCCGAGCTGATATAGAGTTGGTTTCTCCAGGTGAAGGGATTGCTGCTGCAGTTCTCGCTAGTCTGTCGCGTTGCATCAGTGTGGTTGGCGCCTTGGCGGCGTGGCGTCTACTGCCTACATGTTATCTGAAGAGAAGACTCACCGTGTCGTAGTCTAGCTTAATCTCTATAGTAGCCAGATGCTTTTGAGTAGCTAAGCCAGGGAATTTCAGCTTCCCCAAGTATCATTTGAAGTCGGGTTCTGTTGTATCTTGCATTATTTGTACATGGTTGGGCCTGGCAGCCCCAAGTACCATCTGAGCTTATATTTCTGTTTGGTCTTCTCAGCTCTAATGTGAAAAACATGCCATCACGACAGGTCTAATGTGGTCGTTAACTCATGATTCACCTGTGTTTTTTTTCTGTGTGCCTTGAGATTAATAGCAGACAACTGATCCCGGTTTCAGTCTACAGATCATTTCATGACTACATATTGGAGAATTCCTTGCCCGGGGAATGAGGTCGCGAGTGTTGTCTACAGATTCACTGTAATATTTTGTGTTCGCACGGTTACAGTTTAATTGGCAGGAAACTGGATTTATTTGTAGAAGACTATGCAGGTAGCAGTCAGATTCGTGGAGGAATTACCATCAGCAGTATATGAAGAATTTCAAAGCTCGATCAGTCTCAGTGCAAAGAATTTCTGCCTCTGCGACCTAACCTGTACAATCATGTAAGCGTATAGGTGTAACATAGGCCCGACACCATCAGATCGAACGGATGTTGATTGGATATGATTCTGTTCGATACAAACCACGTTCTGACTAGCTTTGCTCGCCCAGCATGCTGCTTTATGGCGTAGCTTACAAAGTGCAGTGTAGTTGTGTGCTTTGGTCTGCCCTACGGTTGCCCGCTATGAATCTCAAGGGAAAAACCAGAGCACTGGTGGATGATGAGTCAACCAACACATTAGGCCTGCTGTTTCAAATGACAGCTGACAAAAACACACATAAATATATAAGTTCAGATGGTACTTGGGGCCCAACCATGTACAGAAGCAAGACCGAAATCCAACTTCAAATGATACATGGATGCATAAATTCCCTTTATTAAGTGCTCGAAAGCGTCTTGCTACATCAGCAATTAAGCTAGACTGCAGCACAATGAGTCCGTCCTGAGCTCCGTTGGAATGGCCATGCAGCGCTGCTCGCTGGTGATGGGGTCGCACAAGACGACCTCTGTCCCCGAGTTGTTCTTGAGGAGGACGAGACCATGGCGGGAATCGAGTAGTTCGTACTCCCACCTGCTGCTGTAGCGCCCAAGGTTCAAGCGCCGAGGGGTGATGCGGTCGGGAGGATCAAGGATGGGGTTGAACACGATACCCACATGGGGTTGTACTGTGAGTTTTGTACCATTTCGACGGTTACACTGCCTGAGGAGTCAGCAAGTAGCAGTCACAGTCCTGGAAGAATTTCCAACTGAGAATGCTACGTGTTCTTGTGGTTGCCAGTCGGCTGTGACTGCCGTCAGGCCGTGCATCATCAGCAGTATGGCTGCGAGAACGACGAGTCCTCTGATGGATATGAACCTCTACTACGACTGAAACCAGGTTCCAATTCATACCGCGTTCATTTCAGTCATGTATGAACATAGGAATAACTTGTAGACCGAAACCGGGTTCAACCATATTCAATTATATTGCACGGATGGACAAAGATTGGGCCTAATTCTGTACAAAGTATATAGAGCAATGTCCTAGCATTCAGCTAGTTTAGAACATTCCTTCCTCTCCAGTGTGATATCCTGCACTGGACTAGTTTGTTTTGGTCCGTCCTACAGCTGCCTTGTATTAATCCCAAGGAAAAAACAGAGCACCGGTGGATCATGAGTAAACGACAAAATTATACCAGCCATGATGGAATGACTTTTCAAATCACAGCTACGAAGAACATACAGAAATACATAAAGTTCAGATGTTACTTGGGGCTGGAACTCTCATGCCTGATGAGGTCAAGCACAACCATGCAACAAAAGCAAGATACAATGAAATCCGACTTGAAATGCTACTCGGACAAGTAGAAATTCACCAGATAAGGTATTGAAATACATCTTGCATCATTAGAGATTAAGCTAGACTACCGTGCAATGAGTTTTTCCTTCAGATAACACATAAACGCTGCCAACCACACTGATGCAACGCGGCAAACTCAGCGAGAAGCGCAGCAGCCATCCCTTCACCTGGAGAAACAAATTCCTCATCAGCTCAGCAACATACAAAAAAGGTCTGTAAACAGACATCATATCCATGGCTATAACTGCTAGGAATACTGATGACAATAAATAAATCCTTGAAAGGTTTTGGCACTAATTGCTGCATGTGGCGGCTGAATACTGCAACTGATGTTGGAATAAACTAAAAACAGAGTGAACTACTAATTTTTTCAGGGCTTCCCTCCTCCACAAGCTGAAGCCAAAGGAAGGGAGAATATGTTGCTTTGAGTCATCGATCTCGGCATCGACATCGTTTTAACTGTTTTCTGTGTTATTCACAAGACTGAATCGCTACAACCAAATGGACAGATTTTCCATTGAAAAAACAAACAAACAGTCCAGACTCCAGATCTCACAAACTATATTGACATCTTCTTACCTATTGAACTATTTGAGCACGCTAGCACATCAAACCAAATAGTCATCCTATGCATCGTGTAACATTTCAGCTCCATTAAATTCACCGGTAATGGTTGTGCCTAGAACCACAAGAATATAGGCAATTAATTATGGTACCGAGGAAAAGACAAATGCATAAGAGAATGCAGCAGTAAGTCAGTTACACAGTTTGAGCTGACAAAGTACAACTTGAGCAAAATAAATCAATCTGTAACTCACATTGTATAGATGATTTATAGCTCACTCTTGATACTATTACTAGCATTAGAAAAACAAATATATTTATCTGTTGTAAAATGCAAAGTCCCAGATACTTCATCATGAAACATTTAGCGGATAAGAACGAAGACATGGTACATAATGTATCTCGTGTAAACTCGTCCCTCATCATGCCAAGCATATAAAGTTAAAACACACCATGCCTAAGAAATTCTAACAACAAAAGTGATATTGGGTATTCAGTCCTAAATAAATGGAGCCTGAGAGACAATAAGTGTAATTTATTTGTGTGCGCTAAAAATGTATCAGTAACCTACAAGTGGGGCCATCAACAAGTGATAAATACACAATTATTTAGAAAGTATGGATTCAACAAAGTTGTTCATATGGACTTGAGATTAATAACAGGATCAAAACAAATAAAAATATTGGGATCAAAGAATATAACTAGCTTTGAGTTACAAACTGAGTTACTCATTTGACATTATATCTGGCATCTAAGGAGAGTGATGATAGCTATATTTAATGAGTACATACAAATACAAAAAAATACATTATAAGTTCGCCTATCTAGCAAAGGGACAATTTGTAAGTTGAAGTTGTCAGCAAACACATTAAAAATCAGAAAGAAGGTATTCAAGCAATCATGTACACAGTGTAACAAGATTAGGTCACGCCTACAATATAAGGACTAAGGATGAGCAATCACCTGGTGTATAGAAACTCTTGAAAGGATGATAGTAACTCAAATAATAATGGGTTTTATAAAGTTTCCTGGACTGCAACAACTTAAGTTGAACATTGTAGACATTGCCGCTAGCATGTAAAAATATTGTATCAGTATCCTCATCATACCCCAGCAGCCATGCAATATCTCCCTCAATCTGAGGAGGGAATCCAGGAATGCTATGCATTTCAATGGTCTTCCACAGCACCCATGTTGTAACACCATGAGCATTGACGTTCCTCTGCCACAACTGGAAGCAAGGGTAAGACAATATGGCGAGGCCAATAACACCATCCTCAGCCTCAATGATCTGACAGTTTTCATAGTCGATATTATTTGCAACGGGAGGCACCTCGATCACAGCTAGACTGTTCTCATACAAATCAAACTCAAGTATGCCATCAATTAAGGACAACCAGTAGAGGCAATTAGCTACCAGGACCACAGGTTTAGAATAAATCCGACAGTTAGCCTGTGTTGAGATGAGATTGCCCCATAGGCCAGTCTCCGAGGAGTAAACACAGGTGAGGGGTCGATAATCACGTTTGATCATGGACACCAAGACCAGCTTGAAGGGACTCGAGTGGCAGCCGCCGTGCACGTGGTCAGCGGCAGCAACAGCGCAGAGCACCGCCCCACGGATGACGCCCTTCATGAGCTCCGGCGGAATGGGTACGCGGCGCTGCACGCGGATGATGGGGTCGAACACAAGGACCTCTTCCCCGTTGCTGTCTTGGAGGAGGACGCGTCCGTGGCGGCAATCGAGCAGTCTGCAACTGCTGCGTCCAAGGTCAAAACGCTGAGTAGGAATGCGGTCCGGACTGTCAAGGACAGGGGTGAACACGTTCCCCTGCTTGCTGTGATGAAAGAAACCGAGGAGGGGCGGCTTCCGGTGGTGTGCATAGAACTGGCGGTGGAACTTGGGGTCGGTGACGAGCCCTCGCCAGCGCTTGCAGACGGCGGCGGCGCGCGGGAGGGAGGACGGCTGCGGCGGGAGGCGGATGAGGATCTCCCGCAGCATGTCGTCGTCGTCCGGTAGTGAGGCAGCAGCAGCAGCCGCCGCGGGCGAATCGACGGTGCGACGGCGACGGATGCGAGGGGTCACTCCGACACCCTCCTCACCCGCGTCGATCTCGGGATGGAGCCGCGGGCTACGGCGACGGGTCACTCCGGCTCCCTCCTCGATCGGTTGGATTTGTGGCTGGAGGCGCGGCCTACGACGCAGAGCCATTCCGGCGCCCTCCTCGGTGGCGCCGAGTTGGGGATGGAGCCGTGGGCTGCGGCGGGGCGGCATTCCGGCGCACTCCGTGGAGCAGATGCGCTGCCAAGACTCGGAAGACCTAGAGGACTACAGGACAGGAGTGAGGCTTGGAAGAGTGGATCTGCGAGAGTGGGGCTTGGCGATTTCTTTTCACATCCGGCTATTTCTTTTACCGTGGGGAGAGAAGAAGGTAGGGTTCCTCGTACCGCTCTTCCTCTCCCCGATGTCGATTTTGTGGCGTCCTCCGCCTGGTGGAGAGATGGGTGGGCGGATCCCGTCATGGGCGAGCTCCGGCACTGCTTGGTGCTGTCCGGCGGTGCCCCATGTCCAGATTGGGGACTCATCGCATGTTTTCTTGCCGTTTGGGGACGTCTCTCCGGCCGCTGCGCAGCCTCCCGACCTTCCCGGGGCGTGCAGTGGGGACGAGTGGTGGTGCAGGTGACGGGAGAATGACGGGGGTAGGTGGTCGTGGAGTTGCGGTGGCTGGGACAGCCGGCCTCGCGCGAGCAGCTGTCTTCTTTGTTGATGGGTGTGTGGGCTCTCTATGGTTGGCAGGGCGGTGGCCCTGATCGGTGGGAGTCGTGGCGCCGAGCGGGGTTCACGACTCAGGAGCTGGCTGGTGGTCATGGTCGTGAGGCGGCGTGATGACCGGCGAGAGGCGAACGATGGAAGTGGTTTGGTAGCTATTCGGCAGCCGACCACACTCGGATCTGAAGACGGGGAAGAATGTCGGGTGAAAATCTGCCTGGCGTTGCTTTGGCCGAAGGCGGCGACGCCTGTGGGCCGCTTGAAGGCGTCGTCGCGGCTTTCCCTTGCTTCCTCTCGAGGCTCTGGTTGAAAACCATATAGATCCCTTTGGATTAGGCGGCGGTGGAACTTTGGTGCCATTTCCTTCCTGAAGGTGCCGCCTTGGAGTCCATGGTTTGTCTCTCTTCCGATGGTGGTGTGGTGGCAGTGACAGTAATGTTTGGCAAAGGCGGAGTCTCCCTATTGGGTTCAGCCCTTGGCGGGGGAGGTGTAGCGTCCGTTTGTGTGTCGGTTCGAGCTCTAGGAGCATGATTGTTTCAGTTGGAAACTCACATTATTTGGTGTGTTTTTTGTTAAACCTTTCTATACCGATTTTATGAATTGGCATATTGGATTCTTCGCATAATTATTTTTGAAAACCGAAAGTTCATTTTAAAGAATAAGATCTTCATGTGGTTTCTTTATCGGCTGTGAACTAAGGATAACCTCGATAAAAGACATTGAACGGGGTGTAAAAAAAAGTGTTTTTCTTATGATGCAGACGAATACTTACGTACGTTGAGCATCTTTTTTATATCTTGTCCGCTAGTCCGTCAAATTTGAAAACACTTTTAATATTGGCCGCGTCTAGTGAGCAATCGATTGCTCATTGGTTCAGCAGAGCAAACATCCTAATTAAGGAAACAAATTAATTCCACATGCACGGCTCCCTCCCCTCCCCCACGTGCATTTAATTTCACGAGAAATCTTCTTTAAAAAGTCACAACTCTTAATTCGTGTATCGGAATTGCGATCCGTTTTCACCGTTGGGTCTCTCGCGACGAGCTCTTCAAAACTAGATCCAATTTATATATGTTCCGACAAATTTTTTTTTTAACAGCAACTCTAGTGTTTATGCCAGCAACTTCGTACTAAGAGTTGCTGACAAAACATCGAAACAAATTTGATGTGCGTTGAGTCAACTTCACAACAGCGGTAAACAAGTTTGATGTGCGATGAGGCAACTTCAGAACAAGGTAAGAAACTCCATAACAATGAAAAGCAACTTTGATGTGAGCGTGAAGCAACATTGATGTGCGATGAGACAACTTCACAACATCAATAAAGCAACTCCACTACAACTACAGTTGTTGTTTGAAATAAGCTTGCTTGCTGGCACTAACATATGAATGCCTGCTAAGGAAGTAATGGTTGCAGAATATCACGTCGTAGTTGTTGTTTGATGTGCTAGAGTTACTGTCACAGTTCCTGTAGTTGCTGTCTGAAAAAGACTTCGTTGGTGCCAGGGAATAGATACATAGGAGTTGATCACATAAGATTCCGTAGAGAAGTGGGAGGCTTTTTTCTTACTTTTCGTACCATTGTTGCACTACCTTTTCTCCGAAAAGTATTGCCAGTGGGTTACAACAAGAGCATGTACAATTGTTGCACTATTTTTTCTCCGAAAACAACTCTAGCTTTTAGTCAAATAACTTCATGCTAAGAGTTTCTTACACTAATTTAAAGTTGCTCCCCATGGTGTTTTAGTTGCAGTCATACCTCACTTGGTTGCAACTGGAGAACACACGGTTGCTGAACTCTCTCGAAATAATTTGTTGGTGGTATTTTTAGTTGCAGCCATCTTCCACCGGGTTGTAACTGGAGCATGCATAGTTTCCACGCTTGTCGTGGTGGGTAGCACGGCATATCCATCAAAGACGGAAAAGAGTGTGGGGCAGGCGACGATCGGATGCTCGCGCGGGATTGGGCAACAAACATGCAAACACACGTCGGTTACCCAGGTTCGGGGCCCTCCTTGTGGAGGTAACACCCCTACGTCCTGCTCTTCTTGTTCTTATTGATTGATCACAGATCGGGTTACAAAGGTTGCTCCTGGAGCTGTATGGCGGTGGTGCCGGCTAGAGATGTCAAGCCGGCTAGAGGTGGAAGACGATGATCTACGTATCCGTGTGTCCTGTTCGCTTGCCTCGCGCAGGAGGCCCATGCACGCCTTATATAGGCAGCGTCTAGGGTTTTGGGTTACAAGGAGATTACACGATTGCCCCTATGACATCACTATTTCGGAGCCGGCTGGAGCTATATCATCATTACATTGTAGCTGTAACGCCCGACAGGGGCTGGACGATCTGGGCCTACCAGTACGGACCGGTCGGTTGGTAGAGGCCGGCTGCTCTAGCCGGCCGTCCGCCTCCGGGTAGAGGAAACAGCTTGCTTCATTCGGCTGGCTCCAGGCGGGACGCTGTAGCCGGCCCTTGCAGTTCTTGAAGAAATGGACCTCTTAGGGATATCCGGGGTTCATATCCCGACAACGCTCATTGAATAAGTTGCGGACTCCACCTCCTGCCCCTTCTCCTTCTCTTCCCAACGGAACGAGATGGCGTCGGTGACGCCGCCGCGACCGGCAGGGAGCCGTGACGGACAAGACGCCGTTGAGAATGGAGCAAGGTGGAGTCGAGCACTACACTTATCTTGTGGGGTGCGGGTGCGGGTGCGGCGCCGGAATCGGAGAAAAAGATGGTGCAGGGGGCTTAGAGTGATGGTCGGTTGCAGCAGCAGACTGACCAAGGAGAGTTGAGCAGGGCAGGGAGGGGGCGACACGCGGTTTGGCCGACGATAACGGCGGGGGTGCGCCCTTCTTCCTCCTCCCGACAACTTTGTTTTTTTTTGCTGTCCGAAATCCGCGTGGCGGGGTAAGCTAGACCCTTCCTGTTTACTACCAATTTACCGTGATTCTCATGTGCTCTATGGCTACACTTTCTCTCCCTTGACTCAATAGCATCCACACGAGCTAGCAAACAGCCACACGCTCACACCTCATGTCAAATTCCAATCCACGTATCCCAAATACAAGGTAGAGCGAAACTAATCATGCAGATCATGTGGCCAGCAAACAGCTAGTGCCAGCTTCGAGGACGAAAATCCATGGCATTACCAAAAAAGTGGCCTCCTTTTCCATGCTCTGTACCGGTCGGATCAGATCGGCCGTCCGGTTGAGATGCAGCTGCGGTGCTGAGAGTGCCGGGATTAGGGCCACGATGGGGCTCTGCGCGCGGGGAATTAGGACCGCGGCGAGGCGATCATGCCAAGAATTGAGTGCCGCGGCGGGGAGAGCACGTCAGCACGCTGGTGAGATTGGGGGCCGCGGCGGCCATGGATTTCGTCCTCGGATCTGATCCGATCGGTACAGAATCGGGCGGCGCGGCGGAAGCCGGCGGTGAGCAGCAGGTGGTGTCGGGGATATGGACCCCGGATATCCCAAAGAAGCCTATTCCTTCGGTTCTCCATAGGCCGGCTGAGCAAGCGCCGGCTACGCGGAGCCGCCTGGAATCGGCCGGCTGAAGCAGGCCGCCTGCGTCTACCCGGATGCGGACGACCGGTTAGGATGGAGCCGGACGGACCAACCGACAACTCCGTACGGGTGGGCCAGGATCACGTAACCGCCCTGTCGGGAATCTCCTGTACCGAATCATGACAACGAGCTCCAGCCGGCTCAGAAAGTAGTGATGTCATAGGGGCAAATCTGTAACTTCCTTGTAAACGAAAACCCTAGCCCGCTGCCTATATAAAGCGGGCTAGAGCCTCCTGCGCGAGGCAAGCAAGCCAGAGACACGAACACAGGGAGGCAGGCATACGGGCAACTTGAGCTCCCACATAGATCATCCTCAACCTCCAGCCGGCTAGGATCTCCAGCCGGCTGCCACCCGAAACAGCTCAAGGAGCTCCATTGTAGCCCGATTCTGTGACCAAGTAATAATAACAAGAAGAGCAGGACGTAGGGGTGTTACCTCCACAAGGAGGGCCCTGAACCTGGGTAACTAGCGTGTGTTTGCGTGCTTGTTGCCCAATCCCGCGCGAGCATCCATCGTCGCCTGACCCACAATCTTTTCCATCTCTGATGGATATGCCGTGCAACCCACCACGACAGGTGGCGCACGGGAGGCGATTCTCAGGGCCGGCGAGGGCCGAATCGGTAGCGAGAGAAGTGGCGATGGGGAACCTCTTGGTGGAGTCGGGGACAGACAGTTGAGCTTTTTGTCGGGACATGGATGCGGTGGGTTTGATCGACTCGATCAGACGGCCACAAAGCGACCACTCGATCGAGCAAACCAGCAGCCGGTTGCTTTTTAGCACTTGGGTTTAATATTACTATACCCGCTAGTACTACCTATATATAAAGGCGCGACATGTCCCCGGCCTCTCCCGCTGTCCACGTCGCACGATTCCAATCAGCCGTCCGATCGCCGTGACGGACGGCCAAGATCAAGCCACGCCGCTCCCAGGTCGTCAGCCACTGTTCATCGTCGAATATTAGCCAATAACAACGCGCCACGTCACCTGGTGGCCAGCCGGTCACCCCGGTTCCGGCCGGTGACCGCGCCTTCTTGCAAAAAAACCCTCGGGAGGACTAAATTGTAATTTCCTAAGACCTCAGGGACCTCCTTGCAAAAATAGCACAGATTTCCCCTCCCTCTCCTTCTTATCCCGCGACGCCGGAGGTCTCCGCCGCCGCCGACGCGTGCCTCTGCTGCTCCGCCTCTCTCCGTTCAGATCGAGGCCCACGGGGAGCTCCGCCGTCGCGCCCTCTCCCTTCTCGCCGACAGCCGCATGCCGGAGCACCGCGAGGTCGCCGGAATCGACGCCGCCTTGCTCGCAGGCCGCTGCCGCGTTCGCAGCCTGCCGGCGACGCTCCGGTGACCCACAGGAGGCGGCGCCGCCACCTCCGGCCACCCCGCATCCATGCGCCTCCAACGCGCCCATCCGCGCGTCCCACCTCGCGCGGACGCGACGCCGCCGTGCTCGTCGTGACCGATGTGGCCATTGATGATGTCATCACGACGTCAACTGTGGGCCCGACATGTCAGCACCTTTTCAATTTTGGAAATGTTTTACAAATTGTTAGAACCCTGACAGGTGGGCCCAGTTTACTAATGAAATTCCAGAAAATCATTAAATTTGTAAAATCAATATCTTTTCACTGGTTCATCAGAAAAATATGCACAATATATCAAAATGCTCGGAAAAATAAATCTAATTTGTATACGTTAGAATTCATACATTTTGTAACATTTAAATTTAATAAATATTTGGAAAGAACCTAAAGGCATTTCCTCTATTTATAGAGTTAAATTAATCAATACATTTTCACTGATTTGTTAGACAAATATGGAACATACATCAAAATGGTCCGAAAAATAAATCCAATTTATTCATGTGCAATTTATGCACTTTTGGAACATTTCAATTTAGTAAATCGTTCGAAATAAGCTAAAGGCATTTTCTCTGTTTATAGAGTTAAATTAAATAAATGCTCATGAATCCCAAAATTTATTTAGAGCTGATGTTGTGCTTGATTTAAAATCCCTGTGATAAACTAGCATAGCACTTCTATGCCTATCCGAGAGAAATATACACCGCCCTATAACCTAAAGGCATTTTCTCTGTTTATAGAGTTAAATTAAATAAATGGTCATGAGTCCCAAAATTTACTTAGAGCAGATGTTGTGCTTGATTTAAAATCCCTGTGATAAACTAGCATAGCACTTCTATGCCTATCTGAGAGAAATATACACCGCCCATAATAATACTAATCTTAACTCCTTTTTTGTATTTGTTTTCTTTTGTTTTATTGCTTTGGTGATGCTTTGCAGGAAAACAATATTCGAATAACGATCAACAAAAAGGAAAATAAATACAAGACATTTCAAATTAGGGAACAATTGTAATTTCCTTTTCGAATTTAAGTTCGTTGTAATAAAGCTGTAAAGACATTATAATTTGTGCTAAATCAGTAAAATGATCGGTTTGACATTGCAAGAGTTCAATAAATTGTAATAACTACTGTAAGATCTGAACTATTCAAACATTTATTAAATCATTTTCCTAAATGTTATTTGTGTTGTTTTAATGTTTTTATTGCGTTCTACCAATTGATAATCAGTTAATCACACGGGCGCGGCGTGTCGCCGCGCTAAGATGTCTAGTACTAATGCGTTGTGTTCACAGCTCCAAGGAAACACCCGCCCGCGAGGCTCCTTCCTTCCCCTTTGCCCTCTAGGTCGCGGCGGCGCCTCCGACGAGCCGCCGCAGCCCGCGCCCAAATCCACTCCAGCGAGGAGCACGCCAGTGCAGAAGGAACTCGAATGGCACCCCGCCGTAGCAGGCGCCTCCATCCCCAAATCCAAACCAGTGAGCAAGGGGCCGGAATGGCCCGCCGCCTCCATCCCCAAATCCAGCCGAGTGCCGGAGTGACCTGCCGCCACAGCCCGCGGCTCCATCCCGAGATCCACGCGATCGAGGACGTTGGCGCCGGAGTGACCCGCCGCATCCGTCGCCGCCGCACCGGCACCTTGCCCGCGGCGGCTGCTGCTTCCTCCCTGCCGGACGACGACGACATGCTGCGAGCGAAACTCCTCCGCCTCCCGCCGCTGCCGTCCTCCCTCACGCGCGCCGCCGCCGTCTGCAAGCGCTGGCTTGGGCTCGTCACCGACCCCAAGTTCCATCGCCAG
Source organism: Puccinellia tenuiflora (assembly GCA_012064385.1). Lineage (NCBI taxonomy): Eukaryota > Viridiplantae > Streptophyta > Magnoliopsida > Poales > Poaceae > Puccinellia > Puccinellia tenuiflora. The sequence goes on from QRDG01000124.1 coordinate 283,365, forward strand.
TTCTACGCACACCACCGGAAGCCGCCCCTCCTTGGTCTTTTTCACCGCAGCAACCCGGGGATCGTGTTCATCCCTGTCCTGGACAGTCCCGACCGCATTCCTCCTCAGCGCTTCGACCTTGGACGCAGCAGCTGCTGCTTTCTGATCGATTGCCGCCACGGCCGCGTCCTCCTCCAAGACTTGTACCCGGAAGAGGTCGTTGTGTGCGACCTCATCACCCGCGTGCAGCGCCGCCTGGCCATTCCACCGGAGCTCAGAAAGGGCGGCATCACAGGGGCGGTGCTCTGCGCTGCTGCTTCCGCTGGCCACGTGCACGGCGGCTGCCACTCGAGTCCCTTCAAGCTGGTCTTGGTATCCATGTGCAAAGGCTAAATGTCGGATTCATTCTAGACCTGTGGTCCTGGTTGCTAATTGCCTTTACTGGTTGTCCCCATTTGATGGCATACTTGAGTTTGATTTGCATGAGAACAGTCTAACTGTGACCAGGGTGCCTCTACTTGCAAATAATATCGACCATGAAAAAAACTGTCAGATCGTTGAGGCTGAGGATGGTGTTATTGGCCTTGCCATATTGTCTTACCCTCGCTTCCAGTTGTGGCAGAGGAACGTCAATGCTCATGATGTTGCCACATGGGTGCCGTGGAAGACAATTGAAATGCATGGAATTCCTGGACTCCCTCCTCAGATTGAGGAAGAGATTGCAGCAGGTCTGCTGGGGTATGATGAGGATACTGATGAAATGTTTTTACATACTAGCGGCAATGTCTGTGGTGTTCAACTTAAGTTGATGAAGTCCAAGAAACTTTATGAAGACCATTGTATCAGTTACTATTATCCTTTCAAGAGCTTCTATACACAAGGTGATTGCTCATCCTTATTCCTTTATATTATAGGCGTAGTTTAATCTGGTTACATTTTGTACATGATCGTTCGAATACTTTCTTTCTGATTTTTTATGTGTTCGGAAACAATTTCAACTTATAAATTGTCCCTTTGCTAGATAAACGAGCTTATAGCATCATTCTTTTGTATATGCATGTAATCATTAAATATAGCTGTCATCACTCTCCTTTTTAGATACCAGATGAAATGTCAAATGAGTAACTCGGCAACTCAAAGCTAGTTCTATTCTTTCATCCCAGTATGTTTATTTGGTTTGATGCTGTTATTAATCTCAACTCCATATCAACAACTTATGTTGAATCCATGGTTTCTAAATAATTGTGTATTGTGTTGCTTGTTGATGAGCTCTCCTGTAGGTGACTAGTACATTTGTAGCGCACAAAAAATAAATTGCATTTATTGTCTGTCATGCTCCAGTTATGTAGAAGTGAACACCCATGGTCACTTTTGTTGTTTGAATTCATTAGGTTTGTCATGCTTTAATCTTGTATGCTTGACATGACGAGGGGTGATTTTTCATGAGATACATTATATACAGGGTTGCATGCGGACCTCCTGCATAATCAGGAATTAGTTCAGATTGAATAAATCTGAGCAGTAAAATTATAACTAACATTGCTGGTTTTGACTATGGAGTGGGGCGGATCGGGCGCCGCCCTGCACCCCTAATTATATACCATTTCTTGGTTCTTATCAGCTAAAACTCCTAATGATTAAATATCTAAGTATACTTGTCTCTAATGATTTTACAGCAGATTCGTATATTTGTTTGTCTATTGCTAGTAATAGTATCAAAAGTGAGATATAAATCATCTATACAAAGTGAGTTATTTTTCTCAAAAGTTATATTTGCTAGCACATCCGTGTAATTGACTCATTGTTTCCTCCTCTTATGCATTTGTCTTTAACTCGGAACTGTTATTAATTGTCTGACCTCTTATGCTTCTAGGCACAACCATTGCTGGTGGATTTAATGGAGCTGAAATGCTGCACATAGGATGACTATCTGGTTAATGTACTGAAATAGTTTAACAGGTAAGAATGTCATGTCTGGTGGTGGTGCCGAGATAAATGGCCCCTTTTTAGATTGTAAATGATATCCAGATGATCAAACTGTTGGATCTGGTTCTAGTGTTGTAAATACTTGTGAGTTTTAGCGATTTCATAGTCTGTGAGCTCAAAGCAATATATTGCCCCCCTTCCTTTTGGCTTCAACTTTATTTGTGCAGAAACCAGCTTCAGAACTGCGGTGGGAGAAGCCCTAAAAAATTAGCAGTATCATTTTCTTATTAGTTATCACAACAAATTATGGTGTCAAACTGTTTCGAGGATGTTTCGTTGTCGTCATCATTCCTGGGAGATATCGGCAGGGATATGATATCTGTTACAAAGTATTTTATTTTTATGTTGCTGAGCTTATATGGAGTTGGTTTCTCCAGGTGAAGGGATTGCTGCTGCAGCTCTCGCTTAGTCTGTCATGTTGCATCAGTGTGGTTGGCGCCTTGGCGGCGTGGCGTCTACTTCCTACATGTTATCTGAAGAGAAGACTCACCGTGTCGTAGTCTAGCTTAATCTCTATAGTAGCCAGATGCTTTTGAGTAGCTAAGCCAGGGAATTTCAGCTTCCCCAAGTATCATTTGAAGTCGGGTTCTGTTGTATCTTGCATTATTTGTACATGGTTGGGCCTGGCAGCCCCAAGTACCATCTGAGCTTATATTTCTGTTTGGTCTTCTCAACTCTAATGTGAAAAAACATGCCATCACGACGGGTCTAATGTGATCGTTAACTCATGATTAACCTGTGTTTTTTTTCTGTGTGCAGATTGGACGACTGAACCCGGTTTCAATCTACAGATTGGAGAATTCTTTGCCCAGAGAATGAGGTCGTGAGTGCTGTCCACTAGTAGTTTGTAATGGTTATTATCCAGCCATTTACTGCAGCGAGCCTCCAGTCAACAATCGAAATCACAAGAACATGTCAGCAGAGTAGCATTCCCAGTAGGGAACTCTGATATTCCTCCACGAATCTGACTGCTACCTGCAGATCCACTGTAACATTTTGTGTTCGCACGGTTACAGTTTAATTCACAGGAAACTGGATTTATTTGTAGAAGACTGTGCAGGTAGCAGTCAGATTCGTGGAGGAATTTCAGAGTTTTCAACTGGGAATGCTACTCTGCTGTCTGTGTTCTTGTGATCCCGTACCTATGGTGGATAGATATGAAGCATTACAAATCTCAACCAGTCTCGGGGCAAAGAATTTCTGCCTCTGCGACCCAACCTGTATAATCATGTAAGTGTATAGGTAACATAGGCCCGACACCATCAGATCGAACGGATGCAGATTGGATATGATTTTGTTCCATACAAACCGCATGCTGGGCGAGCCCTCGGTGATATCGGCAACCTCGTCCACTCCCATGTCCTGGACGGGTAAGAAAATCGGCGCAGGAATCTTCAATCTTGTTTCTTACTTCAGTTCCTTGTTCTGAATCCCGTCTTGCGCTCTGTAACAGGAAGATTCCAGTGCCGCAGGGGATCAATCGCCCAATCACGAGGAGCTCCTGAAGAAGGCTCAGGCCAATGGCGCTGCTCCTGCTCCTCCCGCTGCGGCCACGAAGCCGGTGGCCAGGAAGCCCGTCCCTCGTCCTCAGCAGGCCGCCAAGGCTTCGGACGAGATCAAGAAGCCATCAGTTCAGAGGGCGCGGCCGCCGGCTCTGCCCACAAGGTCCCCAGAAAGAAGGTGGTGAACACGCTCACCGCGGTGCTCTCCCACCATTCCAAGGTGAGCAGCTCGATCGATTCGACACCTCTGTGCTGTACTGCTGCTCTTTTTCGCTGTATGATACGAATCCAGTGTTGTGACTGTCGACTGACTCTCTGCTTGCCTGTTCTTGTCAATTGCAGGAAGCGTGTGGCCTCAATCTCAGACCGAAGGTGCTCGTGGAAGACATCGACAAGCTCGACGGCGACAACGAGCTGGCCGTTGTGGACTACATCGAGGACATCTACAGCTACTACAAGGCTGCTCAGGTTACTACACTCTTCCTTCCTCTTATTCAGCATGTCTATTCAACTGACAACAGCAACTGTTCTGAACTGTTATGTGTTTTATTGTGTCGCAGCATGAGAGCCGGCCGGTCGATTACATGGGGAAACAGCCCGAGATCAAAGCCACCATGAGGGCGATCCTGGTGGACTGGATCGTGGAAGTGGCTCACAAGTTCGAGCTGATGCCGGAGAACTTCTACCTGACCATCTACATTATCGACATGTTCCTGTCCATGCAGGTGGTGCCACGACGGGAGCTGCAGCTCGTCGGGGTCGCGGCGATGCTCATCGCCTGCAAGTACGAGGACATCTGGGCGCCCGAGGTATGTATTGCTGCTCGTGTCTGTCGACAGTGAACGAACTCTGAACTCTGTGAACCCTGCTCATTCATCTGCTTGTGTGTGATTGCTGCAGGTCAACGATTTCATTCACATCGCAGACAACGTGTACTCGCGGCAGCAGATCCTCGGCATGGAGAAGGGCATCCTGAACAGGATGTCGTGGAACCTCACCGTCCCCACGCCCTATGTCTTCCTGGTGCGGTTCGCCAAGGCCGCCGGGAGCGGCGACAAGGAGCTGGAGCACATGGTGTTCTTCTTCGCCGAGATGGCGCTCATGGAGTACGGCCTGGTATCGGCCTGCCCGTCGCTGGTGGCCGCCTCCGCTGTGTACGCCGCTCGGTGCACGCTGAAGAAGAGTCCCATCTGGACTGACACTCTCAAGCACCACACCGGCCTCACTGAGCCACAACTGATGTAAGATATTCTCCATCTTGTTCTTCTTTCCATTGGATGTGTCTGTGTGCCTGAAGAACTTGGCTGAACTGGATGGAATTCATGAAAATTCTGTTTTGGTTTCAGGGAGCCTGCCAAGGCCCTCGTCCTCTCGCACGCCACCGCCCCTCAGAGCAAGCTCAAGGCCGTTTACAAGAAGTACTGCAGTGAGCTTTTTGGTCGTATGGCTCTGCACCCTCCTGCAGTTGCTGCTCAAGGCCTCGCCTAGTTGGTTTTAGTCATTTTAGCTTTTGTGCTTGGCTTTCGAATCAAGAGAGCTTGGTTTACTTACTCTGTTCACGTGACTGAATGCTGCTCTGCTAATTTACACCAGGGTTTTAGTGTATGGATCGAATTCAAAGTACTATTCATGTGTTTGATACACCAGGGTGTAACAAGTACAGAAATACTATTCACATGTTTTAATCGAATTCAAAAGTATTATTTTACTACATGTGTGTTACCTGTCTTTCAGTTGTGTGCAAATGTTTATCATGAGTGTTGGGTGTGCATCACTGGTTTGTAAAATGATGCTGGAATTTCCTTGGGGTCGATTCTGTTTGTTCAGGTACTTAGGTAGTTCTCACCCTGTCTCCACTCATTTTCTACCATTGTAAAAACGATACTTGGAGTGTTCCACGGTTAGCCATGGACTGAACTTTTCCACGCCCTTTCTTAGTGGTATTGGTTAATTCTCTGAATTCTGTATAGTGTAACGAGATTACAGAATGTAGTACAAGACCCCAACGTGATTGTTCCTTTCCAATACAAATTTCAGTTCACCAAATCACTTTCAAATACTAGTTATACAAACGAGCGAATTCAAATATACTTGTTATACACAAACTGATAGCAAATTACACCAAAGATGCCAGTAGCTGTACATCTTTACAAATTTCACTTCAAAATACCATATACTAACTTTATTTCAGAAATGTAGTCTAACAATAATTCAGTTCTTCAACTGTTCCGGTACTTTGATAGTTATCACTTGTCATTACTCATTTTCTTATTTGGTAAAATGATACTGAAGCCAGAGTTAATTCTCTGATTTTTTTGTTGAACAAAACAATAATGGTTGTTCATTTGAATGTAGTACTAGCTATACAGCCAATCGAATTCAAATACATTGCAGAAATGAAGTAAGGACCATATACTAAGCTTATTTCAGAAATGTAGTCACTAAAAACAATTCAGTTTCTTGAACTCTGAAATATAATCGATGAAATATGTGATATCGCTGTGCGAGGAACCACCCACTTCAGTTGCGCCATGGGAAGCCTCTTTCAGCAGTGAAGCTCTCGTCCTCTTGCCCTCGCCGTCATCACAATTCATGAGCCTCTTCCCAGGGCGACGCGAGGGCTCCTCACCAAACCATAGTCGCCACCAAAAATTCTCCTCCTACCTGCACCGCCGCCGTTGGCCGCACGGGCTTTGCTAGGTCTGCGGGCAGCAGAACTTGGTGGTGGCCCGCCGTTTTCCTAGGCGCGCGGGAATTGGGCGAGCGGCGGCGGGCAAGGTTCGACGGCGGTGCCGTGGATCAAGTGCGTGACGGTGGCGTGCTCGGGATGCTGCCCTCGGCCAGCTCTGGTCGTGGCTGCGGTGCTCTCGGGCGGTGCGAGACGTCCTCTTCTTCCAGTTGGGGACTGGGACAACCAGTCCCGCAGGGAAGCCAGCCGACGGCGTGGGGGCTGCTGTGATTTTCTTACCCGTATTGTGTTTTGACTAGCTTTGCTCGCCCAGCATGCTGCTTTGTGGCATAGCTTACAAAGTGCAGTGTAGTTGTGTGTTTTGGTCTGCCCTACGGTTGCCCGCTATGAATCTCAAGGGAAAAACCAGAGCACTGGTGGATGATGAGTCAACCAACACATTAGGCCTGCTGTTTCAAATGACAGCTGACAAAAACACACATAAATATATAAGTTCAGATGGTACTTGGGGCCCAACCATGTACAGAAGCAAGACCGAAATCCAACTTCAAATGATACATGGGAAGCATAAATTCCCTTTATTAAGTGCTCGAAAGCGTCTTGCTGCATCAGAAATTAAGCTAGACTGCAGCACGATGAGTTTTTCCTCCAGATAACACACAGACCCTGCCGACCACACCTGATGCAACGTGACACACTCAGCGAAGCACCCGTCCCTTCACCTGGAGAAACAAACTCATCATCAGCTCAGCAACATTCAGAAGAGCTCTGTAACAGATAGCATATCCCTAGGGCCACAGCTATATCTCCTGGGAATTCTGATGACAAGTTGACAACAAATAAATCCTTGAAGTATTTTGATACTACTGAAGTACTAATTACTAACTTTTTAGGACTTCTACCACCGGAGCTCCGATTTCTCCACAAGCTGAAGGCAAAAGGAAGGGGGCAATATATTGCTTTGAGCTTACAGACTATGAAACAGTTAAACCAAGGGAAAACTCTAGGCGTGTCCATATAGGAACTCACAAGTAATTACAACACAAGCACCAGATTCAACATTTCGATCATCTGGATATCACTTACAATTTAAAAAGGAGCCATTTATCTCGGCATCAACATCATTTTAACTGTTTTCTGTGTAATTCACATTACCTAATCCCTACAGTCAAATATATATTCCATTGCACGCCAATATTTCGAAAAGATACCACATCTAGCAATTTTAATATTGCTCACACACAATTAGCATGTTGGGTACTAGGTAATTGACATGAATGTGTAAACACTGAAATCCATAGGTAGAGGTTGAACAGCGACAGCTGGAAGGAGCATTCGTGCTAGAAGGAAGGTGCACAGCTAAGGGGAAAGTTGCTACAGAGGGATGTGCTTTGCATTAAGTTTTCTTGGTTCAAAACGGAAAGCTAATTCTTCTGCTATTAAAACTCAGTTTGTGGTTGCTTTTTTTTAGATCCAGTTTGCAGTTGATGGTAAAGTAGTTTGTTGCCTTGCGGGTGAATGCTACCCGTGTGGGCAGATAGATATTGTTCCATATAAAAAACATACAGTCTAGAATTCAGATCACACAAACTATATCAACAAGATATTCTTACCTGTTGAGCTATATCAGTACATTAGCACATCCAACCAGATAGTCATCCCATGTGCAGTATTTCAGCTCCATTTAATCCACCAGCAGTGGCTATGCCTAGAAGCATAAGAGGTCAGACAATTAATAACAGTTCCGAAGAAAAGACAAATGTACAAGAAGGGGTAACACTGAGTCAATTACACGGATATGCTGAGAAAAATAACCCACTCTGTATAGATTATTTATAGCTCACTTTTGATACTATTACTAGCAATAGACAAACAAATATACGCATATGCTGTAAAATGTAAGGAATAGTCGTGAGAGCAGAATCTTAGATATTTAATCATAGGAATTTTAGCTGATAAGAACCAAGAAATAGTATATAATATATCTCATGAAAAATCATCCCCCGTTATGTCAAGCATACAAGATTAAAACATCACAAACCTAATTAGTTCTAACAAAAAAATGACCTCAGGTGTTCACTTCTAAAACTGGAGCCCCACAGACAAGAAATGCAATTTATTTATGTGCGCTACAAATGTACTAATCACCTACAGGAGAGGTCATCAACAAGTGAAAAAATACAGAATAATGTAGAAACGATGGATTCAACACAAGTTGTTCTTATGGAGTTGAGATTAATAACAGCACCCAAACAAATAAACATATTGGGATGAAAGAATAAAACTAGCTTTGAGTTGCCAACCGAGTTACTCATTTGACATTTCATCTGGTATCTAAAACGGAGAGTGATGACAGCTATATTGAATGATTACAAAATAATACTGCTATAAGCTCGTCTATCTAGCAAAAGGACAATTTATAAATTGAAATTGTCGGCGAAAACATAAAAAAATCAGAAAGAAGGTATTCGAGCAATCATGTACAGGATGTAACCAGATTAAACTACGCCTGCAATATAAAGGAATAAGGGTGAGCAATCACCTGGTGTATAGAAACTCTTGAAAGGATAATAGTAACTGAAATCACTATGGGTTTCATAAAGTTTCTTGGACTGAAGTTGGAGACCATAGACCTCTCCGATATTATCAGATAAAAATAATGTATCAGTATCCTCTTCATACCCCATCAGCCATGCCCACCCTCTCTCAATCCGAGGAGGGAGTCCAGAAATGCTATGCATTTCAATGGTCTTCCACGGGACCCATGTGGCAACACCATGAGCATTGGTGTTCCTCTGCCAGAATTGGAAGCGAGGAGGGCGACACAATTCAACGAGGCCAAGAACACCATCCTCAGCCTTAATGATCCGTCTGTCTCTTACGTCATTAATCGTAAAGGGAGGCAGCTCGGTCAAAGTTAGACTGTTGTCATCCAGATCAAACTCAAGTATGCCAGTGCCAGCGAAGGAGGACCAGCAGAGGCAATTACCAACCAGGACCGGAGGTTTAGGATGAATCCAACATATAGCCCCTGCTGGTGCTCGGATGAGATTGCCCCATAGACCAGTCTCTGAGGAGTAAACGCGGGCGAGGGGTCGATGGCCGGACACCAAGACCACCTTGAAGGGGCTCGAGTGGCAGCCGCCGTGCACGTGGTCAGCGGCAGCCGAAGCGCAGAGCACCGCCCCATTGAGAACGCCGTTCCCAAGCTCTGGCGGAATGGCCATGCGACGCCGCACGCGGGTGATGGGGTCGAACACAACGACCTTGTTGATGTTGTCTTTGAGGAGGACGCGGCCGTGGCGGCAATCGAGCAGTCTGCAGCTGCTCGTGTGTCCAGCCTTGAAGCGCTGAGGAGGAACGCGGTCGGGACGGTCCAGGAGAGGGGTGAACTTCCCTAGCGTGTTAAAAAAACCGAGGATGGGCGGCTTCCGGTGGCGTGCACACAACTGGCGGTGGAACAGGGGGTCGGTGACGAGGCCTCGCCAGCGAGTGCAGACGGCGGCGGCGCGGGGTAGGGAGGAGGGCTGCGGCGGGAGGCGGAGGAGGATCTCCCGCAGCATGTCGTCCGGCATGTTGTCCGCGGGCGAGGTGCCGGCGCCGGTGCGGCGGCGACGGATGCGGCGGGTCAGTCCGGCGCCAACCTCCTCCTCGCCCGCGTGGATCCCCGGATGGAGGCGCGGGCTGCGGCGGCGGGCTCCCTCCTCGATCGGTTGGATTTGTGGGTGGAGGCGCGGGCTACGGCGCGGAGCCATTCCGGTGTTTGCGCGCGGGCTGCGGCGGGGCAGCATTCCGTGGAGCCGCCGTGAAGACTTGGAAGACCTAGGGAAGTGAGAGTGCTCAGTCTGGTTCACAACGTAAAGTAGTACTGGCTGGAGTGGAGGGCGTCCGCCGGGGATTGTGGAGCGTGCGGCCATAGCGGCGGCCGGTGAGGGTGCGGGTACGACTCCGACGCCGAGGCCTTCGCGTGCTCCCGTCTGCATGTCGAGCATCTCCAACAGGCGCCCAAATTGGCCCCGCGCGCCAAATAACCGCTTTTTCCCGCGCGCGGGGCCAAATCGGCCGCTCCAGTAGGTGCGGGGAAAAAGAGCACGCGTGGGCCAAAGCGGTAGTTCTGGCGCTATATACACCGCCCCGTGTCTAGCGCGCGCTCCACCACGCGTAGCGCAACGGCTTCCCCTCCCTCCCGCCACCGCTAGGATTCCAGCCGCCACCGCCGCGCAACCACTTCCCCTTCCACGATGCCGCCGCTCGCAGTCCGGCTACCGCGGCGTCCGACGCCGCCCCAATGGTCGCTACACCGCGGAGATCCGCTCCGGCGACACCCGCGTCCCGCTGGGGACGTTCTTCAGCGCGCAGGCCGCCGCCCGCGCGTACGACGCGGCGGTGTGGCGTCTCGGCCGCGACCCGGCCTCCATGAACTTCCGCGACTCCCGCAACCTGCAGGAGGCGTTGGACCGGGCGCCTCAGCCGTTCATCGTCACCGCCGAGGACCGCCGCGCGCAACGCCTTCGCGCGACGCTCAACCTCGTCGCGGTGAACGACCGCCGCGCCGTGGACGCGTGGTACCGCGCCCACCCGGACCAGAGGGATGAGGAGCTCGCGCACTGGGAGACGTTGCGCGCGGAGCGGGCCGAGCGCCGGGCCGAGATGCATGAATGGCGCAAGGAGAGGAGGGCGCTCAGGGCGGCGGCGGAGGCTGAACTGGCGGCCGGCCGCGCCTGCTGGCCCGCCGGCGACCCGATGTGGGACGCGCTGCAGGACTCCGTCTCCGACACGACGAACTCCGACAGCGACTTCTAGTCCTCCGACGGCGACTTCTAGATCGCCGGCGCGTTCCGCCGGCGCGTAGTGTGTCCGTGCGCGCCTATATGCGCGTAGTGTTAATATGTGTGCGTTTGTAGCGCCTGTGCGCGTAGGTGTGTTCGTCGAACCCTAATATATTTCTATTTCTATGTCTTTTTTCGATCCAATTTCAGCACGCTCTCGTTGTGGATAAGGTTTCTAGCACTCTATTTTAGCGCGCCTGCTAAAGCGGCAAGTTTTGGCGCGACGTTTTGGCGCGTCTGCTAAAGTGAAACAGACGCGCGACGCGCCAAAACACCTTTTTGGCGCTGCAAACTTTTTATACCGCGCCGGCGCGTTGGGCGCCTATTGGAGATGCTCTAAGGCAGGGAAAGGAAAGGACCGAGTCCAAATCCATCTGTCGTTTCTACTCTCCCTCGACCGTTATTCGCGATTCCCCTTTTCCGGTCACAGCTCAAGTTATGGTCCTAGTTGTATGTGAGTCTGAAATAATTTGTTTCCGACTCCCGTCAAGTTTTCTAAACGGCTCCGGAGGACTCCCCCAACCCTAGCTAACCAACCCCCATCTCGCGCCCCTCCCGGCCGCCGCCGCCGACGCCGGCAGCGGTGGCGGCGCCCGGCCCGGCAAAGGCGGAAAGGGCTGTGGGGGCACGACGCGGCGGTGCTCTGCGAGTGGGGCAGGGCGTGCAACGTGCGGTGCCGGCGGTTGCTGTGGTGGCTCGAGGTGGTCGGGTGCGCGATGTGTCGGTGTCGGACGGCGGAGATGCGACCGGTGCTTGGCGGTGCGGCGAGGTCCCATGGTGCCGACGACATGGAGGCGGAGGTGCGGGCCGGATCTGGGCCCGATCTGGGCCAAGAGGGCCGCGGTCGTCTTGCTGCGGGGTCCTGGCCCGGGCTAGCTCGTGGTGCTCCTCGCCGTCGCACCACTCTGCTGCGTCTCTAGCTGAGTTGGTGCGGGACGGGGGCAGGCTTCTTCGGCCTGGATGATGGCGTCGCCAGTGCGCTCCGTCCGGCCGCTCTCCCCCAAATATCCAAATCTCCCACACCAAATCCAAATCCACATCCACCCGGCGCGTCGTTCCTGGCCGCGCTGCCGCCGAAGGACTCGGTGGCACGTATTGATGCCAGCTCCCGGGGAAACCCGTGCTCATGCTCTGTGCGTGAGCAGATCACGGCGGCGCCTCCGGGCGTTGCTTACCTTGTTGGAGGCGTGGTATTGGAGCTGTTGCATTGCTCGCAACCCCGATATGCAGGTGAGGTCCGAGCGAAAGCTCTGCGACGGCCGCGCCTGTGGGTGTGGCTGCCCTTCTTGAAGGCGTTGCAAGGATCCCTGCTCTTCGCCTTTGGACCTGATTGGCGTGTTGCGCTTGCTGTTCTTGGGTTTATCTGGCAGCGAGGCTTTTGGCCTCGCAAGGCTGCCATTTGGTGCTCTTGGCGTGCTTGTTGGCTTTGCAAGCTTGGCAAATATCCGATGGGGATGGTAGCGGCATTGTCGCGAGCTTCGTGTTGTTGGTGCGGTCTCGGCTGATCGGCCCCCTTCGGCGGCGAGGTCGCCTCCCCACGTGGCGCTGGTGCTAGGCCAGAGTGCTTGGGGCTGCCCCTTTGGCTGAGGTCGGGGTCAAGGTTCGTGGCGCTGGTGCTAGGCCAGTCTCACTCGTTGGTCCCCGTTCGCTCCTGGTTCGCCAGCTTGTGGGGTAGTCGCCATGCAAGCAAGTGGTGGTGCTGCAATCTGCAATGTCTCGGGACCGTGATGCCCTTCGACGGCGTCGGACGCACTCCTCAATGCACTATCCTGCCCGTCTTCCTGGTGGTGGTCGTCATGTGAGCACGCCTGTTAGTGCTTCTCAAGTGCGCCTGTTTCCCACCCCCGCCCCCCTGTGTGTGTTGGTGTGCGTTGTTTTTTTGTTTTATCTCCTCTTCGGTTCCTCCCCGTGTACTCTGGTTCATTTGAACCCATCTTGTAGAGGTTGCAAAACCTCATAGGCAACTTTGATATAAAAAAATTCAGGTGGGGACTTTGTCCCCCCCGGTGACCATAAAAAAAAAAGTTTTCTAAATTGCTAAAATGTAATCATCTTCCTGGAAGACATGCTATACCATTTGAGTAGCACATTAATTAGATGCGTGCAAAATCTGGATTTACATTTGCTCCTGCTGTGGAAATATTATTAGCATGTTTAATTGCAGCCGTAGTAAAAGAGCAAAAAAAGGGCATTATCTCAGAAATACAGACTAGTCTACCTTACTCTTTTTTTTAGAGGAAAAGGAACCCCCAAAGGGAGTTCCCAATTTCAATTAAGAAACTGGGGCACAAAGTCCACACAAGGATCCAGACCACGTTTTGCTACAGACTCTTCAACCCTACTAAAACTTTGAAACTGCAGGATCAAGCACCAAAACAGCTTCCCAGGAGAAACAAACCATCAGTAAAGAGCAAACTAGCTAACCTTATTACAGGTTTCGCTGCTGCAGTCTTTTTTGCTAGGCAGATCACACATTACAGAGAAAGCGGGCACATACTTTTCTCGGGGCTGAAGTTCATAGATCGACCCTTCTTATTGGGTTCCATCCGTGGCTTTGCCCAAAGCTCTCGCGCCGCCTTCGCTATGTTGTCAGCCCCCCGCAACAGCATTCTTTGAAGCCCGTTTTTCTGAAGTTTCGCCCAAACATGCAGAAAATTACACATATACAGAACTACGTTAGTAGGATCTTTTGGCCTGACCTGTTGGAAGCAGGATCTATTCCTGGTCTTCCATATAGCCCAAAAAATAGCTACAACACCAAGCATAATTGCTGTTCTATCTTTGCCAGCAAAAACCAAAAACCATCTATCATACAGATCAGGGAAATCTCTTGGGACATGATTAACCCCTAGCACAACACCAGCCACCATCCACACAAATTTTGCAAGGGGGCAGGAGAAGAAAAGATGCTCCGTAGTTTCGTGATTATCACAAAACTCGCACAATTCCACTTTCTTCCACCCCCTTTTCTTCAAATTTTCTTTGGTCAGGATTCTATCTTTGATCAAGATCCAACAGAAAACTTTAATTCTCAAAGGCAACTTGAGGCTCCATAATTTTCTATAAGGGAAAGAAACTCTTTTCGCAATAAGAAATGAGTATAAAGACTTGACAGAAAAAGTGCCAGATCTAGTCAAAAGCCAGCGCACTCTGTCTGGCGAATTAGTTAAACGAACATGGCTACAAGTATCTATCAGTTTACACCACATATCTTTGGTCTCTTCCCGAAGAAACCTTCTAAACTTCAGGCAATCAAAGTTACTTTCGATAACTCGATTAACCATCACATCATGCGAATAGCAAATGTTGTATAACCTGGGGAAACTTTGGCTCAAGGGTTGTTGCCCAACCCAAATGTCCTCCCAGAACCTTGTACTCTTCCATTACCAATAATACGTTTACAGCAACTATAAAAAGTATCCCTGACTGCTAGCAAACCAGACCAAAACTAGGAGTGCAAAGGACTAGGTTTACATTGAGTAAAAGTACACTTCCTCAGGTACTTTGCTCTCACCATATCCTGCCAAATGCCTTCTTCATTTTCTAACCGCCATATCCATTTACATAATAAGCTAACATTCTTGAGGTGTAGATCTGTCACCCCAAGTCCTCCTTGATCTTTTGGTTGGCAGACTACTTTCCAATTAGCTAAGTGATATTTTTTAACATTAGTTTTCTCCTGCCAAAGCATCCTAGCCCTAAAGAAATCGCATCTTTTGATAACCCCTTTGGGCATCAAAAACATGGACATCATGTAGCTAGGAACATTGCTAAGGGAGGATTCAATTAAAATTAATCTAGAGCCAATAGAAGTTAAGTTCCCCTTCCAGCTAGCATTCTTTTTCTCCACTTTTTCTTCTGTTTCTTTCCAATCACTATTTAGCAACTTTTTAAAATGCATGGGAACCCCCAAATACTTGAAAGGGAAGTATCCTTTTTTACATGTAAAAATGTAAGCATACATATCCTGTTTCTCTAAAGCATTACCAAAGAACAAAACCTCACTTTTATGAAAATTTATTTTGAGTCCAGTCATCTGTTCGAAAATACGGAGAATAAACTTAAGATTGCGGGCACTTTCGAGATCATCTTCGAACATGAAAACGGTGTCGTCCGCATACTGGATGATGGCTACCCCATCATCCAGCAAATCCGTCGCCAGACCTTTAGTCAGCTTCTTGGGCTCTGCTTAATAGAACAGCAAGTACCTCGGCAGCTATGTTAAAGAGCAAGGGAGAGTACGGATCCCCTTGCCTCAGACCTTTTCTAGTTTGAAAATAAGGACCTAGTTTGTCATTAACCATAACACAAACTTTATCATCATTTACTACCGCCTTAGTCCACTGAATAAATTGTTCAGGGAACCCTTTCATCTCCAAAATCGAAAACATAAAATCCCAATTAATTTTGTCATAGGCTTTCTCAAAATCCACTTTGAAGAAAACCCCAGATTTCTTATTCCTATTCATGTAATGTAAAGTCTCATGTAGAAGTACAACACTGTCCAGGATAAATCTCCCCTTCACAAAAGCAGATTGAATTTTTGAGATAATTTTATCAGCTAATTTAATAGCCCTGTTGTTTAGGACTTTGGTAAAAATCTTAAAAATCACATTAAGCAAGCAAATAGGTCTATACATCTGCAATCGGTCAGCTCCCTGACCTTTTGCAATAAGAACAATTATCCCATAGTTAAATCTACTAATGTCCAGCTTATTGTTGAAGAAATCTTCAAATAAAGCGAAGAGGTCCTTCCTCACCAAGTCCCAAAACTTTTGAAAAAATTCGATAGGGAAGCCGTCTGGGCCAGGGGCCCTATTATGTTTCATGGAGAAAACAACCTCCTTAATCTCATTTAGGGTAAACTTTTCTACTAGCTTGTCTCAGTCACTATCCTCCAAGTCCTTATCAAGGGGTCGCAACAAAGTTACTGGCATCAAACGAACAGGTCCGAAAAGCTCTTTATAAAAGGAAGTAGCAAAATTTAAAATGTTATCATCTCCTTCAATGAATTTACCATCTTGGCAAAGTCTAAAGATTTTTCCTCTTCGCTTACGGCCACTAGCCTTAAGCATAAAATACTTAGTATTTCTATCCCCCTCCAACAGATCGCGCTCTTTTGCATGTTTCATCCACTTAATCTACTCTTCTCTAAGAATTTTATTTAGCTTATCTTGAAGAGAACAACGACATTCATAGTCAGCTGCAGTTAACCCTGCAAGCTCACTTTGTTTATCAATGAAATCTAATTTTCTAGATATATCTATTCTTTCTCGACGGTACCTCCCCTCGATATTTAGATTCCAACCTTTAAGAGTTCTACGTAAAACAACAAAGCAAATGTGCCATCTATCTAATTTATTTCGGCCTCGATGTCTTGACTTCCACACCTTTGTGACCACCTCCAGCAGGTCCTCTCTAAGGAGCCAGCATAGCTCAAATTTAAACGTTTTTTGCTGCACAGCTAGGTGATTGCCCGAGTCTAAAAGCAAAGCAGCATGATCAGAAACCCCTCTAACCAGGGTCCTGACAGAGATCATGGGATAATGTATTTCCCAGGTGGGAGAGACAAGAACTCTATCCAACCTAGCAAATAAAGGATCTCTCTGATTGTTCGACCAAGTAAAACTTTGACCTGAAAGCTCCAATTCCTTCAGACCCCAATGCTCTATAATAGCATTAAAGATATTGGTCCACTTAGATAATTTCTTTACTTTATTTCTATCAGACAATCTTCTAATAATATTAAAGTCTCCACCAATTAAAATAGGCAGCTGGTTTAGATTCAAAATATGTACAAGATCCACTAAAAATTCAGATTTATCCTTATCATTAGCAGCGCCATAAATATTAACAAGGTCCCACTTAAACTGAGTAATCTTATCCATAATCGTCATTCTAGTAAAAAATCTACCAGTAACGCAAGACCCTACTTCATATTTGTCCTCTCAAACCCCCATCAGCAACCCACCAGAGGCTCCTTTAGAAGGTTCCCAAAGACAACATATGTCAAATTACCACTAATACCATCAAGCCAAGCATCTATAAAGTCGGTCTTTTTAGTCTCTTAAACACAAATGAAATCTAATTTATAATCCTTAATTGAGTTGCATATAAATCTTTTCTTCTCCGGGTCCCCAAGACCCCTTGCATTGAAAAAGAGGACATACATTATAAACAAGAGAAGAATTACATTACATTAAACCTACTTTTCAACTTCGGCTTCACACTAAAACCTGAAGTGGAAGCCCTAGATTCCTTTTTTCCATTCAAAGAAGCTAACAACCTGATAGATGCATCAAAATCAGCATCTTCATCATTAAGACTTTCATTATCTTCACCATCAGAATGTATTTCCTATATATGCTTAGGATCAAAACTATCTAGTTTTGATTCTTCTACAGGAACCTCTATTTTTTTTGCTCTTATTTCAGCTAGATATAAATTACATCTAGCTGTCTCAAGTTGTTTAATCATCGAAGCAGTTTTTTCTACTTCTACTTCATCAACTCCCAAACTAACACCAATACAGGAAGTAATATGCGATAGGAAAGCATTCGGTGTGTTAAGAACAGCAGGGAATTGTTCATTACCAGGTGCAGTTTCCAGGTTCCTCTTCCTAGCCATGTCCTCACACCTTTCCATCGCATGAACTTCCTCACTCTTCTTGTTTCTCACGCTTCTTCGAACAGCAGCTTCGTCTGTGTCGGCTTTTGCCTTTGCTTTTCTTATCCTTTCCTTTGCTTCGGCCTGGCTGTTGGTAACATCTGCCAACTCTTGAGTGTTATCAAAAGAAACCCCATAGGCATTCTTGTTGCCCCCAGGTACAGGTGCACAGTTTTCCTTGTTATGTTCCTCAAGCTCTATTTGTTGATCTATTTCTCTTATCCTCTGAGTGCTTAGTCCCACTTTCCTTGCAAAATCATCAGGGTCCTCTGAGCTGCTAAAATCGACTACCTCCTCCTCTCTTTCTTCTTCCATTGGAGACAAGTCTTGTTCCATGACATTGGCCACCACATCACACACCTGTTTTGGATCAAGGTTTTGTCTCTTGTACAAGAAAGAAGCCTCAGCAAGTTTCCTAGCTGCAATTTCTGCTTGGATTTTCATATCTAGTTCATATTGACTAGAAATCACTTCCTCATCATCCTTGCTTGCAATCTGTCTAGGAGTATAAGCATTGTTCACAGACTGCACATTACTCACTGCGTTACTGCAGCTACCCACAAGATCAGTTCCACTAGAACCCAAACGACTCTTGTTGTTGGCAATAAGGCCAACTCCATTAAATCCTTGCAAATTCCCAGTTCCTGCACTGTTTTTAATCAAAGAGACAGCCTCCATCGAACCTAACTGAGCATTGATGTTGGCAGCAGCCCCAACACCATTAGGACTTTGTAAGCTCCCATCTGTTACACTGTTATTGCCCATCTGCCCAGCACCATGAGGATCCACTTGAGGATTATTGTTAGTATCCTGTCCAACATCACTAGCATCAGGTAAAGGGTTAACAATCAGGGCTCCCCCAAGCATAGGACCACCCTGTTCCACTATATCCTCTATCTCAAACCAGATATCATAGATGTAATCATCGTCATTGAGTGGAGCAACCACAAGAATTTTCCTTGGATCTTTTACCCCCATCTTGACTCTCACAGCTCCTGTCCTCCTGAAAGTTTTCATGTCTACTTCCTTGACTTTGCCAATCAAGGAAGCTGCTTCACAGATCCTATGATAATGTTGTAGCGATTCCGAGATGCCAGACACCTTAACCCAAACCACATACAACTTAAATTTGGCCATTGCCGCGTTGTCCCATTTACTCGCTTTTACTGCTGCCTTCATTCCTGAGAGTCCAAAATACTCATATCCTCTCAATTCTTCAATTTTTTGCATTGAAGGAAATTTTACCAGGAAGCTATTCGCCATATACGGTTTAGCTTTCCATTCCCAGCCTCATTGGAACATTTTGCTGAACGAATCAACCAGTTGCTGCACTTCCATTGTCCCTGAATGAACTGACACTAGAGCTATTGCCTGTTTTGCTTTATCTGGATCCGTCTTCTTGCCTGTCAACGCTGAGAACATCTGGAGCCCTTCCCCTCCACACCCAATCAGAGCTGCCACCAGTTTTGGCTGATTTGGCAATGCACAGTTTGATGTGATGTGAGTGTTCTTACCACAGACTTCACATAGAACTGTTGCCTTGCACTCCTTAATCCCATGACCAGGTTCCCCACAACGATAGCACTGCCCCTGAACACTCCTAACCAAAGCACCCGTCCCAGAAGAGTTACTGCTTGTAGCCCCTGACGAAGCTGGAGTGGTAATCTAAACTCCTACAGGAACATTGGTCTTGTTTCCACCCATATGCTGCTCAAAACCCAACCCTGGTCTAGTTCCTCTAAAGCTTTGATCAAACATTGTCGGAGAACTGTCCCAGGAACTGGGTGTGTCTCGCAAGGATCGAGTAAGGGGCTGAACACGGAATCAAACAACCCTCAACGTGCCTCGGCGACGGTGCTCGTCGAGCTCGCTGTGGGACAACACTGCAGAGATGAACGCACGGTATTACCCAGGTTCAGGGCCCTCTTTGGGAGGTAAAACCCCTACGTCCTACTTCGGTATATTGCACTGCTTGGAGAGGTCACAATACAAGGAGAGCTTGTCGAGCTCGAGATGGCTAACAATGGCTAGGGTTTGGAAACGTGAACCAGAACTGAACCCTTTGCCCGAACGTGCTCCCCCTCTTTATAGGCGTCTTGGACCTCTTCCCCCAAATATTTTGACGGGAAGGGTTACCACATGGCGACGAAGGAGGAGGCAGGGTGCACGATAAAGGTGGAGTCCATGGACGCGGTCCATGGCAGGGGCGGTGTCACCAAAGCTGGAAAAGCCACCGTCCAACCAGGACGGTGGGCTGGCGCTGCTGAGGTGGGATGTGACCCACGGTGATGTCGCCTTTGGAGCGTAGCTGCAGATGGTTCCCTTATCACCAAAGTGGCAATCCTTGGGGCTCCTTTGCTTGGTGCAGCTTTGTTGACTCCTTTATACATAAGAACGGCAACTGTGGCGATGCCGTCACCGCGCGCTGGCGCGGTCGTCACTCTGCGGAGGGTGCAGAGCCCATGTGCGTTCTGCCGCGGAGGCAGAACTGGCCTCGAGAGGAAGGAACCCCGCGAGGCAGAAAGCCTCGCCGAGCCCTTCGGCTTGGTCCTTAGCAGAATTGCAGATAGCATCCACGATGCTCTCTCGAGGAGAAGTGATCCCTCGCCGAGGAGAAAACCCTCGACGAGGGGGAGAGGTCTCTCGCGAGGGGAAAACCCCCGCGAGGCTGACCAGGCTTGGGGAGCCTGGTCCTTAGCGAAATCTTCTGAAGAATGCTGTGGGCCCTGGCAGGCCGGCCCGTGGTACCCTGGTTTCCATTGTGCCGACAGTAGCCCCCGGGCCCGCGATGGGCACGCCGAAGCCCATGGATGGA
This sequence comes from Puccinellia tenuiflora, assembly GCA_012064385.1. Taxonomy (NCBI): domain Eukaryota; kingdom Viridiplantae; phylum Streptophyta; class Magnoliopsida; order Poales; family Poaceae; genus Puccinellia; species Puccinellia tenuiflora. The sequence continues at coordinate 303,831 of QRDG01000124.1, forward strand.
GGCGAAGCGTCGAGGGCCCAATGATGCCTGCCTGGGCCGTGACACGTGGGGTGCAGCAGTTGCGCCCGAGGCCACGATCTCCTCGTCTTCAACGGGCGACCCGGTGGGGCCCGCCACGTCCTTTGTTTTTGGCCAATAAAGCCTGCGCGCGCAGACAGCGGACGTCACTTCTCCCATAACTCCTCCGCACGCTTCCCCCAAAACATCTTCTTCTTCCCAGAGCACTCCGCCTCCAAGATTCTCTTCTCTGCCGCGATGATGGCGCCCAAGAAGGCAACCGATCTGGCGAAGGGAAAGGCCACGATGCAGGCCGGAAAGTCTGCGGCGGCGGCGCGGGGTGCCACACTCGAGGGGGCGCTGCCGGAAACCCGCATCCACTCGGCGGCGATTGCAAAGGTGTGCCACCTGGCGGCCTCGAGCACCAATGAGCACGGCGCCACCGAGATGAGACCGGCCGGCAGCAGGCTTTCCGCGGGGTACTACCCCATCTTCCTTCATACTCTCTACGCCAGTCTTGTTCGTCCTTTCTCCGACTTCCTCCTGGAGATTTTGGAGGTGTACCAGATCCAACTCCTCCATCTTCATCCCAACTCCATCCTCATTCTCTCCATCTTTGCCTACCTCTGTGAGGCCTACATTGGCATCCGTCCCTCGGTGGCGCTCTCCCGTAGCTTCTACTCCCTCCGGAACACCGCGCCGAACGAGCGGATCGGATGCGTCTCCTTCCGCATCGCCGCCGCCAGAAGCGAGAACTACATTCCCATCGCGTGGTGCGGTGAGAACGCCATCACCAAGGTGACGAAGTCCGCAAGTGGTGGTTCTTCGTCGACACCAAGGGGACCAACCCTCTCCTGGAGGTGCCCGTGGCGCCCCCGAGGAAGTGGGCGCGCTGGGAGAGCGCAGGCTTCGAGGGCCCGAAGCTTGAAGCGGTGTACGTGTGCATATGGAGGCTTCGCGAGGCCGGAGTCACCGGCCAGATGGTGGCGAAGGACTTCACGAAGCGCCGAATCGCCCCCCTCTAGTGGCATTCAGAGCCGGTGTGGCAGTATACAGGCAGGAAGGACAGGATGCGCCTGTGCGCGGACAGCTTCACACTGGAGGTGATGTACCAGGTCATGGGGGTCCTCTTCGCCACGACGGACATCCCATCCCCCACCTGCAACGAGGCCCGTACACTCTTCAGCTTTGTCGAGGAGAGCGTGCAGGAGCACTGCAGGCGCCTGCCTATTTTCGACGAGTGGGGGATCGTGCCCGCAGGACACCGCGAGCCCCGCACCAACCCGTGGGCGGCGGAGCCGGAGTATATGGACGAGTCGCCGGAGCCGGACGAGGCTGAAGACTCTGGCGAGGACGTGGCCTCGAGAGGTGCCGACCCTTCTGGCGAGGATGAGGCCTCGAGAGGCGCCGACCCCTCTGGCGAGGACGAGGCCTCGAGAGGCGCTAACCCCTCAGGAGGCGACGCGGGCTCCTCAAGGAGCGCACCGGCTGGCGAGGACCTCCAGGTGATCTCCTCCAGCGATGACGAAGGTGCCTTCCGCGTGGCTCCCTCCCGGCGCACCGCAGAGGAGGAGAGCGGCAGCAGGGGAGGGCGCTGCGAGCCCTACTCCAAGGCCATCCACGACCCGAAAGCCGCCGTCGTGAGGGGTGCTCCTCGCGAGGAGGCAGGAGCACCTCACGAGGAAGCCAGAGCGAGCAACCTCCAGCCACCAAAGGCGAAGAAGAGGGTGTGGAGGATGGACGACGAGTAAGCTTTGGTCCTTTCTTTTCATTTAGCATCTTGATTTTGAAAACCCTCCTGAAGGATCTTCCGCTTGTCTTTCTTTCAGCAAAACTGCAGCGCCGAAGAGGCGGCGGCTCCGCAAGCTTGGGGACACCGCCAGCGTCGCCGTGGAGACGCCCGCGGCCGACAAGCCGCAGCAGGTGGCTATTCCTCCCGCGGGTGAGCACCGCGCGGAGGAGGTGGTTGAAGAGGCGGTGCCGTCGCCAGCTCGGGCCACCACTCCTCCCGTACAGCAGGCGACGGAGGAGGAGGCTCCCAGAAGAGGGGCTGACGTGCCCGAGGTCGTGGCGGATGCGGCCACCACGGAAGGGGTGGGAAGCGCCCCTGAGGAGCAAGAGGTGGAGGCGTCTCCGGAGCCCACAGACGCCGGAGCTGGGGGCGAGAAGACGCCCAGCCCCCAGAGGGCACCTGACGTGGGCGACGAAGGAGGCGCCCACACAAGCCCCCAGGCCGCACCAGAGACGGCTGTGAGCCCGAGGCAAGGTGCCCCGGGTGCCTCGACGAGTGTCGAGGCCTCCGCACCCCGCGGCGACGCGGGGACCTTGGCGCTGCGGGAGCCGCGCCCTCGCGCGGCCCGCCGCAGCGTCGTCTTCGGCCAAGCGCAAAGACGCTCGACGAGTTGGAGGCGCAATTCGCCGAGGAAGAACTCGCCAGGGCGGAGGAGCGGGCCAAGCTTGACGAAGCCTGGGCCCTCCTCCACGAGAGGGTGGAGATGTGCCGCCGGCAGGACGCGACAGCCCAGGCGGCGCGCGAGGAGGCGATGCGCTTCGCCAAGGAGACCCGCGACAGCGTGAAGCGGGAGGCGGTGGAGGTCATGGACCAGATGGACGCCGCGCGGGAGGCGCTCGAGGCGGAGACCGCCTCCAAGCAGCAGGAGATAGCGGCCGTAGAGCAGAAGTTCATCGCAGACTCCAAGGTTGTAGAGGCCAGCCTGAAGGAACTCCGCGAGCTACTGGACGCTCGCGAGAGGCAGCTGGCCCCGCGCGAGGCAGAGCTGACGCGACGCGAGAGCTCTCCCTCCGCGAGGAGGAGCTGCGCCAGCGCGAGGAGCAGGTCCAGCTGCTCGAGAAGGACCAGGCCACCCGCGAGGGGCAGTTGCAGGCTCGCGAGGGCCAGGTGGCCAAGAACGAGACCACCTATGCGGAGCTCCACGAGAAGGCCAACGCCGACTTCGCGGTGAAGCAGAAAAGAATCCAGGATGAGGCTGACGCCAAGGTCAACCTCATCCGCCAAAATCTCGCCAACAATTACGACGCGAAGGCCAAGAAGCAGGAGGAGCGCTTCACAAAGAAACGCAACGAGCTCCAGCACCAGATCGAGGGGCTCGAGAAGGGGGAGAAAGAGATGGCCTCCCGCCTTCAGCGTACCAAGGAGGCGCAAGCTCGCGCGGAGAAGGAGGTTGCCGCCCTAAAGAAGGACCTGAGCGAGCTCCACAAGCAGGTGGGGCCGGTCGTGAACCTCGTGGAGTAGGCACGGGACAACGCGTAGGTCGGCCGGACCATGTCGCGCCAACGCCAGCGCATGCTCCACGACCAGGTACTCCGTGCGCGCGCCATTGGGGACTACCTGAGGATCGAGGTCCCCAACTTTGCCGCAGGGGGGAGCGACGACGAGGCCGCGTACACGCTCTTCTTCGAGCAATTCCTCGGAAGGCTTGAAGAGACCGCGAAGGGCTTCGACGAGCGCGTCGTGGAGGAGAGCCGCGATCTCCTCGTCATTGCTACCTGCCGCATCTTCAGCAACCTCGCGAGGCTCCAGCCCTCGCTTGACCTCGAGGCCGTGACGGCGCCGGTCGACATCAGCGACAAGGCACGGAAAGCCGCTGAGGCGTACGCCAAGAAATTTGACCAAGTCATGGTCGATGAAGACGAAGGCGACGACGAGGAGGATGCCCTGGAGGAGGAGGCGTAGGCTGCCGTGGACGGAGCGGGCACCTCAGGTGGCGCGACGGCCTGAGCTCCCTCCTGTATCTGGATGTGCAGGGGCACGAACTATCTTAGCATTTTATTTGTAATAGTTTTGTAAAGACTTGCTTTAAGCTTTGTTTGACCGTGCTCGGTGAATACCCCTTGAGAGGCTTTTGTCTTCCCTTTGATGTCTTTTTCGCTCTACGTCTTAGGACCCTCTCTTAGCGCTACACCACCGCCGCTTCGGTATGTGAGAGTCAGGGCTCCACAAGGCCGGGGGGTGCGCGAGGCCTCGATAGGTAAGAGCTCACAAGGCACGATGCTCGGTGCTCCCCTTTAACGCGCAAGAAGCCCATGAGGCATAGGAGAGAGAAAAGAGGCTCGAGGGACAAAAACCAGCGAAAGGAAATTTTAACCAAGTGTTTGGACTTAGATTCGCGAGGCGTTTTTCGCCTTGGAGAGGGTGCTGGTTCCCTGACGAGGCGTTTTTGCCTTGCAGAGGGTGTTGGTTCCCTGGTGAGGCGTTTTCCTCTTGAGGTTGCCTGAGGCTTGTTTTTGAACCTGCTTTCCTGCGTTTGGACAGATAGGCATACCCACACGCAATACATACCTAGATAATTCATGCGTGCTCGTAGGTTCCTTCATGTGTGTCTCGCGAGGAGAACAGGCACCAAGGTCCTTGGTGAGTTGACGTGCACGGGAGCCGGTCCATGAGTTCAGAGCTCCTTAGGAGTTGACATGCATGAGAGCTGACCCGTGAGTTCAGAGCTCGGATCCCTTGGGTTTGAGGCGCTGCTGGGATGCTCCCGAGGCACAGGCACCATGCTAGCCCCCGCTCGCGAGATACACAGGAGGGATCATACGAGCGAGAATGAAAAGCAATAACATAAGAGCTTACCGAAGCAACAACATATGCTGGCGCGATGCGCAAAGGTTCAAATTGACCTGAAACATAGGTTCATTACACTGGCGTGGCCAGAAGCACAAAAATCCGCCATGTCAGGCATGGGGTTCCACATTCAGTGGCTGAGACTCTCGCGGACCGAGGCGACGCATGTAGAGAGAGCTCAGAGAGGAGGCCCCTATGCGGGGGTGGCTTCGTGAGCCTGCGGTCCACCATGGCAGGCATGGGGATCCACCTCGCCAAGGCATGGTGCTTGAAGAAGTCACCTTGCCGAGGCGTGGTGGCTTGGGAGTCTTCTCGAACGGCCCGCGGCAACATATAGTAGAGAGGGGAGCCCGAATTTGTTCCTCGTGGAGGATGATGGCGCGTGGCTCTCCCTTGATGCAAAAAAAATGCTCATCGAGGACGATCAGGGGTAGAACTTGCGTAGGTGCTGGATGTTCCAGGGGTTGGCGACAGGGATGCCGTTCTCCATCTCGAGCCGCGCAGAGCCAGGCCTAGTGATGTGCACGACTCTGTAGGGTCCTTCCCACATTGGCGAGAGCTTGTGGAGGCCTGCCCTGGAGAGGATTCTCCTCAGGACAAGGTCTCCTGCTTCGAGAGTGCGCGGGCGGATGTGGCGGCTGTGGTAGCGACGGAGGTCTTGCTGGTACCTTGCCGCTCTCAGGGCCGCATTGCGGCGGAGCCCTTCGAGCAGCAGCAGGTCGTCGTTGCGAAGTCCGTCCAGCTCAGCCTCCTTGAAGGCCAAGACTCGTGGAAGGCGAACATGTCAGAGTTTGCCCTGAGGAAGGCGACGAGCGCGCTTTCCTATTTGGGAGGCAGGTTCGCGCCGATGGTGATGCTAGCCCCCGAGCCGTTTGCCTCAAGAGGCACTTGCTTCGTCACGGCCTTCTCCTGAGAGAACAACTGCTTCTTCTTCGCGGGGGGCCTCGGGAGGGGTTCCTCATCCTCGTCAGTGGGAGACGCCACCGCGGCAGCCTTGTAGGCCGCTTGCGCAGCGTACACGGCGTCTGAGACTATGCCGCGGATGACGATGGTGCCACCCGAGCCAGGGAGCTTGACGAGGTTGTAGGCGTGGTGGGTCACCGCCATGAACTTGGCGAGGGCGGGGTAGCCGAGGATGGCGTTGTAGGGCAGGCCGATGTGCGCGACGTCGAAGTCGATCAGCTCGGTGCGGTAGTTGGTCTGAGTGCCGAAAGTGACCGTGAGCCTCACTTGCCCCAAAGGAGTCGTGAGGCCCTCCGTCACCCCCGAGAAGGGCCTGGTGGGCATGAGCTGCTCGTAGGGCACCTGCAGCTTCTCGAATGTCTCGACAGAGATAACGTTGAGGCCGGCTCCCCCATCAATGAGCGTCTTAGAGATGGCGATGTTGTTGATGGTGGGGGTGCAGACCAACGGGATGGTGCCAACAGTTGAAGTGGACTTGGGGTGGTCGCCGGAGTTGAAAGTGATGGGGCACTGGGACCACTTGAGGGGCCTAGAGGCCTCAACCCCGGTAAGGGCTGCTGCGAGCTCGCGAGCGAATTGCTTGAAGTGGCGGCTGGAGCGGGGGGCCTGAGACCCGCCAAGGATGCAAGCGACCCCGCGAGGCACCTGATACCCTCAGGAGTCTCGGCAGGGAGGTTGTCGTTCGCGGGCTGGACGGCGTTGGCTTGGGGGTTCTGCTGGTAGTTGTCGTTGTAGTTGTTGTTCCAGCGTCGCCCCCCGCGGCCACCGCGGCCTTGCTCCTGTTCGCGCACCTCGCGAGCCTCGCGAAGCCTTTTGAGGTCGTAGCAGTTCTCGGTGGCGTGGGAATGCCTGTTGTGGTAGATGCAGAAGGGGCTGTCATCTTTCTTCTCGGGTCCCGTGGCTGGAGCGGCAGCGCGAGGCTGCTTGGCATCAGGCTCAGCCGCGAGGACCGCAGTAGTCTTGCGCTTCTCGGTGGATTTCTTCTTCTTCTTGGGCCCCTCGGCGGGGTCCCTGGCTCGTTCTTGACGAACAAACGGCCCTCCTCAGCCTTGGCACACTTGTCCGCCAAGTCGAAGAGCTTGACGATGGTGGTGATGTTGTCATGGATGCCAAGCTTCTCGAGCATCCGCACATCCGTGACCCCAGCCTGGAAGGCCGAAATGACCTGCGCGTCGGTGGCGTTGGGGATCTTGTTGCGCACCTGGCTGAAGCGCTGTATGTACTTGCGGAGGGTCTCGCCAGGCTTCTGGCGCACGGTGCGGAGGTCGTTGTACGTGAGGCCGCGCTCGTACGTGCCCTTGAAGTTGGCGACGAAGCACCGGCAGAGGTCCTCCTAGGTGTTGATGGACTCGGTGGGGAGGTTGGTGAGCCATGAGGACGCGGAGTCCTTGAGGGCCATGGGGAACCAGTTCGCCATGACCTTGTCGTCGCCCCCGGCGGCCTGGATGGCCAAAGTGTAGAGCTGCAGGAACTCTAGGGGGTTGTTCTTGCCGTCGTAGCGCGGAGGAAGATCCGGCCTGAACTCGATGGGCCAGACGACGCGACGGAGGCTGCGAGTGAACGCGGCCGTCGTGCCGTAGGTGACCGGGCCGTTGGCGAGGGTGGCGCGGAGGTGATGCCCCGCGGTGGCGACGTCCTGGACGGCGCGGTTGTGGCGATCCTGCTGGCGCTCGATGCTCACATGTGCGTCCTTCGGGGCTCGCTGCACGATTTGGTAGTCGTGCGGCGACGACGCATGCGATGCAGCGCGGTTGCCGGGCTGGGCGCAGGGCGGCCCAGCGAGGAGGCAGCACGATCCCGCGACGGGTGCAGAGAGGAAGCCTCCTCTTCGCCGAGGTCGTCCTCGGCGTGGTCGTCGTGGTCGTCCTCTAGGTGCTCGACGCGGGGCTCGGGGTCGACGTGGCGCTCCGGAGCAGCGCCCCCATGCGGGCGACCACGCAGACGGCCAGCAGGAGCGGTGGCGGCGCTAGCCGTCCGGCGAGCGAGACGTTCGGCGCGAGAGCCGGCCATGACTGTGTCGAGGTTGAAGACGCGCCTCAGCCCCCTACCTGGCGCGCCAAATGTCGGAGAACTGTCCCAGGAACTGGGTGTGTCTCGCAAGGATCGAGTAAGGGGCTGAACACGGAATCAAACAACCCTCAACGTGCCTCGGCGACGGTGCTCATCGATCTCGCTGTGGGACAACACTGCAGAGATGAACGCACGGTATTACCCAGGTTCAGGGCCCTCTTTGGGAGGTAAAACCCCTACGTCCTGCTTCGGTATATTGCACTGCTTGGAGAGGTCACAATACAAGGAGAGCTTGTCGAGCTCGAGATGGCTAACAATGGCTAGGGTTTGGAAACGTGAACCAGAACCGAACCCTTTGCCCGAACGTGCTCCCCCTCCTTTTATAGGCGTCTTGGACCTCTTCCCCCAAATATTTTGGCGGGAAGGGTTACCACATGGCGACGAAGGAGGAGGCAGGGTGCACGATAAAGGTGGAGTCCATGGACGCGGTCCATGGCAGGGGCGGTGTCACCAAAGCTGGAAAAGCCACCGTCCAACCAGGACGGTGGGCTGGCGCTGCTGAGGTGGGATGTGACCCACGGTGACGTCGCCTTTGGAGCGTAGCTGCAGATGGTTCCCTTATCACCAAAGTGGCAATCCTTGGGGCTCCTTTGCTTGGTGCAGCTTTGTTGACTCCTTTATACATAAGAATGGCAACTGTGGTGATGCCGTCACCGCGCGCTGGCGCGGTCGTCACTCTGCGGAGGGTGCAGAGCCCATGTGCGTTCTGCCGCGGAGGCAGAACTGGCCTCGAGAGGAAGGAACCCCGCGAGGCAGAAAGCCTCGCCGAGCCCTTCGGCTTGGTCCTTAGCAGAATTGTAGATAGCATCCCCGATGCTCTCTCGAGGAGAGGTGATCCCTCGCCGAGGAGAAAAGCCTCGACGAGGGGGAGAGGTCTCTCGCGAGGGAAAAACCCCCGCGAGGCCGACCAGGCTTGGGGAGCCTGGTCCTTAGCGAAATCTTCTGAAGAATGATGTGGGCCCTGGCAGGCCGGCCCGTGGTACCCTGGTTTCCACTGTGCCGACAAACATGCCCGTCGGCCTCATCTGATTCATACCCGCCACCCCCCCAAAGTCACCAGCAAAGTTAGGCATACCAGGATTCGGTTGCGGGGGCCCCTGAAAATTGCCGCCATAGTTGCCGAACTCCCCCTGTATGAAACCACCAGGTGTTGTCGCCCTCGGATCCGGCGCAGCAAATCCTCCTCCACCGAATCCGCTTGCCGCTGGAACCGGACACGGCGGCTGATTCCGCCAGTTCCACCCTCCAGGAGCAGTCGGAGGCTGATTCCAGTTGCCTCTTCCGCCCCCAAAGCCAGGCATGCCGCCTATGCGCCAATCACCTCGACCCGCCATCGCAGGCTCGCCGCTGCTCCGCCCCACAGAGAGAGAGGGCCACTCCACCTGGGTCGCCGCCGCCACCAACCCTGGATCAGAGATGTGTCGCGGGAGCATTACCCAGCCACCGCGGTACTGAGTTTTCTGAGTTTGCCCTGCATCCCATTGAGATTCCAGCAGCTTCCTGAGAAACGAAGGCGTATCCTCCAATGGCGTATTCGACGTCGCCATGGTTCGGCCCAAAGCATTCCGCGTTCCTCCCTGGAGAGGCCCATCATTTTGAACTGGTTGATCGCGCGCCATCACCCATTGTGCTCCGATGCGCCTGCGTCCTCATTGATCCTGTTCCTCTGTCGTTCCTCTAGATCCTGTGCTCCAAGCACAAGCCACTCGAGCGAAAAAGGAGAATCGAAGGGATTAGGGTTAGGAATCACCTCGGAGATCGTCTCATGGAGATGCGAATTCGAGCCGCGCGTCTCCTCGGGCGGGGGCACCACCCTCGTGGACGGCGACACTCCTCCGATGTTCTCCGACGATCTCCTCCCCGCCACCCAACCTCCCCGCGGATCGCCCCGTAGGTCGCCTCCCGATGCCCCGATGCCAACCATGGAGGAAAGAAATTTCTCGATGCCCCGATCCCAATGTCTACCTTACTCTCAGGGCAAGAATTCTCACTCTCACTCTCAGGGCAAGAATTCTCCGACCTGTAGAGTCATGTATACGTATGAATGACCTTTAGACTGAAACCGGGTTCAGTCGTCCGCCATTAATCCCAAGGCAAACAAAAAAAAGCACTGGTGGATCATGAGTTAACGACCACATTAGACCCGCTGCCATGACATGTTTTTCAAATCACAGTTGAGAAGACCAAACAGAAATATAAGTTCAGATGGTACATGGGGCTGGAGCTCTCATGGCTATGACAGGAGCTGCTAAGCACAGCCATGCAACAAAAGCAAGATACAACGAGATCCAATCTCAAATGATACTTGGGGAAGCTGAAATTCCCTGGCTTAGGTACTCAAAAGCATCTTGCTACATCAGAAATTAAGCTAGACTTTTACACGGTGAGTTTTTTTAAGATAACATGTAAACACCGCCGACCACAATTGATGCAACGCCACAGACTCGGCAAGAAGCGCAGCAGCCATCCCTTCACCTGGAGAAACAAACACATTATCAGCTCATCAACAAAAAGAAGAGCTCAGTAACAGATATCATATCCCTGCCGATTTCGCCTAGGAATACTGATGACGACAAATAATCCTTGAAGCGTTCTGACACTAACTGTTTGGCTGGTTTGTTGTTGAATGTTGCAACTGGGGTTTGTAATAAACTAAGGGACTGTCTATTCATCATCTAGCTGACTTTACAATTGGCCCCCAGTAAGATTTTAAGCTGTATTCTTTTCATTGTTCATTCCACCTAGTTTCTACTCCGGTTTTGTCAGCATCGGTTTTTCTGCGGGTTTTTTTGTTGCCACACCCCCGCAAGAAAAAGCTCCACTAAGATATTGTGGTTGCAACAAAAATGTTTGTAAGAATAGACCAAGTGGAATCAACATTCATCTTTACAAAGGAGGTCATAATCCTCGCAAGTGATCTGGGATTTCAGAATGCTCTCTTTCTTTTGCTTGATTGATTCTATGATATAAAAGTTTGATCAAAGTCATTCGGTTTCAGAAGGAAATATTACAGACCTACACCTAGAGATAAAAAAGATACGAGAAAAACAGAGCCTACATATTACTGAACTGTTACACAGGCAGTGCTCAGGAGGAGGACTGTCATGCTAATTATTTTGTACTAATACCTCATGAGAGTGGTAGTGGTTGTAGACAGGTACTGGTGGTAATCTGCGGCGCCGTTCTCGCATCGATTCGCGGAAGCGGCATCGTGGAGGCGCACCATGTGGGTGTCGTCGCCGACCCTGCTGATCCACGTTGCCGGGTGCTCCGACGCCTCGTCGTCGGACTTATCTTACGCCTAAGCGGCATAACCGCCATGGCTACCGCGCCGTGAAATGGTGTTTCGTGCACCACCGCCATCGTGGGCGTTGCAGTGTGTTTCATGTGCAGCGGGCTGGAGCCGGTAGGCCTATGGCCCCAACTTGTCGGCGCCGCTGTAGTAGCCGTGGTCGGCCCCTACCACCGCGGTGGTTCGTCTTGGAGGCCTATCGGCCGTAATCCTGAAAATCAGAAGAAAATGAAGAAATGACAAGGAATAATTGAAGAAACTGGTAGAAAGAAATAATGATAAGTAACTGTGACTGAAAACTGAAGAAGAACTGAGAGAAGAAAAATGAAATTGCTGAGAGGACATAAATGAGGACTAAGAACTGAAGATAAGACTGAGAAAAGAAATAATGAGGGAATGGTAAAACAGACAGAAAGACTGAGCAAATTAGACTGAGACTGAATACTGAAGACCAACTGAGAAAAGAAATAATGAGTTAATGATTATACTGAGAAAAGACTGAGGGAATGATAAGAATGAGGGAAGAGAGAGTGAGCACAGAAGACCGGGGAAAGAAATGACTGATTAACAGACTGAAGAAAAATGAAAGAATGACAGGGAAATGAAGGAATAAAGAAGACAGAGAAGAAAATAAGATCGGGAAGAATAGAATGAAACTGAGTACTGAAACTGAGAACTCAAACTGAAACTGAGACAGACTGAGCAAGAAAGACTAAACAATGAAGAATGAACTCGAGAAAAAAGACTGAGAAGACAATGAATGAGATGAAATGATAAGAAAATAAGGCTGGGAATAGAATGAAAACTAAGATGAAATGAACAAAAACAGAGAAAATCATACTATAATAAAGACCGAGGATTGAGGAAATGAGGAGCAAAAGAGAAATAAAAATGAGACTAGGAAATGGTAAACCTGACAGAAGAAAGACTGAGAAAATTAGACTGAGACTGAATACTGAAGACCAACTGAGAAAAAATAATGAGTAAATGATTAGACTGAGAAAAGACTGAGAGAATGATAAGACTAAGCACATAATAACGGGGAAAGAAATAACTGAATAACAGACTAAAGAAAAACTAATAGTCTCTTCCTCCTTGAAATGACAGTATCCTATGAAGAAATAGAAAAGCGTGAATTTTTTTATGAGAAAGAAATAAATAAAACTAACTATAGCAGATGATCAGTTTTGCAAAAGTATAAGGAGATAACTCCTACATCATCACTGGGTGAGCTATTTTCGCCTAAGATGTCGACATTTGGTGACCCATTATCAGAAACGTCGCCCCAATGAGCATAAGCAAGCTGACCATTGCTACGAAGCAACGAATACTTGCTGCTCATGCAAGCCCTGAAAAAATTGAATAACACTTGCTAGTATGAGCATACACAAAAAAGGGACAGACATTCAGAGAAGAAATATATAGAAATGCTGAGTTCATATCATTGCACATTCATGAACAAGGCTAATTTCGAAATCCCCTCACCCCTATTCTGTAAAGATGCAAATAAAATAAAATAATGAGTTACTAGAAATCGAAGTCCAGCCAGTACATTTCCATTAACCCTCCACCTCTCCTCACACCCATCTACCCCTCATCTCCATACTGAATATCTTGCAGCATGCCAAGTGTAGTGTAAACTAATTGATTCCGTAGAGTTTGAGCTCCACAAGATAATGCACGAACGGACAGTAACGACAGCGAGAGATTGGCTACTCCTACTGCATAAGTTGAATTCAGGCTTCAATAACTGAATGCTATCAAACTTTGTATGATCAGCTCGATCGACGCGTGGTCTACTACATTCTGCAAAAAGATTGCTACTCCTTTTTTGCACAGCGAGATTGGCTACCCCTGCACAGGTTGCATTCAAACTTCAGCAACTGAATACTGTCAACATTTGTGTGACCAGCTCGACCGACCTCGCGGTTTATATATTTTTTTAAATGAAAAGTTCATCTGGGGCAGCTCAAAAATCAGACACTCAGACTCTTGTACGTACTACAAGCTGACATTTATGTACAGCAAAGTGTGACTTTAAAAAACTTCAGAAGAATGAGAGGAAAAATAATTCCAATTCCTGAAAATTTGCAGCCCTGTCTGCTACACTCCCTGTAGTATGAAGCTAACATTTGTACAGCGGGATGTGACTTTTCATATCTTACTAAAAGAGAGGAAAACTTAATTCATACAATAGCCACTGTAAAACCTATCTGGATCATCTTCATTTCCTCACGGGAAAACTAGCCGAGCGATCTACTAGAAATTTCCTTTTGCACTACTGAAAACTACACTAACAGAAATGAAAAATGTTCTCCAACTGAAGCAATGTGTTCCATAAATTTGCGTGTCTATCCAAACACACAAACCTACACCAACAACAATCCCTCATCTACAAGGGAATAAACCAGATCTGGCGTGCCCTTCCGGCCACCCTGATGCCTGCAGACAACACATCATTGATAATGGAGATGCAAACATCCTACAACAACGGGCGTAGACAGAACAACACAGAAGCACAAGCTTTGCACGGGTATTGCAAACACATACGGAGTAGAAGAGATGGACGGAGCACACGTACCATTACCCATGGCAGCTGCGCCCAATCCTGCCACCACCTCGATCCAGTGGTCTCTCGGTGGGAGCTGCGTCGTGGGAGCACCCGCTCCTCCGGCTTCCTGTGAACCCCATCTCCGCACTCTTCCCCGTCCTCCCGGCAAACTACCCCGACCGCTTCTGCTCTGCTGACGAACACGAAGCAGAGAGAAAGGGGGAGAATGGTGAAACGGACAAAGGAAATAGGGGCACGTCTCTCGCACTCTATACTGTCAGGGTCCTAACTGGATCTGACGAGGTAGGATCATCAAGAACAGGAATTTGACAGGAATTGAAGCTAAAAACAAGTAAATTGCAGGATTAAAGAGAGGATAAATTGCAGGATAATAAGAACAGAGTAAAGTGCAGGAAAGTAAAGTGGAAGATAAAATTAGGGTTTGATTTCTTGATTAATTTCATAGGATACAAGGATGACCTTATAAGGAGTGCGGCCAGCTACACATGACTTCTTAGGTGAAATACCGATAATACCCTCACAGCTATTAAACCACTAATAACCCTCTATTCCATACTAATCCTAGTCCCTGACATTCCTCCCTCCTTGAGACCATTGCTCAGTAATGGATAACAAGTTTCTTCACAAACTTTCATCCTTGCTAAGGAGGATTAAAGTTGATCAGCCAAAGAGCAATTACATTGAACTTGATGTCTTGGTTCCACTGAGAACTCATTGCATTGCATTTTGGAAAAATTCGGCAACATTGCATATCACTGAATGTTGAGAACCAAAAAGGAAGCACTGCTGCATAGTTTCTTTCTTGCTGACTTAAATTTGCAGGCGAGCACATAGTGGCAACAGTATCAATGAAGTAAGTGGAATCATGAGTACTAAATTTCACAGACAATAAATGTCGCAATGCATATGCAGTCCCTTTACTCACAGTCTTCAACCACAAGAGCTCAGATAAGAGGAGTTTGATACCTGGATCCCACTGCACTTGTCTTCCTTTCTCAAGTGAGAAAAACAAAGAAGAAATGGTTTTACTGTGTAATTGCTGAAAAATGATTATAGCAGAGCCTGGAATCCAAGGAAAAAGGTGCAGCCTTTTATATGAGAACCATTCTATGCCAGGGTCCCGTATACAAGGCAATATTGGATATGCTTCACGTACACCAGACTTCAGAAAACATATGCTGTATCTTGTTGTACTCACTAGACTTCCTAGATCCCAAAGTAACTCTTCCTTCTCATGGCTCATATCACAAGGCTGTTCACATGGAGATATGTCGGACATGAGAAATGATACATCTAACGTACTGCTGGTGATGTCGTGCTTGTTGATGAGCACATCTTGCTTCTTAATATTGGCGATCTCATCAGCGTAGTGCACAGTTGCTCCTTGAACAAACAGTGTAGAGTCGGCCTGGGTGCTCCTTTCATCTATGGGCTTGATGGAGCTGGCAGCATGTGTAACCTGACCATGTGGAAACGCCAACTCTGTATCCTCTGCACTGAATGTATTGTCCAATGTCTTGTGGACGCACACAGAAATCCATTCATTATCATTTTTCTTCTCATTTGTCAAACTGAATACACCATCAGTAGGTCTCTCAGGACTGATCATTGGCTTGTCAGTGTCTACCCTCAGAGGGGAAACTAGAAATACTGAAGCTCCTGGATCCCACGGAAAAAGCAATACGGAAATCCCTTTAACAGTTTGGCAAACATATTTCTCCCTAAATAATTTTTCATCACCTTGGGATTCCTCCTGGCATGTTCTTCTGACATATACATCAGGAACATTTCGAAATGCAGAAACTTTGCTGAAGCATTTCAGAAGTTGTTCTTTGTCCTGTGTCGCAAAAGACAAATTTTCACCACCATTCAGTTTCTCTATACCACAGATTGGCTGATCATTTGTCGAACGGAATGCACTAACAGTAGGTCTCTCGGGGCTGAATGTTGGCTTGCTGAAACACTTGGGAGCCTGATGACTTTTACTTTTCTCTTCTTCATATGTCAGCTGTTCAAGAGTACTAGCGGACACATCAAGAAATGCATTCGGGCAGTCCTCTGTTTCATCATCATAGACATCGAACACTGGCTTCGGGACAGCTCGCTCTAATGGATAATTTTCTGGTAGTACAAAATAGCTATGCTCAGACCCATCAGCTAGGAATATGCTTTGGCAATTGAGATTATGAAAGCCATAAGATTGGGGCATTCCATCAAGATGTTGCTCAATGAGATTGGTACTTCCACCGTGCATACAAGAACTCTTCACTGGATTTGGATGCCCATAGCAATAGTTCTCATAACCGGATCCTGGTGTTGGCATTTCATCAAACACATGCAATGCAGGAGAACCCGAAGTGGTACCTTGTTGAAATTCTGGCTGCCACCCGTAGCTCTTGTCCAGATCAAACACCGAACTTGGTGCAGGCGCAAAGTGGTAGGTGGAGCCGGCGTGGCCCATGGAGAGGATCTCCGAACCCGGCTGCTTGTGGACGAGCTTCTTGCCGTTGATGGACGTGTCGCTGGTGTTGGAGCCCATGGTGAGGTCGTCGCCCGAGCCTCCCTCCTTGTGCTGCTGCAGCTTGGGTCGGCCACACAGAGAGCTCTGTAGGGAGAGGGCGCCATAGAACTCGCTGGAGACCGATGCTGCCGATTGGGTGGTCGTCGCCGGCTTGGGGGTAGGTGCTGGCGAATTTGGAGCAGTACTGGGTGCCGGTTGTTTTCCCAGGGCAACTCCGATCTGGGCCACCACCTCCGTGAGCGACGATATGTCGATCTGGAGTCTGTCCACCGATGACTGCTGTAGATCCAGACGCTTTTGGATGCTCAGCACCTCGCGAGGAAGGCGCCCGCTGATTTCCTCCTCGAGCTGCGCTTGGGTTGGAGCTGCGGCAACCTTGGAGGCAGAGGTATGGTGGGCGGGATGGGGCTGGGGGTGCTCTCGAGTTGGAGCGGTTGGGGTAGCGGTAGAGTGGGTGGCGGCGGCGGTGGGAAAACCGAATGGATCGTACGCTGGAGGGGCGGAGGAGCCCAACACAGGTGCTCCCACGAGGATGGTGGTGGAGTGGCTGTTTGCCGGAGGGGGACTGAAACCAGGCACGGGTGCTCCGAAGTCGAAAGGGGGCGGGGAGAAAACTGGACCGGGCGCGTATGCGATGGTGAATCCGATGGGAAAAGGGTGGTGGTAGGTGGCGGCGGAAGGGAGGCTGGGGAAGGGGAAAGGCGCGGTCGCCATGGGAGCGAGATTCGGTCCGATTTGGGGAAGTGAGGGTGGGAATCGCTGCACTTCGGATCAAGGAAGAGGAAGACGAAGCCGTCGGGGAAAATTTTCAGCCGAGAATCGACCGCTCTGATGCCAATTGTCAGGGTCCTAACTGGATCTGACGAGGTAGGATCATCAAGAACAGGAATTTGACAGGAATTGAAGCTAAAAACAAGTAAATTGCATGATTAAAGAGAGGATAAATTGCAGGATAATAAGAACAGAGTAAAGTGTAGGAAAGTAAAGTGGAAGATAAAATTAGGGTTTGATTTCTTGATTAATTTCATAGGATACAAGGATGACCTTATAAGGAGTGCGGCCAGCTACACATGACTTCTTAGGTGAAATACCGATAATACCCTCACAGCTATTAAACCACTAATAACCCTCTATTCCATACTAATCCTAGTCCCTGACATATGCGTCCTCCACCCCCACCCCGGCCGCTTCCGCTCCGCAGCCCCCGCTCCTCATAGACGGACACGAAGCAGAGAGACAAAAAAAATTAGGGAAACGGACCAAGAGGATAAGCAGCACGAGTCCCAACATTCAAAATGAAAGCAGAAAAAGAAAGAAAAGATCGGTAAAAAAAACCGGAAGAAAACCGGGTCGTGACCGACGAGAAGCACGTCCAGATTCGGGCGAGGAGACGAGAATGAACGTCAAAGATGTGACTTATGGCCAAATGAGAAATCAGCTAGCTGAAGAATAGAAAAAATGTAAACTAATAACAAAATGTACTATCGATTTTTTTAGGGCTTCTCCCCACTGGAGCTCCTATGGGAAGCTAAGCAGAAGCTGGTTTTTTCCCAGTTTCAAGCCAAAAGAAGGGGTATTCTAGGCAAGTCCAGCATCCAGATAGGAACACACACAGCTAATTTCAACACCAACACCATATTGAATGTCTAGAATACGAACCCCAAAAAGGAGTCATTTTATCTTGGCATCACCATCATTTCAATTGTTCTCTACGTTATTCACACGTGTAAATACCTATAGCCAAATGAACAGTAGTTTGGTAGCAAAAGTTTTGGGACCGAGATTCCGCTCTCCCTCTCGCGTCGCTCCCGTGAGGCGATGGGGAGGGAAACCCTAACCGCCGCTGCCTCCCCGCCCCCACACCCGTCCTCCTCCCTTCCCCGCCACCGCCAAGGGCACGGCCGGGCAAAGCTTGGTCATCGCCGACGGCGCGGGGGGGGGGGGGGGGCTCTCTTCTCCTCGCGCGCAGGATCGGCGGAGCGGGACGCCACCTACGGGCCTGGACTTGGTGCGCGTTGGGCACCACGGCGGCGTGGCTCTCCAGTGTGTCAGCGGCATGTCCGGAGCAGCGGCGACGCAGCGGACGGCGATCTGGTGGGATGCGATCTGCTTCGATCGGCAAGGGTGGAGGTTGGCGGGCGGCGGCAGCGACGATGTGCAAGTGGTGTTCGTCTCGATCTGGGCTCCGGCTCGATCATGGCAACTCCGATCTGCACATCACGGCGGCCGCTGTATCGCGGTCCAATCAGTACCGGGTTTGGACTTGCGCGGATGCCGGTGAAAACCGATGCAGATGATGGCGGCGCATCTTGGCGTCGTTCCCTGGCGAAGGAATCATTTTTGCATCTGCAACTTCTTTGCGCGGGATTCTCCGGGGAAACCCTAGATCCGGTTCTCGGATCGGACGCTGGCGACACTTTCCGGTGCCGTTCTCCCTCTTTAGGGCAGCGTTTTTGGAGATCATACTGACTGGAGTGGTCTGAAGGTGGAGCGGTGCTCTCTCTAGCGCATCATCCACGACGAGTCTCGGCGGCATGGTGCAGCGGGGCCTCGACGTAGGTCGCGTGATGGTGGTAACGCGCAGGGTGGGGGCGCTGTCTGGCACCGTGGTGGCGTCATCGGCAGGACCGACGAAGACGATGCGGATCTTAACCTTGAAGATTGCTCGGTGGATCGAAGGTGGTGACAGCTACTGTAGCGTGTACACAAGGTGCTCGCTAAGAGTCTGCTAGACCAGATGTGCACTCTTGTTTCGCCTAGAGGGCGTCTCGGGGTATGTGATAGTTCCCGGTTACTAGCGGGTGGAGGAATTTCATTGTTCTCAGTGCATAAGGCTCTGTTCACATGATATTCTCTCTTTGTCAGGTTTGTAGGTGTTGTGTGGTGGCTTCAGGTTTATTGATGTATCATCTCAGTCAGTTCTTTGTTGAATAAATTAAAAGAAAGCCGTATGCATCTCTTCGATGCAGAGGCTGGGATCCCCCTTTTCGAAAAAAGGTTGGCAGCCCGATATTTTCAATAGAAGAAAAATCAAACAGTCCAAATCTCACGAGATATATTCAGAATATCTTACCTGTTGAACCATTTCAATACACAAGCATCCTATGTATTGTGCAAAATTTCAGCTCCATTAGATCCAGCAGCAATGTCTGTGCGTAGAAGCATAAAAGTCAGGGAATTAGAAACAATTCCGAGGATAACAGAAGGCAACAGTAAACAGATGAGCTGATAAATACAACTTGAGCACAGAAACTCAATTCTGTATCTCACTTTTTATAGATGATTTTAGCTCACTTCTGAACTAGCAATAGATAAAACAAAACTACATCTACTATAGTACAAGTTTTACGGTGGTTGGCAATTTTATTGACCGTTAATCCAGCCAATCCAATGGTGATAAAATAGACGGAACCAGAGTAACGGAACCCGACGGTACCAAATGTGTGGGACCGGTACCAAATTTTTGTGAGACCGGCATGAAAATTCCGTGGGACCGGTGCGAACGATTAGAGGGCACGTTGGTAATTTCCTATAGTCCAATAGTCTCTCTCCCGGCCGGCTCCCTCTCACTCTCCAATCTCCATCCATTCTCCTTCACTAGACTCAATCGCCGCCGACGGCCGCATGTGAGGCAGCACGGAGCCGGCCGCTGGTGATAGGGAGGAAGGAGGAGGGGCGTCGGGGGTTGGGGGTGTCGTATCTCCCAGGATCGGCGGCGGGGGACCTAGGTGGCGCCGGCGCGACGGAGAGGCGACTGCATGGCTCTCGGGGCGGCACCACGGATCCGGCCGCCGGCGGCTAGGCGAGGAAGGATCTTGGCGGCAGCCCCCGACGCTATCTCCCCTGACGGCGCTGCAAATCCACGTCTCCGGTAAGGTCGTTCTCCTCCTCTAGGTTGGTTCGGGGATTATTGGTATCATATAGGAATCATACCTTTCAACGCTCAAGGAAATTTGACTTAGTTACAGTGCACCAGAACCATCCTGTTCTGCAGCGGCGACGAGAACACGAGCACATAATCATTTCGCGCGCATAATGAACTTATAAACCCTGATGTGTTGAATGTTTCTTCAGTACGCTTTTAATTGCGGCACAATTTGTAGTGTTCGATGAACATAAATTATCTGTAATCATCAATATTTGCAAGTAGTTTTGATAAAATCAATATTTGCATCGTTCAGCTTATATAACGACAAGAAAAGAAAGTAAAACCCCCAAGTCACCCGGTTAAAAAGAATATAATACGTAATAAAAAGACCAAGTCAGCTCATTGTCACCATTTTACTAAAGGAGTTATGCAAAAACTTCATTTACTGAAGTTGATAGCACAGGTTGTTTTCTGTAATAATAAGGTCACAATTATAGGTTCAACATTTTAATGTGATGAACTACCTGCTACAAAGTTCTCCATGAATACTTTGAGAAAGCAGGGAACAACATATACTTTCAGAAAGCAGGGAACACCATAAGCAGGTTTGCTCTGCCTCTGCAAAATGGCAGCAGGTTTTGCTCTGCGGCTGGGCCGTTGCGGCAATTGCGTAAACCACTTGTTTTTCGTTATTCATTCTCTAGCTGGCAGCTGCAACTACAGGCCGGTGGCCGTGATCTAGCTTCACTCGCCAGAACTTGCCGAGAGGGCAAAAGATCATGGCGCTCCAGCTGCCAGTGCTCGGGCAACTTCCAGGTTCAGTCATGTGCTACTGCACAAACTTGTCAGGGATCCTCTGCAAAAAAAGAATATTAAGAGCAAACATGAACCAGATGGACAGTATTCTTTCCGTACATTAAAACCTTTCTCTAGAGCATAACTGTTATAGAAACGAAAAGCTTCATGCTCGCTATCAAACGTCATGTTGACAATGCCAAGGTACTCATCACTTACATCGGCCATGTCTTCCTGCATATAACATACAAAATCGAAAATTAAAAGTGCAGCATGTGGCGGCCAAATACAAAAGGCAATGGATCACATAATATTGAACTCACGCAAAACTAAGAAAATTATTGAGAAAAGCTAACACACTACCTTTTTTTGTTCTAACATGGAAAATTATTGGACGGAAAATCGTCGTACGTATAACATCTCTCCTTTCTATTCTGTCTACCAGTGATCCTACTCATTGATGTTGATTCACATGGTCTTGAAGGAACCAAGTCAATTGCATATAAAAAGTTCAGTAGGAACTAAGGACCTGAAACCAAGGTCTGTGTATAGTACAACTGTGCAAGAACCGGCTTTACAAATTTTACATTGAGTAAAATTTCTATGGAAACACAGTCATGAAGCAAAATGGAACAAGTGTCTAAAAAGCTTTATAATCCAAGTAGTAAGAGAACAAGTAACTAAAAAAGATACTCAGAAACCAGAGATCTCTACTAGGCCCAACTGTCTCAAATATTTATCGACAGCCATGGAGCCAAAACTCACTAAAATTCACATCGCCCAACTGCCGAGCGGAATGTGCATACTCATTTATGCTAATTCACATCGTCATGCAGCTAAAGTTCACTAGGAACCTACAGCTAATGTATGTACACATGCACGAACTGCTTCAGGCATTTTAGATTGAGTACCGCTTCTGTACAAATACAGCCACTGAAGCAAAAAAATGAACCAATGTACTAACCAGAAAGGGAGTTTCGGCGGCGACGATTTGCTTTCACAGAAGCGAATGGGCTGTAATGGCGGCGCGGCGGCAGAAGACCGTGTGCGAGGGCGCAGAGTGTCAACCAACGACGGCTGTCAGTATGGGGGAATTGCAACGGCGGCGGTGGTTGACCTCCCATATGACGGCAGAGGCAGCGGCGACGGCCCCCTTCCGCGACGGCAGCAACAACAGGTGTCCCTCCCGCGACGGCGGTTGACCTTCCGCGATGGCAGCGGCGGCGGCTGACCTTACGCGACGGCAGTGGCGGCGATGGCCCCCCTTCTGCGACGACAGCAACAGCGGGTGTCCCTCCCGCGACGGCGGTGGCCGCGGTGGGGGCTGTCTTCCGCGACGGCTGCCCTAGTTGGGAGAGTTTTTTACGTAGCCTAGGGACGTAGGGATTTTTTTTTCATGTACCGATTAGGGATTGAGAGAGAATCTTGATCAATTAGTTATAGCTCTTTTAAATCGACGGCCACAAAATATTAGAGTAGATCGACGATCACAAAAAATTATACTCACGGAACCGGATGGAACCACGGTTCCGTCCCAATCACCGTAAAAGAGCTCCTACTATAGATGGACGGAATATTTCTGAAACCGGCCAGTATACTTGGCTACTTTATCATGAAGAATTTGGCTAATAAGAACCGAAACATGGTCTAGTAAAATAATCCATCTCATGTTAAGCATACAAAGCTAAACACGCCAAACTAACAGACTGTACCAACAAAATTTAATTTTGGTTACGCAGTTTCAAATAAATGGAGCCTGATTAGAGCCAAGAAATGCAATTTCTTTTTGTGTGTTACAGATTTACATTTACTAGTCACAGCCTTGCAGGAGGGTCTTCGACGAGTAACAAAAAATATAATTTTTTTCTGAGGGAAAAAATCATATCAGAAGGTATGGAATCAATGTAAGCTGTTATTTTTTAGCTAAGAAAAATACTGGATAAAAGAATATAGCTACCTCCGAGAATCAATAAATGCCAATTAAGTTACAAAGTGACATTTGATTTTACATTTTACTCATTTGATATTTGATTTGATCTCCCAGGAAAGAAGACAGTTAATGATAAAACAACAACAAATCCTTTCAGTCCCAAAAAAGTCGGGGTAGGCCAACAAATATGGCTATATATTAAGTTTGTCTGTCCAGCAAATGGACAATTGTTATTTAAGATTAAGTTGTTAGTGACTTAAAAAAGCATAATCAAGTTGTTTGAGCAAACATGTACACAACATAACTGGATATTGTTATTCCTACAATATAAAGACTAAGGATGAGCAATCACCTGGTGTATAGAAACTTGTGAAAGGATAATATTGATTTATGGTGTAACGGATTTTATGATGTTTCCGGGACTGCATCGACTTAAGTTGCAGCATGTAGACTCTTTCTCTCACAAGTAAAAAAACCACATCATTATCCTCATCATACCTACTAGTAGAAAACGGACCTTTCATCCAGAGCAAGATTTTGCTCTAGTTCCGGATGAATTTTGGACCGGGACTAGAGGGGGGCTCTAGTCCCGGTTCATCGGCTACGAGGCCGGTAGCCTCTAGTCCCGGGTCGTGGGAGAGCTCTACTCCTGGTTCGTGATACGAATCGGAACTAAAGGGTTGCGGCAGGCCGCAACTGCCGCGGGGGCCAGCGCGAGACGCTTTAGAACCGGTTCGTATCACGAACTAGTACTAAAAGTTTCCCTATATCATCTCCTACCCCGAGCTCCATTTTTCCTGCTCGAGAGCACACTCCATTTTTGCTCTCTTTCCTCTCCCGAGCTCGAGTTAATCCCCATTTTCCCCCCACCATTTGTCAAGATATTGGCGGCACCCATCTATCCAAAAGTTAGCAACTTCATCCTTTCTTCCGGCGGCAAGTTTAGCTCATTTCATTGCTAAAATTTAGCTCATATCATTTTTGTAGTGTTAGCTAGGTGTTTGATGAAATGCCAATTTAGATAGTTCATTTGTTTTATATATGTAATTTGAGCTCTAAATTAAATTATGATATGTAGGTTTTAGTGTCGTCCCGTCCCCTTCCTCACCATCGTCGATCGCCCGCCACTAGTAGGAAAAAGCCTATCAGTGGCGAACCTGTTTTCGCTATCTCTGACGAACGTGCGGTTCGCCAGCGCTACTATCGCCAGTGGTAACAGCTTACCACTGGTGAACATCATGTTCGCCAGCGGTAAGTAAGTTACCACTGGCGAACCACTGCCTTGTTCGCCAGTGGTAGCCTTCGTTACCACTAGCGCACCACAGTTGTGTTCGCCAGCGCTATCTTTTTCAGGTTTTAAAACAAATGGCGGCGTTCTCCGGGTCGCGTCCGCGTCGCCGCCGAAGAGGATGGAGTCCACGTTGACGAAGATGGCGGCGTTGCTCTTGGCTTGCGGTCGTCGGCGCGACGAGGACAGCGGCGTGCTCCTGGATCGCCCCGGAGTCCGACGCGGCGATGACGGCGGCGTGCTCCTGGCTTGCCTCAGCGTCCTATGCAACAAGACGACAGCGCGGTTGAGCTGGTCGACGAGAGCACCACGCCGCGCTCGGCGCCGGCGAGCAACGCATGAGAGAAAGAGAAAGGGACTGCGAGCAACGGGGGCGCGTGCCACATCCGCTGGTTGGGCACAGCGAAGCGGTTGAGCTCGCCGCTGTTGCTGGGTGTCACGGCAGCGCACGCCCGCCATGTCCGCATGGGGCGGAGGCCCTGCCTCGCCCGAGCTCCTCTCCTCCGGCCGGCCGACCTCCTCCTTGACTGCCTTGGTTGCCTGCCGCTCGACGTCGTCCCAGCCTGCAAAAAAGCTTCGCAGTGACGAGCTCCCTCCGCACCTCCCGTCCCGCTCAATGACGGACCCACACCCAAGCTCCCCCCGTCTCACTTCCCAAACATCCGCACGGAGCGTCGCAGCTGGAGCGCGCTTCGTGGCCCTCTCGGCCGCTGAGAGGAGGCGCGCGAGGGTGAGGAGGAGAGCAGTGGCCGACCGCGTGGTGGTGTGTGTGCGTGTTGGTGTGTGTGTGTGGTGGAGAAGAAGATAAGGGAGAGAGAGGAGAATTGAAGATAAGGGAGAGGAGATAAGGGAGAGAGAGGCCTGCCCACGCCCGTGCGTGTGTACGCATGCGGGAGTGTGAAAATTACCACTGGTGAACGCAACTTCCTGTGCGCCAGCGGAAAGTTAGCGCCGTTGGGTCGCACTTACCGCTGGCGAACGTGCATGTAGGTGCGCCAGCGGTACTGTATTACCGCTGGCGAACATGGATATGTGTTCGCCACTGATAGTTTCCATCGTCGGGTCGTTTTTCGGCTCACACGTACCGCTGGCGAACACAATTTTTGTGGTTCGCCAGCGGTATTTACCGCTGGCGAACACTTTTTATGGTTCGCCAGCGGTAGCCTGGCGGGTATAAGCCTTTTCCTACTAGTGCGCGCCGCCCTGTCGCTGGCACCACCTTGGTGAGTCTCTTGTTTTTATCTTTTTTTTTAAGAAAAAATATTACTTGTATGATTTAGACGCAGAGTTATTACTTGTATAATTTTTCTTACTTTTATGACTGTTTGTTATATGTATAGTACCATGGTTTTGATATCCGTCCCCGTCGGCCCTCGTCCGGTGTATGATTCGGATGTGGTATATTATCATTTATAACTATTTGTTTATTTTCGTGTTTATAACAATTATGCTGAACAACATTTGACATAGATATTTTTATTTAGGAGATATATGAACCGGAAATTCCAACCGACCCTATTGTCGAGAAGTTAAATTTAGTTGAAAAAGAAAACGATGATTTGAAAGAAAAATTGAAAAAAATTGAAGAAGAGAAGATGAAATTGAAGTTGTATCTTGCCGATGCCGTCGATGATCAAAAGATCAAGATGGATGCAATGCGCTTAAAGATTAGAAAGATTAGATAATATGCCATTAATAAAGAAGCTTGGTATCATTATGTTGTTGGATTAATGGTTACCTTAGTTGCGATTTTGATCGTATTTGTTGTTGCATTTAAATGCATTAGATAGTTTGTATGTTAGTTTCAATGTATGTTTTAATTATGAGAACTATGTATTACATTTGGTCACTACTCTACTTTGGTTTTAATGTGATGAACTTGTATTAATTAATTTAGTCACTTCTCTATTCATGATGTTGTGTGTAATGATGTTTTCCCTTCTTATGCACAAAAGGTGCTCGGTGAACCTTGCAATGGATGTACGATGACCGACGCTCTATCGAGTACATTTAAGGCCTACGTTTTTTTCTCAATGTGGCTGAGGCAAACACGCGGAATGGTTTTATGTGTTGTCCATGCCGTGTCTGTCGGAATGAGAAGGATTATTCTTCCTAAAAAACCCTTCGCATCCACCTGATTCAGTTCGGTTTCATGTACGGCTATAATTGTTGGACCAATCACGGGGAAAGAGGGGTAATGATGGAAGACAACGAAGAAGAAGAGAACGATGACAACTATTCTATGTTCCCTGAATACGGTGGTAATGCAAGGGGGGAAGCTGAAGATGAAGAGGCACCAGATGAGCCTATGTTAGATGATGATATTCGTCGGGCCATCGTTGATGCACAGAGAGAAGCAGAAAGTGCAAATGAGAAGTTGAAGTTGGAGCGCATGTTACAGGATCACAAAAAAAAGTTGTACCCAACTTGTGAAGATGGCAACACAAAGCTCGGTACCACACTGGAATTGCTGCAATGGAAGGCAGAGACTGGTTTATCTGACAAGGGATTTGAGAAGTTACTGAAAATAATGAAGAAGAAGATTCTAAAGGATAACGAATTGCCTGACAGTACGTATGAAGCAAAAAAGGTTCTCTGCCCTCTAGAATTAGATGTGCAGAAGATACATGCATGCATTAATGACTGTATCATCTACCACGGTGAGGAGTACGAGAATAAGAATGAATGCCCGGTATGCGGTGCATTGTGGTATAAGATCAGACGAGATGATCCTGGTGATGTTAAGGGCCAGCCCCCCAGGAAGAGGGTTCCTGCCAAGGTGATGTGGTATGCTCCTATAAGATCACGGTTGAAACATTTGTTCAGAAACAAAGAGCATGCCAAGTTGTTGCGATGGCACAAAGAAGACCGCAAGAAAGACGAGATGTTGAGACACCCCGCTGATGGGTCGCAGTGGAGAAAAATCGATAGAGAGTACAAGAATTTTGCAGATGACGCAAAAAACTTAAGGTTTGGTCTAAGTATAGATGGCATGAATCGTTTTGGGGAGCTGAGCTGTAGTCATAGCACCTGGTCTGTAACTCTATGTATTTATAACCTTCCTCCTTGGTTGTGCATGAAGCGGAAGTTCATTATGATGCCAGTGCTGATCCAAGGCCCGAAACAACCCGGCAACGACATTGATGTGTAGCTAAAGCCACTAGTTGAAGAACTTTTACAGTTGTGGGGCGAAAAAGGTTTACGTGTGTGGGATGAGCGCAAATAGGAGGAATTTGACCTACGAGCGCTGCTCTTCGTAACCATTAATGATTGGCCTGCTCTTAGTAACCTTTCAGGACAGACAAACAAGGGATAAAATGCATGCACGCACTGTTTAGATGAGACTGATAGTACATATTTGGAGAAATGTAATAAGGTTGTGTACCTGGGCCATCGTCGATTTCTTCCGCCCAGGCATCCCGTAAGAAAGAAATGCAAGCATTTCAAAGGTATGACAGAGCATCGGAGGAAGCCTGTCCACCGTACTGGTGATGATATATTTGGTATGGTCAAGGATCTAGAAGTGATCTTTGGGAAGGGTCCTAACGGTCAATCTGTTCCGAATGACGCCACCGGACACGCGGCCATGTGGAAGAAGAAATCAATATTTTGGGAGCTACCCTAATGGAAAGTCATAGAGGTCCACTCTGCAATCGACGTGATGTACGTGATGAAGAATCTTTGCGTGAACCTGCTAGGCCATTTGGGCGTGTATGGGAAGACAAAAGATACGCCGGAAGCACGGCAGGACTAGCAACGTATGAAAGACCCAGGCGACCTGCATCCAATGAAGACGGATAAAGGACGTCTATGTCCTACCAGCTACGCTCTTACCAAAGAAGAGAAGGAAATATTTTTTGAAGTCCTGAGCAGTATGAAGGTCTCATATGGCTTCTCGTCGAATATAAAGGGAATAATAAATATGACCGAGAAAAAATTCCAGAACCTAAAGTCTCATGACTGCCACGTGCTTATGACTCAATTGCTTCCGGTTGCATTGCGAGGGATTCTACCGGAAAATGTTCGACTACCCATTGTGAAGCTATGTGCATTTCTCAATGCAATTTCTCAGAAGATAATTGATCCAGAAATTCTACCAAGATTACAGAGGGATGTGGTTCAATGTCTCGTTAGTTTTGAGTTGGTGTTACCACCATCCTTCTTCAATATTATGACGCATCTCCTAGTATACCTAGTCGAAGAGATTACAATTATGGGTCCTGTATTTTTACACAATATGTTCCCCTTTGAGAGGTTCATGGAAGTCTTGAAGAAATATGTTCATAACCGTGCTAGTCAGAAGAAGCATCTCCAAAGACTATGAAACAGAGGAGGTCATTGAGTTTTGTGTTGACTTTATTTCCGACATTAAGTCGATTGGTCTTCCTGAATCGCGGCATGAGGGGAGACTGAGTGGAAAAGTCACTCTAGCAAGGAAATCAATAATATGTATGGACGGGCATTCTTTCAATCAATCGCACTACACAGTTCTACATAATTCCACATTGGCGGCTCCGTATATCGAGGAACACAAGAATATTATACGATTCAACAACCCGGGGAAGCCTGACTCCTAGATTAGACATGAACACATGGAGACTTTCCAAGGGTACGAGATAAATGAGAATACATTTTACACGTTCGCCCAATATAAAAAGAGCACCAACCAAAACAGTGGTGTCCGTTTTGATGCAACAAACAACAATGGGTCAAAGGACATATACTACGGTTACATAGAGCAGATATGGGAACTTGACTATGGACCTACTTTTAAGCTCCCCGTATTTCGGTGCAAATGGGTCAAGCTCACAGCAGGCGGGTTAAAGGTAGACGAACAGTACAGAATGATAACAGTGGAGCTCAACAATCTTGCGTACTTAGATGAACCATTCGTCTTAGT
The DNA here is from genome assembly GCA_012064385.1 of Puccinellia tenuiflora. Taxonomy (NCBI): domain Eukaryota; kingdom Viridiplantae; phylum Streptophyta; class Magnoliopsida; order Poales; family Poaceae; genus Puccinellia; species Puccinellia tenuiflora. Next base: position 332,606 of record QRDG01000124.1, read on the forward strand.
CAATGATGTGGCTCGGGTTTTCTATGTGAAGGATATGTCTATCAAACCGAGAAAAAATAAGCAAAAGAATACATCAGACGATAAGCCAAAGCGCCACATAGTTCTTTCAGGTAAAAGAAACATCGTGAGAGTGGAGGACAAGACAGACATGTCAGAAAATTATGATAAGTTTTATGAAATTCCGGCATTCGTAGTGAAGGATGACCCAAGTCTCCTGTTAATTAATGAAGATGCTCCATGGTTACGCCGCAGAAAAAACCCAAACACTAGATAGGGATGTTGGTGATGTGTAATAATGTATTAAACCTTTTATGTAACTGCACCGTTGGATGTATGCAGGGAATCCGAATGATTTGTATTCGGTCGATTAACTGAAGGATTTCTATATAGAGATGTCCTTTGTCTTTGCCTTCCGGACTAGCTTGACTACAGTATGAACCCTCTTAGCAGTAAGAGAATGCTTCTATGCCGAGCCCCTCGAAGATGTCATAGGTCACTGCCCAACGACATCTTCAAGAAGCTCGTGCATAGAGGAGTCCTCTGTCTTGTCTTTCTGTTGCTGCCGTGTCTTGTTCTTCCTCTTCCTCCTCATGGTGGGTATTTATAGCTAAAAGATCAGGGCAACTCTTCACCTTTAGTCCCGGTTGGTAGATGGAACCGAGACTAAAGAAGCGTTGATATGTGTGCCTTATCTTATGCTTGAAATCGAACGACTCACAAGCGCTCGAAAGAAACACACCGTTGATCCAACGACTCACAAGCGCTCGAAAGAAACACACTGCCGATCCAACGGCTCACAAGCGTTCGAAGGAAACACACTATCAGTGTGCTTCTTCCTAACTGGGCATACTACCTGCACTGATGACGGTAATGCATTTTTAATTGAAAATGGCAAAATGGTTAGTAGTTTGAATAGTTAGAATAATTATTTTGGAAAACAGAAAAAGGTTTCGGATTACTTATTTAAATTCAAACACTTTTCATTTTGAATTTTTTGTCAGATTCAAAAAATATTAGTTAATGCATTTCTAATTGAAAACGGCAAAATGGTTAATATTTGAATAGTTAGAATAATTATTTTGGAAAACAGAAAAAGGTTTTGGATTACTTATTTAAATTCAAACACTTTTCATTTTGAAATTTTTGTCAGATTCAAAATTATGCAGAAGTTATTCAAATTCAAAATTATGCAGAAGTTATTCAAATTCAAAAAATTTGGTCCTTTGCGTGCAAAAAAACACCTCTAGTCCCGGTTCATGGAACCAACCGGTACTAGAGGGTTTTTTTTGCGCGCCCTTTCGGCCCACCGAAAATACCTCTAGTCCCGGCTCGTGGCACCAACCGGGACTAGAGGGTACCCTCTAGTCCCAGTTCGTGGAGGTCCCTAGGTATAAATACCCACGCCTCCTCCCCGGTTCGAGCCACGAACCGGGACACAGAGAAGGAGGAGCCGCCGCCACACGAGACGACGCCATTAGGCTGCCCGAGCCCCCTCCTCCCCGGCGCCAGCGAACCCCCTGCCGCCAAAGACCTCCTCGAGCCCGCGGCCTCCCTCTCCCTGAGCCCGCGACTGCCCTGCCCCCCCCCCCCCCCCGCGCACCCTCCTCCCCCCCCCCCCCCGAGCTCGCCGCCGGCGCGTCTGCCCTGCCCCCTGCGCGCCCTCCTTCTCGCCGCCCCGAGCTCGCCGCAGGCGCCACCGCGGCCCTCTTCCTCCCCCTCGCCGCCGTTTTAGGTACGGCTCTAGCCCTCCTCCCCGCCGCCGGTTATTAGTTTAATTTAGGTTTAGGTGTTTTGAAATTTAGGTTTGAAATTAGGTTTGAATTTAGATTTAGGTTTAATAATTAGGTTTGAAATTTATTAGCTCGATGATTTAAAAGATGATTTAGGTGGTTAATTAGTTAGATTTACTAGTTAGAAATATTAATATGCTAATAAGTCCCATAATAATACTAGTTAGAAATTGGGTTAGAAAATTAGTGTTAGCAGAAAATTGGGTTAGAAAACTAGTGTTAACAAAAATTAGTAAAATATAATGTTAGCAAAAATTGGGTTCGAAAATTAGTGTTAGCAGAAAATTGGGTTAGAAAATTGGGAAAGATTCCACGAGCTGTCAAATTAGAAGCCCCTAATAGGATTACATATGATGTCGGACATCATATGTAATCCTATTAGGGGCTTCTAATTTGACAGCTCGTGGAATCTTTCCCAATTCTGCTAACCCAATTAGGATAATTTTTGTTAACACTAGTTTTTTAACCTAATTTTTTGCTAACTTCAAGGATAATTTTTGCTAACACTAATTATCCAACCTAATTTTTACTAACCCTAATTTTTTAGTATTACTTTTTTAGTGTAGAAATAGAAATTTTGACTTAAGTGTTTTTAGTTTATTGTTCTCGGCGACGATGTCCCTGTTGGATCAGAGGGGCGATGTGCGGGACTGGGCTCCGCCAGGATGGCACTGGGAGGTGCTACCTTCCGGGACGCGCAGCTTGGTGAGGAATCTGGGTGATGTAGTCGACCCGGATCTTCTTTGGTGGCAGCCGCGTGGGCCACGCTCGGTGCAGAGGGAGCCGGCCCCCGAGGAGGTGGTACGTCGCCGTATCAGGGAGGAGGACGAGCACCTCCGTCGCTACATGTATCTATTGGATAGGCATTATAGCAATAGTTGGTCGTTTCTTCAGAGGGTTCCTTATCTTGTGAGCTATGACCCTGTGAGGGTTCTTTCTCTTTGGATGCGTAGCGCCGGCGGCTCAGCACCCCGCGGCTCAGGAACAGGTCGAAGTTAGTTTGAGAGCTTCATGCATTAGTGATATTATTCGTGATGTATTAGGGTTAAATAAAAATGGACCCGAGCTATGTAACTGGATTATTCTATATGTATTAGTGATACTTTTGCATAGTTGATCAATGTTGCATTTGTAAAATGAGGAAAACAATGTTCCCTACTTTGAATTATTCGGCTAATGCTAACATTGCTTTATCTTACCTTTGTAATAGTTAAGCAATGGATCACTTCAACAGCAGAGACAATGAAGAGGACATTTTTCACACCGTACGGCAATCCGAGGTCGGTGGAGCAGAAGACGGCTCACAATTTGAACGAGTCCGGTCAGGGAATGGAGCTAGAAGACGAAGCGCAAACGAGCATCGAGTGCAATGACGACTCGCAAACTGGTGGACATCCGCAGTCTGGCGAGGTATATTAAGCCTCTGTTGATCAGATGCAATAATAGATTTGTATATATATATGTATTAACGAATGTTTCTTATTTTAGACCTCTGCATCGACCCAATCTGTTAAAAGTAAATGAGGCCATGCGAAAGGGATGGACAAAGATGAACATCTCATAATCGAGGTCGTCTCTTCACAGGGCAAACTGTTGCTTCCCAAGAAGAACGCAAATAAGTTTGTGGGTCAATGTGGAGTTGTTGTTAGGGACAATGTCGCAATCAGCGTTCAGGAATGGCATAAGCCAAAAAAAATGATCTTTGGACCAGGAGTTAGTTATGTCGACGACAGATCGAAAGATGATCTTTGGAACAAGCTAATTGCACATTTCACCATACCGGTCTTCGAAGATGATGAAGCAAAGACAAAAGCCATAAGGGCCACAGTCAAGCATTTCGCTCTTAAGAAGATGGCTGAACAATTCAATAAGTACAAGAACATATTATACCGTGCGTATGTCAAAGATAAAAAAGCTCCAGATTTCACTGGCACACTAGAGAGGCAGCGGGCTCACTGGGACTCATTTCTAAAGTACAAGAATTCAGAACTAGCTAGGCAAAGGTCGGAAAAGAACAAGGAAAATGCAAAGAAAAATAAATATCACCATAAGATGGTGACAGGTGGCTACAGAACTGCCGAGCCTAAGTGGGATCAAACTGAGGCCACCATGCGCGAAAAAGGGATCATTCCAGCTACAGAGTCCTAGCCCCATAGGATAAGAAATTGGATACTTGTGCATGGGGCGGAGTATGACATGGAAACAGGGGAGTTAAAAAATGATGAAAAGAACAAAATTTCTATACCCCAGAAAGCAATTGTTGAAGCAATCGCCGAGGTTCGAGAGGGAAAGTTTATTCCCGACAGAGAGAACGACAAGCTGACAAAGGCCCTCGGGAATCCTGAAAAAGGCGGAAGAATACGAGGCTTTTGACCAGATGTGCCATGGAAGATTGGGTTTCCTGAGGACCGTCAATCTTATAGAAGCCGAGCGAGAGTAAAGAAGAGGAGGGAGCAGGAGGAGGAAGGCCGGTTGAACAACCTGGAAAAACAGAACGAGGAAATACTTGCTATCATGAAGAACCAACAGAAGCAAATAGAGGAATTGCGCGAGCAAGCGCCAACTCGTCAGCTGCTGCAAGATAGTCAGGGCGGCCCATCTCAGCGGAGAAGCAGCATGGCTTCCACGGGGGTCGGTGCTGATGAGGCATCAATGGATCACTAACCCGTGGATGATATCAGGGAGAAGACACCTTGTGAGCTACATGTTGGAGTGAGGAACTTATCCTTGAAGGCGGCAGACGGCTATGCTTTAACTTGTGAATCTACATCACGGTGGCATTGCAATGAAATTCCAGATGGCTATGGTCATGTCGGCGTGGATCAACTTGTACCGGGATATGAATCACTCGAGCTTGACATCCCTGGAGGTGATGATGAGAGGACACTGAGAGACGTCAGGGGTGGTATCATTCTGTGACGCAAGAAATACATCGTTTTTCCAGACTCGGCGCAAAGGCCACCATCGTCTCCTCCAAGTTGTGAATCACCACCTCCAAGTCCACATGATGACGAGAGGGATGACCACCACAACACGAGTCCATCTCGATCTCCGCCGCCGCATCACCCAACTCCTCAGCCGACTCCGCTGCCTCCGCTCACTAAGGCTCAGAGCCAAAAGAGGAGGCGCACTGCTTCGTTTTCGATGGGTAACCGACACGGACCCTGACAGGAGCCCCTCCCAAAAGTACCGCTAGCTCCTCCCGTCTGAGCTTACGACCGGAGTGTTGAGGAAAACGCCATGATCGTGGACGCCGAGGTGAAAAGACAATTTGCACTGAAAAAGCCCGAGGCAAAGCAAACATTTAAGCCGGAAGCCTTAAAGTGGGGTAAGGACTTTCTTGAGCAGCCATCGCAATTTGAGATAAATAAGCCTGATGACTATTTGCGGTGTATGAGGAAAGTTAGCTCCCGCACGACGAAAAGTACTAGTGCCAGTGGGAAAAGAGATGTTGCCCAGCTCGGACAACAGGCAAAACAGTCGATCTCCCCGCTCAAGGTGTCACCCACTAATCAGGGCTTCGCGACGGACATTGCAGCTGTACCACCCAGTATGAGGGAAAATTTTGCTGCAGAAGCTGGTATTTCTCTTTCTCAACTGGAAATGGGAATACTCGGCGGAGATATCGGGTCTATGTTGGAAGAAGTATGGAAATGGAAATACAGGAAGTCTCTGGTGCCACCTGATCAGATCAATCTTCTACCAACACAAATGCGAATACTGCATAACTGGTACATGGAAATCACAAAGGAAGGGCGAACAATGATCCCTGTGAAAGTTACAGAAGAGCATTACATTGGTAAAGACGAGAGTTGCATTTATCTTAAAGAACTCTATATGTTATACAAGCTTGACGCCCTCGACTTGAGTATCATCAGTACCTATTGTTTGTAAGTGATTCAACTCATTTATTTTCATAATAAAGTCTGTAGCGTAGCTCGTTCATTGCCTATAATTATGCTCACTACACTATTATACAAAATGAAGAGTCATGAATGTGACCAAAAAAGAATCTTTGACATTGGGTTCGTTAACCCAACACGAATTAATCAAAAATTGCTACTAGAGTTCGCCCAGGAAACGGAGGCCAACTTGCTAAGGTTCATACAGAGGCAACATTACAAAAAGAAGATACTGTTTCCTTACAACTTAGAGTAAAACTGTTACTGTCTTGTACACATTAATTTTTCCTTACTCGATGTTAATTGTAACTGATGAGTTACTGACGTATATAAACGTGCGCAACTTTCATTACATTCTGCTAATCATTGAAGAGTTGACTCTGGAAGAGGTGAACTCCACGACTCATTGGAGACACCCTAATAGAAGTACCAAATTATTAAAGATGCGCTCCAAAGGTAATTTCAATTATTATCGCACTATATCGATCTCTTTTGTTCATTTCCTGAGATATCAAGTAACTAATAACTCATTTATTCATTTTTTGCCGGCCAGGGTTTGGAAAAGATTCACCAAGAGTATAACAGGTGAATTCAGAGAAATACTTAGTTTTCATCATGTCAAGGTAAGTAGTACGAGCTATGTCCGCGCATCTCTTTAATTCTAATTTCAATACCATTATATCATCATTAATTATTATTTGATTGAATTCTATTCTCGTAAAGTGCGAGAGGCAGCCATCGGGGTCCAATTTGTGTGGATTCTTCTTTTGCGAGTGGATTCGCCAGGAGGTCAGTGAGCGGAACGCATCGAAATTTATAGAGGTACGTGAACAAATATATTCATAATTTTATTTTATTACCATTGTTGAGTGTCATCATAATTATTGTTATGATGATTGATATTCATACTGATCTCCTTCTTTTATAGTTGGATGAAATGCGGAGGAAACTGCAACCAAAGGAGCGCATTATAGTGCTTCAAGAGGAAATTGCGGGATTTTTGGTGGACCACGTCATAAACCCTAAGGGAAAATACAATAACAATGGGTAGACGGAGCTCTAGTCCCGGTTGTGACCTCCATGTAATCGAATAGATGGGCTCTAGTCCCGGTTGTGATATGTAATCGAATAAACGGGCTCTAGTCCCGGTTGTGATATGTAATCGAATAGACGGGCTCTAGTCCCGGTTGTGACCTCCATGTAATTAATCCAACGGCTCATAAAGAATAAAATATATTTTTATTATATAGATATTTCTTTTATGAACATTTTGATATGCTATATGTATTTTTCTGAATTGTAATTAATTAACCACATATTTTGTAAGATTGATCATAATTTTAAATATGCAATAAGGCGGGAACACAAAGAAGCCAGAGCCAGAGGCTGCCAGGTGGGGACATCTCTAGTCCCGGGCCGTATTAAGAACCGGGACTAAAGGTCCTCGACCACGCGCCGAGGCACCGGCCACGTGGGGGACCCTTTTGTCCCGGATCGTACCTAACCCGAGACTAGACGCGGGGAGGGAGGGGGGGCTCTAGTCCCGATTCCGCAGTCCCGGGTGCTGATCCGGGACTAGAGGCCCTAACAAGCCGGGACAAAAGGCTCTTTCTGGACTAGTGACCCAAGCAGCCATCCAAGTATTCTCTCGGTCGGAGAAGGGATTTGCAATGGTCTTCCACTGAACCCATGTGGCAACACCGTGAGCATTAACGCTCCTCTGCCACATTTGGAAGCGAGGATTAGAAAGTGCAGCGAAGCCTAGGGCGCCATCCTCAGCCTTGATGACCTGACTGTTTTCATAGCTGGATGTACATGGTGGCACCTTGATCACAGTTACGATGTGCTCATTCAAATCAAACTTGCAGCTGAGTTCTCAATGCCAATTGTGTCAAACAGATTGTGAAAGTTTGAGGCATGCTTTTTTCACATGTCCGAGAGTTTGGGAAATCTGGTCGCTGCTGGGTCTGGGGGATATCATCTCGCAGATATGCAGTTTTGAACGAGAAGGTGGTCAGATTCTTGAGACCTTGATGCGTGATCGGTTGGCCAAGGCTCCGCTGCTACCAGAAGTTGACAGAAATGATTTAGTAGCTACAGCGGTGTGGTACGTGTGGTGGGAAAGAAGACAAGCTACTCATGGTGAGTTGGTACAGGCACCAGTTAGAACGGCACAAGCAATATCCACGCTCTCGTTGAATTACACTCGAGCAAGAAAGAAGAACTCTAGTATTAGTAGGCACGGTTGGCTTAAACCAAGGGAGAATTTTGTGAAATTGAACGTTGATGCTGGGTTCAACTATGAGACAGGTACAGGAAGTACGGGGGCGATTTTACGCTGTGAAAGAGGATTCTTCTTGGGGGCCAGTAACTGCGGAATTTCTTTTGTCTCGGATCCCTCTACGGCAGAGGCGCAAGCTCTACGTGATGGGCTCCTGTTAGCTGGTCAACTTGGATGCAACAGAATAGAGGTTAATTCGGACTGCGTTGAGGTGATAGAAGTGATGAAAGATGGTGGCAATTCACTCGGACCAGCGGCTGCAATCTATGAGGAGTGCACCTTACTTAGTCATAATTTTACTGAGGTTATTTTTAGTTACTGTCCTAGGGAATCTAATATGGCAGCGCATGTGCTTGCCAGTAGATCGGAGGGAAATCAATCGATTGTTTGGCTCGATGATCCCCAGATTTTCTTATACATGTACTAGCAAACGATGTATCGGTTATTCGGAATTAATAAAGTTGCCGTGGTGGCCTTCAAAAAAAAAAAATCAAACTTAACAATGCTATCCGTCAAAGACAGACGGAGCCAGTAGGGTCGTATAGGATTTATTTCCGAGCCAGTAAAGGCAGTTACCAATTAGGAGCCCCTGTTAAGATGAGATCCCCTGTGCCCATGGACAGCAAGACCACCTTGAAGGGGCTCGAGTCGCAGTCGCCGTGCACGTGGCCAAGATCGCTGGCAGCGCAGAGCACCGCCCCGGCAAGGAAGTCCTTCCTGAGCTCCGGTGGAACGGCCACGCAGCGCTGCTCGCTGGTGATGGGGTCGCACAAGACGACCTCTGTCCCCGAGTTGTTCTTGAGGAGGACAAGACCGTGACGGCAATCTAGTAGTTCGTAATCCCACCTGCTGATGTAGCGTCCAAGGTTCAAGCGCCTAGGGGTGATGCGGTCGGGAGGATCAAGGATGGGGTTGAACACGATACCCTCGTGGCTGCGCTCGAAGACGCCGAGGAGGGGCGGCTTCCGGTGGTGTGAGTAGAACTAGCGGTGGAACTTGGGGTCGACAACGAGGCCTCGCCAGCGCTTGCAGACGGCGGCGGCGCGCGGGAGGGAGGACGGCTGCGGCGGGAGGCGGAGGAGGATCTCCCGCAGCATGTCGTCGTCTTCCGGCAGGGAGGCAGCCGCCGCCGCGGGCGAGGTGCCGGTGCCGATGCGGCGGCGACGAATGCGGCGGGTCACTCCGGCGCCCTCCTCGCCGGCGTGGATCTCAGGACGGAGCCGCGGGCTGAGGCAACGGGTCACTCCGGCGTCCTCCTCGCTCGCTTGGATTCGAGGATGGTGGCGCGGGTTACGGCGCCGAGCCATTCCGGCGCCCTTCTCGCTGCTGTGGAATTGGGGATGGAGCCGAGGGCTATGGCGGGGCGGCATTCCGGCGAGCAGATGCGCCGCCAAAGTCCAAGACTTGGAAGACCTAGAGGACACAGGAGCGAGGCTTGGAGTGGAGTGGAGGAGTGCATCCGCGAGAGTGGAGTGGGCTCAGTCTGAACTCCGAAGAGTTATTCCTCCTCGCTGTGTCATTGCTCTGTAGTCCGAAGAGTATGAAATACGTGTTTCCAACCCCTCTGAACATTTATGCAGAAACAATATGTGTGATCCTCCAAACTGCTATGTCCATTCTAAAGTGCTAAAATGTGGGGTCCTGTTCCTGGAAGAAATAATTTTAATATATTATTTGTTGAGTAATATCTTGTGAAAGCTGGATTTGGATTTCCTCCTGATATGGATGTCTGGTGCTTCTTCTTCTAGTAAAAGAAGAAATGCATTATCTCTGGTGATTCTTCTAGTAAAAGAAAGAAGGCATGATCTCAGAATACAGACTAGTCTGCAGTGTCCATTTTCCTGCTATTGTACTGTAAGTTTTGTACCATTTCGACGGTTACACTGCCTGAGGAGTCAGCAAGTAGCAGTCACAGTCCTGGAAGAATTTCCAACTGAGAATGCTACGTGTTCTTGTGGTTGCCAGTCGGCTGTGACTGCCGTCAGGCCGTGCATCATCAGCAGTATGGCTGCGAGAACGACGAGTCCTCTGATGGATATGAACCTCTACTACGACTGAAACCGGGTTCAACCATATTCAATTATATTGCACGGATGGACAAAGATTGGGCCTAATTCTGTACAAAGTATTATAGAGCAATGTCCTAGCATACAGCTAGTTTAGAACATTCCTTCCTCTCCAGTGTGATATCCTGCACTGGACTAGTTTGTTTTGGTCCGTCCTACAGCTGCCTTGTATTAATCCCAAGGAAAAAACAGAGCACCGGTGGATCATAAGTAAACGACCAAATTAGACCAGAAACGATGGAATGACTTTTCAAATCACAGCTACGAAAAACATACAGATATATATAAAGTTCAGATGGTACTTGGGGCTGGTACTCTCATGCCTGATGAGGTCAAGCACAACCATGCAACAAAAGCAAGATACAACGAAATCCGACTTGAAATGATACCAAGACAAGTAGAAATTTACCGGATTAGGTATTCAAACACATCTTGCAACAATGGAGATTAAGCTAGACTACGGCACAATGAGTTTTCCCTTCAGATAACACATAAACGCTGCCAACCACACTGATGCAACGCGGCAAACTCAGCGAGAAGTGCAGCAGCCATCCCTTAACCTGGAGAAGCAAACTCATCATCAGCTCAGCAACATACAAAAAAGCTCTGTAACAGATATCATATCCATGGCTATAACTCCTAGGAATACTGATGACAATAAATAAATCCTTGAAGCGTTTTGACACTAATTTGCTGGCATGCGGCGGTTGAATACTTCAACTGATGTTTGTAATAAACTAATAACAGAGTGAATTACTAATTTTTTCAGGGCTTCCCTCCTCCACAAGCTGAAGCCAAAAGGAGGGGAGAATATATTGCTTTGAGCCATCGATCTCGGCATCGACATCATTTTAACTGTTTTCTGTGTTATTCACAAGACTGAATCCCTACAACCAAATGGACAGTAATTTATGGATGTATGCTACCCGTGTCTACAGACACATTTTCCATAGAAAAAACAAACAAACAGTCCCGACTCCAGATCTCACAAACTATATTAACAAGTTCTTCTTACCTACTGAACTATTTGAGCACATGAGCACATCAAACCAAATAGTCATCCTATGCATCGTGTAACATTTCAGCTCCACCAGAAATGGTTGTGCCTAGAACCACAAGCAGCCATGCAATTAATAATGGTTCTGATGAAAAGACAAATGCATAAGAGAAGGCAGCAGTAAGTCAGTCACACGGATTGAGCTGACAAGTATAACTTGAGCAAAATAACACAATTTGTAACTCACATTGTGTAGATGATTTATAGCTCACTCTTGATACTATTACTAGTCATGCAGTATACTCAGATACTTAATCATGATACATAATTTATCTCGTGTAAACTCGTCCCTCAACATGTCAACAAGCATACAAAGTTAAAACATGCCACGGCTAATAAATTCTAACAACAAAAGTGATATTGGGTGTTCAGTCCCAACTAAATGGAGCCTAAGAGACAAACAATATAATTTATTTGTGTGCGCTAAAAATGTTTTAGTAACCTGCAAGAGAGGCCATCAACAAGTGACAAATAGTCAAATACACAATTGTTTAGAAAGTATGGATTCACAAAGGTTGTTCTTATTGACTTGAGATTAATAACAGGATCAAAACAAATAAACATATTGGGATCAAAGAATATAACTAGCTTTGAGTTGCCAACTGAGTCACTCATTTGACAGTATATATGGTATCTAAGAGGAGTGATGCTATATTTAATGATTACCTACATATACAACAAAAGAATACGGCTATAAGTTCGTCTATCTAGCAAAGGGAAAATCCGTCGTTTGAAGTTGTCAGCAAAAACATTAAAAAACAGAAACGAGGTATTCGAGCAAATATGTTCATGTACAAAATGTAACCAGATTAAGTTACGCCTACAATATAAAAAGTAAGGATGAGCAATCACCTGGTACAAAGAAACTCTTGAAAGGATGATAATAACTGAAATAATGGGTTCCATAAAATTTCTTGGACTGCATCAACTTAAGTTGAACACCATAGACATTTCCTCTATCACATAAAAATATTGTATCGGTATCCTCATCATACCCCTGCAGCCATACCATCTGTCCCCCAACCTGCGGAGGGAGTCCAGGAATGCTATGCATTTCAATGGTCTTCCACGGCACCCATGTGGCAACACCATGAGCATTGACGTTCCTTTGCCACAATTGGAAGCGAGGGTAAGACAATATGGCGAGGCCAATAACACCATCCTCAACCTCAATGATCAGACAGTTATGTTCATAGTCAATATTAATTGTAACGGGAGGCACCCTGGTCACAGTTAGACTGTTCTCATCCAAATCAAACTCAAGTATGCCATCAAAGGAGAACCAGTAAAGGCAATTACCAAGTAGGGACGCAGGTTTATCAGAAATCCGACATACAGCCTCTGTTGAGATGAGATTACCCCATAGGCCAGTCTCCGAGGAGTAAACACAGGCGAGGGGTCGATAATCAGGTTTGACAAGAGACACCAAGACCACCTTGACGGGGCTCGAGTGGCATCCGCCGTGCACGTGGTCAGCGGCACCAGCAGCGCAGAGCACCGCCCCACGGATGACGCCCTTCCTGAGCTCCGGCGGAATGGCCACGCGGCGCTGCACGCGGGTGATGAGGTCGCACACAATGACCTCCTCCGGGCTCCGGGTAGAAGTCTTGGAGGAGGACGCTTCCGTGGCGGCAATCGAGCAGTCTGCTGCAGGAATGCGGTCCAAGGTCAAAACGCTGAGTAGGAATGCGGTCGGGGCTGTCCAGGACAGGGGTGAACACATTCCCCTGGTTGCTGCGGTGAAAAAGACCGAGGAGGGGCGGCTTCCGATGGTGTGCGTACAACTGGCGGTGGAACTTGGGGTCGGTGACGAGGCCTCGCCAGCGCTTGCAGACGGCGGAGGCGCGCGGGAGGGAGGACGGCAGCGGCGGGAGGCGGAGGAGGATCTCCCGGAGCATGTCGTCGTCGTCCGGCAGGGAGGCAGCAGCAGCCGCCGCCGCGGGCGAGGTGTCGGTGCGGCGGGTCACTCCGGCGCCCTCCTCTCTCGCGTGGATCTCGGGATGGAGGCGCGGGCTGCGGCGGCGGGTCAGTCCGGCACCGTCCGCACTCGGCTGGATTTGGGGATGGAGACGGCGGGCCAATCCGGGGCCCTGCTCACTGGTGTGGATTTGGGGATGGAGGCGCGTGCTACGGCGGGGTGCCATTCGAGTTCCCTACGCGCTGGCGCTCTCCTCGCTGGAGTGGATTTGGGCGCGGGCGCCGCCGCGACCTAGAGGGCAGAGGGGAAGGAGCCTCGCGGGCGGGTGGAGTGGAGCTGTGAACACAGCGTCAGTTTTCTCTTTCTTCTGGGAGTTTAATTAGCATTAGCATCGAGAGGCTGCCGAGATCAATCAAGTTTCAGTCATTTTATTTTACTAGCACATATGCCCGTGCTTTGCTACGGGTTGAATCTAGACGGGGTTACGACAAAGCGTAGCGGATCACTATTGGCAATGGCAGCAGAGATATCTTGCTCTCGGAGCTCCGACGGTGGGTACGTGGATGATGGAGGCCTGATCAAAGGTGCTGCCCGAGGCTACCCCACAAAAAGAAAAGGTGTTGCCGGAGGCGAAGGCGAATATCCCCGCAGTTTGTCGTTTAGCACACCGATAAATATGACCAGCCATATTAGAGATAAATATATATCTGTACCTACATACTGTTTTTACCTATTGTAAGAACACACAAAAATATATAAAACTAAAAAAAGGAAAATCATACATGCGCGCAACAATTTAAGCACTTGCTGGACCCAATTATAAAGCATACGAAGAAATTTCAGTAGAGGTACAGGCAAATGGATCAACTTTTGCTCCTTGTACGCCATCTGCAATATATGTAAGTCTGAAACCACTACTAAGTTCAGTTTGACAGATTCATATATAGTGGCTCTGGCCCAAAGGCAAGCTGTAGTGCTGTACCATAAGACGTACAGTATTAGTCTACCAGACATTGGCAAGGAGATGAGGAGCACTTGCCAACGCTAGGGGGGAGAAGAAGCATCCGCCCATGCTCTTGATCATGAGGACGCGAGCACCAGAGGAGGACGGGGGCGAGGAATTCTACGGAAGGTAGAAGGAGACATGGGTGAACAGAAGGGCTCTCACATCCGGAGGGTGAAGGAGGGCTCTACGGGGAGGAGCCAGCTGGATCCGCGCGACGCCAGGCCGCATCGCCGTCGCCGCTGAGCCGACGGCCGCGCTGCTAGTGACTCGGAGATGCGTGGAGGTGCGGCATCGACAGGAGAATTGATCGATGCAGAGGTAGGCCAGAAGCATGGAGACGACAGACCTCTCGTTGGCCGGCGGCAACACTGGGATGTCACGAAGGTAAAAAATTCACAAGCGCCCTTGGTGGAGCTGGCCGTGAAGGATGGTGGGGGAAAGGACGGAGCAGGGTCCCGATTTCGCCCCCTCTAGGGGTGGCCGTCGCCGTTTAAGCTCTCGCTCGCGGTGAACGCTGGTGCCGCAGCCCGCGCGGCAGGGAGGCAGCGACGCTCGATCTCACCAAGAGGCCGGAGGGGCCAGGGCGGAGCAGTGGAGAGGAGTCGGGTCTTCCCCGGCCGTAGCTCCTCATCATCAGCCAGATCCGTTACGGACCCCATGAATTTCATCGCGTCGGCGTCGCTGAGGAACCACCTCTGCTTACCATGGCTGAACTCCTCTAGTGCCAGCACGAGACCACGAAAAAAAAAACTTTTCACTAACGTTCTCCTCCCTCTAACGAAACGTTTTTTCAACATAAGGGGTGGCAGTGCCTGTAATTAAGCCCGAAAATAAGGGTAATATGAAAGTTGGACGAAAAAATTGGGAGAAGCAACTCTTACTTTATTATTAGGTAAAGATTTGCGCAATTCATTCATTTTTAGGTGACTTGTAGCTCTGTCCGGAGAGCACGGCTCATAGAACATGCAGCTTCTCAAAGAAAAAAAAACTTGATTTTCATTAATAGTCCCTCCGGGTTCTACAATATAAGATGTTTTAGTATTTATCTTTCCATCCGTATCTAGACATGTTTTAGTACAAAATTCATTTGAACCAACAAAAATCTGAAATCTTTATGTATACGTACTTGCAAATTTTTGCTAATAATATGATATATACTGTGGACTACACAAAAATCATAAAATATGGCTCTAAAAGGGAAAAATTGATTTTGTTCCCCATATTTATGTTTTTATGTGCATCATAATTCATAATGTAAATTTATTTTGATAAAAAAAATTATTCATACAGACTAGACGAGGGAACTAGTTCACTAGAGTCGTCGTTTCCTACAAACCAACTGACATTTATGTACCACTAGTATAAACATTACGTGAGATTTTAGTGAAATATAGTGTCACTTGTACTTGCTCACAAATAATAATGGGAAGCGCAGAAAGAAAACCTATATAGTTTTTTTTTTTTTTTGCGAAACACAGAACACACGCAGAAAGAAAACCTATGTAGTTTGTGGAGTGTTCTAGCATTACTAAAAAAAATCAACTATCACTTGCGACTTGCGATGATCGCTGGTGGAGAATAAAACTTGCCCCTTCACTTTAAAAGGTAGTATAGTCATTTTCCTTCAGAAAAATAGTCTGTCTATTTCTAATAAGCCATGGCGACGAGGATAAATCGGATTACTGCTGGTGCAGTATTTTCTCGACGGGAGGTTCTATAGGAATGAGGTCGAGTAGTGTCAATTTGATGTTTCCATCTTACATGCCTCAATACTCTCATACGAGTTCACGTGGAAGAGATGAAGCGGTTAATTTTGCGTATATAAGTGATATCCTGGCATTCAACACTAGTTTGCTAGTGCTTTGGTATCACCAAGTTGCACCGGCTACAATATTAGACCAATAAGTACGACTAATGACAACTGAATTCTCAGATCCTTCCCAAGCCAAGTGGTCAACCATAGGTAGTCGACTTTGCATATAGTGGGAAATGTTCTGTCTACCTAAAATACACCAAAGTGTTCTCAACGAGAGCATGTTTATATAGCATCCCAGCTTAAGAGTAGACGCGTCTGTAATATGCATGATTGGCGGTGGTGGTCGCCATCAAAGTCATTAAGATTGAGTAAAGTTGATCCGTCTTTCTCAACCACACTTGGGCGAGACTCAATAAGCTCAAAGTCATAAAGATTTGAAACAACATGAATTTTTAAATATTAATAGATAAAC
Organism: Puccinellia tenuiflora; assembly: GCA_012064385.1. Lineage (NCBI taxonomy): Eukaryota > Viridiplantae > Streptophyta > Magnoliopsida > Poales > Poaceae > Puccinellia > Puccinellia tenuiflora. Next base: position 348,854 of record QRDG01000124.1, read on the forward strand.
TATTCTTGTAGGATGATGTGTCTGACATAAATATGCAATTTCTTTGCCTCGTCAAATTATTTACATATGTACTTACAATATAGAACTTCCTTTTGTAGTAAAATTGTCTCGTCAAATTATTTTCAGAGCACAAGATATGTGAAATACGTGAAACCGGATTTGGTACTGACCATGGGCAGCCCGGCCGGCCCAGCCCGAAAACCCAACCATGCCATCGGGCCGAGCTCAGGCATGAATTTTAAGCTCGACGGTCGGGCCAGGTTGCGCAAAACACGATTTGAGTTGTGATCGGAACGGGTCGATCAGGCCTAGTCAGGGTTTTTCGGGTCGGGCCAAGATCAGGTCTTGATTTTTTGTGTCGGGCTTTTTCTAGCCCTAGCCCGAGCAATGGCCAGATATAATCCAGATACATATCACGATACACTGAATACGTTTTTTTCCACATACTAGCATATAAACGCTATGGACCGACCATATTGATGTGCAATCCGACTTAAATATTATAAGGGTATCCAGATTCATATAGCGGCATTATTAACTTGGCTAGCCACACACATGGCAAGCTTTTTCAGAGAGCATATCAGAGCAAGTATAATAATGCCTACTCAGCTGGCTATAGCACTTGCCAGGTCATAGAAATCCTAGAGAAAGAAGGAGAGAGAGTACAGCACGCCGTACGAGCAAAAGCAGCTCGCTTGTAGCCGATGCTTCTAGCTGTAGGCAGACGCTATCACTTCTCTCCCAATCGTATGCATCCGTAGCATGCAAGATTAGTATTTTAAATATTTAATGGAACCAATCTAACAGCTAGTCTACAGCTAGACTATTATATGGCTTGGCTATAAGATGACTTTTTAGTGACATGGAATGGATCTAGAGTCGGCAGCCGGTGGTCTTATTAGCCATGCTCTCAACACTGCCCTCACCATTGATGCAACAGACATTCCTTCACCTCGGAAAAACAAAATCGTCCCACTATTATCCTCTCCCCTCCCGTCACTGTAGCAGAGGGGCGACCGGCATTTTTTGGGCGATCTCGGCCGAACCACCGCGTGCTCGCCGCTGAGCCGCGGGATTCCTCTCCTCCGTCGTCCGCCTCGGCGGCGGGAGGGTGGGGGATCCCCGGCTCCGGCTTGTATATATGGTAGGTTAGGGTGGAGACCCCGCCGGCGTTGCTGTGGAGGAGGTGGTGCTGGCGGCGGGCGTTTTGGTGTCGGGGCGACCTTCTCCGGCGGCGGAGCTCCTGGGAGCTCGTCGTCGTCGCGCTCGACTTGCGGAGGCTCGAGACCCGGCGTGGTGCTCGAGTCTGTTGGCCTTCCGTCAGATCCGTGCTGGCGGCGGATTTGGTGGTTGGAACCCAGGGCTGGGCAGGCCCGGCGGCTCCTCTCTGCTTCGACGACGAAGACGGCTGCGGCAAGGTGGAGAAGATGGAGTGAAGGGGCACTTGCCGTGCTCGTTCATCGACTTAGGTTCCATCGCTGCGCAGCGGACGAGCCTTGCGGCGTTCTTCAACAAGAGTGGTGCTCCCGGGGCGTGGTGAGAAGGGGGACGGCGGCCTTCGTCCTCGACGCCGGTGGAGTTGCTGCGGTTTGCTCTGGCTCTGCTTCCCCTACGTATGGTGTGCTGTATTTCTTTTCTGTACTGTGTACTGTGTACGTGGTATGTTGTTGAATATACGTGGGCTTTCAAAAAAAAAAATCGTCCCACTATTAGTAAGCTGCTGAAACAGACAGACAAACCTAATGGTTAAATATACTCCGTAGCTGCTAGGATGCATCAATGGTTAAATATAGTGTCTAAACAAGATGCGTGTGCAACTCATAATCTCAAGTAACAATAAGTAGTACTCCCTCCGTTCCATAATGTAAGGCTTTTTACCATTTCTCTTTCCATCCGTATCTAGACATGTTTTAGTATAAGATTCATTTGAACCTTACACTAAAACATGTCTAGATACGGATGGAAAGAGAAATGCTAAAAAGGCTTACATTATGGAACGGAGGTAGTAGTTTGTTTCGGTCTGCCCTACGGTTGTGCGCTATTAATCTCAAGGAACAAAAAAAAGGAGCACTGCTGGATTGACCATGGTAGACCTGCTGTGCTGACATGCTTTTCAAGTCACAGCTGAGAAGAGCACGCAGATATATAAGTTCAGATGGTACTTTGGCCTGTAACTCTCATGCCTGATGAGAGGAGCTGCCAAGCACAACCATGTAAATAGGAAAGACACAACGGTATCTGACTAAATGGGGAAGCTGAACTTCCCTGCATTAGGTACTCGAAAGCATCTTGCTACATTAGAGTCGAGATTAGGCTAGACTACGACACGGTGAGTTAGAACTGCATCAGATATCCCTTCACTTGGAGGAACAAACGCATTATCAGTTTATCAACATAAAAGAGTGCTCTGTGACAGATATCATATCCCTAGATATAACTCCTACGAATACTGATGACAACAAATACAACAACTGATGTTTGTAATAAACTAATAACAGAAGGAGCTACTGATTTTCTTTTCAGGGCTGCTACCACCGGAACTGGTTCCTTCACAAGCTGAACCCAAAAAGGAAGGGTGTATTATGTTGCCTCGAGCTTACAAACTTTACTATGAAACAGCTAAACCAAGGGGAAGCTCTAGGCATTTCACATAGCCACTCGCAAGTAATTTAAAACCAACAACATATTCAACAACTCAATAACCTGGGTAACAGTTCACAATCAAAAAAGGAGCCATCCATCTCGGCATCAACATCATTTTAACTGTTTTCTGTGTTGTTCACATGACTGGATCCTCACAACCAAATGGACAGTAGTTTATGATGTATGCTACCCGTGTTGGCAGACATATATTTTCCATAGCAAAGAACAAACAGTCCAGACTCCAGATCTCACAAACTATATTATATTAACACAATCTTCTTACCTATTGAACTATTTGAGCACATTAGCACATCAAACCAAATAGTCATCCGATGCATAGTGTAACATTTCAGCTCCATTAAATTCACCAGCAATGGTTGTGCCTAGAACCACAAGAAGTCAGGAAATTAGCAGTGGTTCTAAAGATAAGACAAATGAATAAGAGATGACAACAGTGAGTCAGTTACACAGATTAGCTGACAAGTAACTTGAGCGTTTCTTAAATGGAACTGGGGCAAGGCTCTTTTTATCTAAAAAAAAACAAGTAACTTGAGCAAAATAACTCATTTTCATTGTACAGATGATTTATACATTTTTGATACTATTACTAGCATTAGACAAACAAATATATTCATCTGTTGTAAAATGCATGGAATAGTCCTGCAATATACGCAGATACTTAAGCATGAAGCATTTAGCAAATAAGAATGGTACATAATTTATCTCGTGCAAACTCATCCCTCGTCATAGCAACCATACGAAGTAAGACATGCCAAGACTAATAAATGGTAGGAACAAAAGTGATATTGGCTATTTAGTTCTAAGTAAATTGAGCCTGAGAGATAGGAAATGTAATTTATTTGTGTGCGCTAAAACTGTATTCATCACCTGCAGGAGGGCCATCAACGAGTGACAAATACACAATTATTTAGAAAATGTGGATTCAACAAAGCTTGTTCTTATGGACTTGAGAAGTTGAGATAAATAACAGGATCAAAACAAATAAACATACTGGGAGAGATTCAAAAAAATAAACATATTGAGATCAAAGAATATAACTAGCTTTGAGTTGCCAACTGAGTTACTCATTTGACATTTCAACTGGTATCTAAAAAGGAGAGTGATGACAATTGACAGCTATATTTAATGATTACATGCATATACAAATAATACTGCTATAAGCTCGTCTATCTAGTGAAGGGACAGTTTCTAATTTGAAATTGTCGAGAAATTGTCGGCAAACACATAAAAATCAGAAAGAAGGTATTCGAGCAATCATGTACAAATGTAACCAGATTAAGTTACTGAAACGACCACTCCAAGGCCTGGATTAAGTTGAGCAATCACCTGGTGTGTAGAAACTCTTGAAAGGATAATAGTAACTGAAATGATGGGCTTCATAAAGTTTCTTGGACTGCATCAACTTAAGTTGAACACCATAGACATTGCCGCTAGCATATAAAAATATTGTATTTGTATCCTCATCATACCCCTGCAGCCATACCATCTGTCCCACAATCTGAGGAGGGAGTCCAGGAATGCTATGCCATTCAATGGTCTTCCATGGCACCCATGTGGCAACATCATCAGCATTTACGTTCCTCTGCCAGAATTGGAAGCGAAGGTAACACAATTCGGCGAAGCCAATAACACCATCCTCAGCCTCAATGATCTGACGATTTTGTTGGGTATTATTTGTAACCGGAGGCAACCCGATCACAGTTTGACTGTTCTCATCCAAATCAAACTCAAGTATGCCATCAAGTGAGGACAACCAGTAAAGGCAATTACCAACCAGGACAACAGGTTTATGAGAAATCACACATCTAGCCTGTGTTGAGATGAGATTGCCCCATAGGCCAGTCTCCGAGGAGTAAACACAGGCGAGGGGTCGGTAATCGGGACCTTGGATGGACACCAAGACCACCTTGAAGGGGCTCGAGTGGCATCCGCCATGCACGTGGTCAGCGGCAGCAGCAGTGCAGAGCACCGCACCATAGATGATGCCCTTCCTGAGCTCCGGCGGAATGGCCACGCGGCGCTCCACGCGGGTGACCATGTCGCACACAACGACCTCTTCCCCGTCGATGTCTTGGACGAGGACGCGACCGTGCCGGCAGTCGAGCAGACGGCAGCCGCTCCTGCGTCCAAGGTCGAAGCGCTGAGGAGGAATGCGGTCGGGGCTGTCCAGGACAGGGATGAACACGAACCCCTGGTTGCTGCCGTGAAAAAAGCCGAGGAGGGGCGGCTTCCGGTGGTGTGCGTAGAACTGGCGGTGGAACTTGGGGTCGGTGACGAGCCCTAGCCAGCGCTTGCAGACGGCGGCGGTGCGCGGGAGGGAGGACGGCAGCGGCGGGAGGCGGAGGAGGATCTCCCGGAGCATGTCGTCATCCTCCGGCAGGGAGGCAGCTTCTGTCGGCGAGGTTCCGCGGCGGCGTCGGCGGGTCGGTCCGGCGCTAACCTCACTCGCGTGGATCTCCGGATGGAGGCGCGGGGTGCGGCGGCGGGTCAGTCCGGCGTCCTCCTCGCTCGGTTGGATTCGAGGATGGAGGCGCGGGCTAAGCCGCCGAGCCACTCCGGCGCCCTCCTCGCTGCCGTGGAATTGGGGATGGAGCCGCGGGCTACGGCGGGGCGGCATTCCGGCGCACACCGTGGAGCAGATGCGCCGCCAAGATTTGGAAGACCTAGAGGACCCAGGAGCGAGGCTTGGAAGAGTGCATCTGCGAGAGTGAGAATGGTCAGTCTGGCGATTTCTTCACACCGTCGACTAGCAGTACATCTGGCTATTTCTTTTGCCGCGGAAAAGAAATCCTATGGAAATAAAAGAATTATTATTACGGGTGAAAACCCAGCGTTTTGGCAGTGGAATGGAATTTGTAGGAACTGTCCGTCCTATGGTTGTCCATAGTTTCCAACTTCATAGCGATTCCTATTAATAGAACCTAGTACACATGTAATTTTTCTAAGACTTCACAAAATTATGAATAATTACAAAAACATTCACCCACATAGGTATTCATAAATATTTACAAATTATTATTTTTATAAGAAGGTATGACTATCTACATGTTGTACCACGAACATGGGCATTCTGTAATTACAATGCCTAAAATATTTTCTTATGTTTGGCATTACCGGAGAGAGCAAGCATTCAACTGATAGCACCTCTGGATATTCAATTTCGGAGAACCTTAGTAGGTGATAAATGATTCGCTGACATTCATGAATTTTTCAAGCTTTGGGAGGTTGTGGGCTCCGTCGTGCTCACAGACGGCAAGGACATCATTAGGTGGTTGTGGAGCCATGGCGGATCCTACTCAGCAAGGTCCGCATATTTGTCATTCTTTGTCGGCCAAACGACAGATCCGACCTTGGAACAGATTTGGAGATCGTGCACGCCAATGATGTGTAAAGTCTTTGCATCTAGTGACGAAGGATAGGTACTGGACGGCCGAGAGACTTGCCAAACGTGGATTGCCGCACCCGGCAGCTTGCCCTCTTTGTGACCAGGAGCCGGAGACCCTCCAACATCTCTTGCTCCATTGCGTTGTTGTGAGGGAGTGGGACTTGTTGACTGCAGACATGGGTTTGGTGGATTGGTGGTCGAGCCGAGGTGGCAGGGGTGAACCAGCGAGATGTATGGACGATGCTCATCCTGGGCCTCTGGTGCATCTGGCGACACCGCAATGATGTAGTGTTTGAGGGGGTAACTCCACAAGCGATCATGATAGTGGAGAAGGTTCAACAAGAGATGAACTTGCGGCGTTGGGTGAGGCTTATCTGCTGAGAGCGCTTTGGCGAGGGGGGCCAGGGGGCCGCTAGGCCGTTGACGGTAGCGAGTAGGGAGTAGTCGCTTTGGTTTTCGGTGTGGGTTGGGAGGCTAGGTAGAGTGAGACCGCTAAGCTATCCCTGAGTGAGTTGTAAGCCTACGGGCACTGTAATGGTTTTTTGGCCTCTCTTCTATGGAAATGATACGCCTCGTATTACAGAAAAAATGATTCGCCGGAGTGGAGAAACTAATGTAAGTTTTCAAACTGAGGAGCCTGATTGTTTTAGTTGGAAACTCACATTATTGGGTGTGTGTTTTTTTAATCTTTTTATTCCGATCTTATGAATGTGCATATTAGATTCTTTGCGTTAGCATTTTTGAAAATTAAAAGTTTCTTTAAAGAATCATGTGGTTTCTTCACAAGGTGCAGCCAGCGAATGATACGGTTGAGCCTTAGTGGGTGATAAGATCGTCATGTGGTTTCTTCGTCGGTTATGTTAATTAAGGATAACCTCAGTAAAACACATTGAACGGGTGTAAAAAAAAATGTGTTTTTTGTGGTGCAGAAGAATACGTTGAGCATCTTTTTATATCTTGTCCGGTAGTCTGTCAAATTTGGATTCATTTCACTTTTAATATTACTCCACCCACTAGTATTATTAATATTGTTTGGTAATTGGATGCATGGGGTTGAAAAAAAATACTAAGCCAGGCATTCGTATAGGCACATTTGTGCTTTTCTCTGGGCAATTTAAAATTGTTGAAGTGACGTGTTTTGTTAAACACGGGGGCTGTTCATTTTTTTTTCAGGTTATTCACCGAGTTACTTATTAGTAAAAGTAAGTGGGTTTAGATCATTATCCTATAAACACGCACCACTTCCGCCTGTCCGTCTCGCCACACACGTCACGTCGCGTGAATCGAGTTCAAATTACAACTCGTTTTTATGGAAGATTAAATTTTTATGTGGCCCGAGCCCGACACATTGGTACGTGTCAACATGCTTGTGCATGTCCATCACGTCTATGCGTGTGTGTCAAAGCCTTCCGCCGCGTGACGTGTGTGCCACCGCGTGGCACCTGTTTCACCGTCGTGCGCCGCGGCAGGGGACGGGGACGAGGGAGGAGACGGCGGGGAGAAGAGCAGCCTCCTCGGCCGAAGCCGCGGCTCCCGGAAGGAGCTCCTGGGGTCGGACGGCGCCCGTGCTCCGTGGCAGCAGCGCCAAGAGAGATGTCCAGCACGTGCTGCTGCCCGACCACCGGCAACGGCAGCCCACGGACGCGGATCGTCCACAGGACACGCTGGACGTGCCGTCTGCAGGTCACCGCGGCGGGGCGGCCCATGCTCGTGGCCATCCCGGAGTGATCCATCCATCGCACGGCCAACGGAGGCCAATGCTCGTCGCCATTATGCATCCTTCCCGGATCCATCGACCGATCAACGACTGAAAACTTCGATCGGTCGTGCGTCGTGTCCTGCCATGCGTTTGTGCCAGTGTATAGCTTTTCGTGTTGCTCGGTTCTTCTTCCGGCCACTTTGTTCGTTTCTTGCTGCGATCGATCGCCTTGTGGCTCATGCTCTCGACATTGTTACTGTTGGAACCGTCTTGAACAGGTATTTGCGACTCGGTCGTTATTGCTAAAGGGAAAGTCCGCCAATGATTTCATCTTTTGGCTTTCGATAGTCTCGAGGCGTTTCAAATTACAAATTTAGAAACGACGTGGCTTGTGTTGGGTAGCTTCTTTTGGCGATCCATGCTTGGTCCTTGTGCTTTACGCTACCATCCAAAGCTAGAAGTGGCCACCTTTGCTTTAGCACGAGAACGAACGGGCAAGGACAGTCGGGATAATGTATCTTGCTACTCTCTTCGGATTCGGTTCTTGCTTTCGATAACTCTAGAGTTCGAAATTTTGTATTGTGTTAAGCCCATTTAATTATATTTCAGTTTAATATAAAATCTCTAAGAAAATTTGAAGGCCCATTTATGTATGGCAAGAGGCGAGATTAAAATTTAGTCCTACATTCCTAATTGAGTGGGAGTTATACCCTCCAGAAATTCACTTTAGATTCCGAACTCACATGTTCTTGTCCAAATAAAAAATCGAAAAAATGTTTAAGTCTTTCAAAAATTCTAAATCAATTTGATGATGAACATATACAAGTTTTCTACGTACGTGTCAAATTTAGTGATAAATGCCATTTGTGGTGCACTGTGTAAAAATAACAACTCAGTAGCTAAAACGATATTTGAAAATATCTTTTCAAAGCACTGTTTTTTTTTCACTGAGCAGAAAAAATATGATTTCATCAAATAGCACGTATGTAGAAAAAATGTGTATATTCGTCACCAGTTCTGCTCCCATAGCACCTTAGATGATTGTATGTTTTCATGTTTGAGATACTACTAGATCTATTCATCTACTAAGGAGCACTTGAGCCGAAATGGCACTCTACTATTTGGGCCAATACAAAAAAAATCACTATTTGTCAGATGTGAAAAAAGAGAAAGTTTATATCATAAGTACACGTGTAAATAATTGCACGAGACAAGGAAACTACATATTTATATCGACCCATCATCCTACAAGAGGAGTTTATGCATTTTTAATGTTTAATTTTCTGTTGTTTAAAAACTTTATGACTTTGAGCCTATTGAGTCCTACCCAGGTGTGGTTGAGGAGGATGGCTCAACTTTACTTAATATTTATGACTTTGATGGCGACCACCACCACCAATCTACATACTACAGACGCGTCTACTCTTTAGTTGGGATGCTATATAAACATGCTCTCTTTGAGAAGCCTTTGGTGTATTGTAGGTAACAAAACATGCGTGCAAGTTCACACTATGCGCAAAGTAGAGACTGGCCGTGGTAGACCACTCGGCTTGGGAAGGATCGAGAATTCGGTTACCATTAGTCATACTTGTCGGCCTAATCGTAGCCAGTGCAACTTGGTGATACCAAGACACTAACAAACTAGTGTTGAATGCCAAGGTATCACTTATATATGCAAAATTACGCGCTTCATCTCTTGCACGTGAACGTATGCGAGCAATGAGGCATGTAAAATGGAAACATCAAATTGACACTACTCGACGTCGTTCACATAGAACCTCCTGTCGAGCACCAACGACCTCGCTGCGATGGCTTATTAGAAATAGCGGGCTATTATTTTTCGGAAGGAAAATGACTATACTACCTTTTCAAGTGAAGGCCAAGTTTTATTTCCATCAGCGATCTTCATCGGAAGTCGTAATCCTTTTTAGTGGGGTTGGGAGGGGGGAGGGTAATAGTGAGGGTGATAGTTTCTTTTTAGTAATGTTAGGAACACTGAGAGGAGATTTGGTGCTCCCGAGCACCAATGATCTCGGTGGTCTAAAAAATTCGAAAACACTATTTATATATTTTAAAAAAATCTGAAAAAAATCACGGATGTAGCCAATTATGTATCCCACAAACGAGCAAAAAATCAATTTGAAATACGTTGTATTTTGGGCTACAAGAAAATAAGAAAAATGAAGATTTGAAAATATACATATTTAGATCACACTTTTGTCATTTTCGTGCTGGCCAAACTACGACGTATTTGGAGTTGATTTTTTGCACGTTTGTGATATATATTATTGGCTACATCCATGATTTTTTTCAGATTTGTATAAGACATATAAATAGTCCCTCCGACCCGAATTACTGTTCGCGGCGGTATTTTTGCGAAAACCCCCTGGTTTTTTTCACCTGAAGCCACACATCCCCGACCGTCTCGTACTCTGCTCCGCCCCGGACGGCGCCGCTGCTCCGCCCCTCCCGCGCCGCCTTTCTTTCCCCCAAGATCCCAAGGACGAGGGAGATCGCCGCCTGCTCTACCTTCCTTTTTCCCCCAAGATCCTAACTTTGCCGATTCCGCCGGCGGGGTGGGGGAAGACCTGCTTGGGCTGGACTGGGATCTTGCCGGAGCGGACGGGGGATGCGGTGAACCTGTTGGGAGGCCCTGGATGACGTCGCGGTGCGGGATGGCGTTGTTGAGGTAGCGCAACCGCTCCTCCATCTCCGCCACCTCCGCGTGCGTGAACCGGAACGCCGCCGCCCCCCCCCCCCCCCCCCCCCGTGCTCGGCGGCCGCCCCATCCTTCGATTCGTCAAAGCTGCTGCGGCGGATGCGGCGGTGGCGTTAGAGGATCCTGAAACCGTTAGCTATTTCCTATTAATCGGTCTTTTTACCATCCAATTTAGCCAGCTTTTGATTGGTTCGTGCAAATATGATAAATTCCAGTCCTGATTGAGCAAGGACTCTGCTGAACGGTTGCTTAATAGCTGGCTCATGGTCCACTGAACGTATGATAGTGCCTAGTCTAGATCTTTTTGTCCTCATAAAATGTCTTATCTCGACAATGCGATAGGACAAACTGGATAACAGCTTGATACAATGTTTTTCTTACAGTACTCCATTTACTTGAAGCTTTGTGCGTAGTCCTTTGACCGTACCTGACTGTTTGGATTTTGTCACAACTCATGAATATCACATACTCATGAATATTTGTCTTTACAACATAATATACTCCAGGAATATAATTTTCCTTACATGCTTATAATTTACATTGTTTGCTCTAGTATTACATGCCAGCTAATTTAGGATGGCTAGCTGTTTGTTTTTGCCTTCCTTGGCTTCTTCTATTGCCCTTCATCTTCTCCTCCTCTTCTCCTCTTGATCCTCTTCTTCTCCTCAGGCTTCTCTTCTTCTATTATTGGTTGTTTTCCCTTCCTCTTCTCCTGCTCATGCTTCTCTTCTTCTATTCTTGGTTGTATTGCAGCTTCAAATTTGCCTATTTGTGTTTCCCGGATGAGATCAAGTTTCTACAAATAGTAAACATAAAATTATGTCAGTAAGATGCATCAGTATAGACCTATCTTAAAACAGATAATTACAAGCAATAAGACATTGACATACACTCTTGACTCGACGGCGTGGACGGACAATGCTTGATGGGTCCTTCAACCATGTGGCATATTCTTTTCCTGCGATAATTGTGTCATAATCCAGGATTACTTGGGACCTTCCTTTTCTCTTTGATGCTTTCTTTGCTTGTTTATCCTTCATCTTCTCCTCCTCTTTCTCCACTTGTTGTTTCTCATAGTCGGCTATTAGCTTTAAGGTTTCTTCATATAGTTTGCTCTCAACCTCTAGTGTGTTAGGCAGCTTTCCCTCTTTTATTAGCTTGTCCTTGCCCATGTGGGGTGGCTTATATGTGTTTCCACCTTGGTCTTTCATAATATCCACCAGGACAGACTGCAAGGTGACATACACTTTGCCAAGTGTCTTCACGTCATATGCATCGTAAGCTTCTTCGACTGTTTCTATCAGTTCTTTGAGAGTGTTAGGTGCACTCTCAAATGCCAAGGATTGGATGGAGCTGAAGAAGCAAACATCCAAAACATTAACATCTGGCGAGTTAGGAGGTTGGAAAGTCAACCTAATATCCAGTCCTGAAGCTTTTACGGCGGCCAGAAATACAGGATCATCAGGCTGAACATGCGTTCTAGCATTGTCCTGTTGTATCCATATTGTTCCCACATCTCCATCATCAGGCCACACTTCTACAATTGCTGGAATTACCTTCTCACAGAGGTATTCCCGCATGACGTCTCTAGTAACATTGAGGTTCTTTAGTTCCATCGTGCCTTTTGTCCTATACTTCGAGTTGTATTTGGCTGCATCTTCTGTGACAAAAGCCCAGATGCCTACCTTTCCGTCAAATGTCACATTTCCTTGCGCATCATGTCTAGGTCTTGCAACCACAGTTAAGAACATCACCTTCCCGATGCTGTTTTTGTTATGGATAGTGCGAACTGGCTCTGGTTCTTCTCGTGTTAGGTAGTACGTCCTGTCTCGCTTATGCATTATGTTCCCCATCTTTATGAACGAAAGCTTTGCTTCTAATATTGTTGCTTCATCGACCATTGAGATGCAATATATGAGCCTTCTAATTCTGTTTTCCAAAGTTAGATGTGGTTTCAGGCTATTGGTATGGCGCCTTAAATCGCCCCATGCCAACCTCCTTTGCAGTGTTGCGAAAGGGATATCAAGGGACCTTGCCAGCCCCCTCAATGTACCCCTTTTGTTCATTGCAACTTTAGGCACCCTTTCATCCAGATTAAGCTCTCTCCTCTTTCTTCCGCACCTGCCCTTCCGCTTATTTGAGAAATCAGGCACTTCATTTCTGCTCTCTTGATCTATGGCATTCTTCCATATCTTCTCCACAGATCTAAGACTTATTCCCAAAAGTTGAGCCACAATTTCTTTATCCGCCTTCACCACGGGTCTATCTTTTCCTAGAGCTTTCAGTGCAATATATGCTGCAAATTTAGAACTCTCCGGCAGATCTTTATGGTGTCTTTGCACAACATGTTCTTGTGCTTCTTCTTCTTGAATGTGGTCTGCCTCGGCAGCATGTTCTTGTTCTTCTTCTTCTGGAACATGAGCAGCTTGTTCTTCTTCTTCTGGAGTATGTGGACTAAAGTTGAGATCCAGCTCTTGTGGAGGAGTTAAGTTGATATCAAAGAGGACCATCTCGTCCTATGGTGGACTGGGCAACCTGCATAAAACCAGAAACTTAGTTAACTATGAGCAAACAATACATATCTTGCTGAAAATGTGATGTTGAGACTGTATAACTGAACCATCAATCATGTATTCCTTATTGTGAACTTGAGCTAATTTTTATAAGTACAACATATAAGTAAACATGATTCCTTATCAAGCTTTTCGTACTGTCTTCCTCTGTTTACTCGCATTTACCATATCCTGTACTGTCTTTATTCTTTCATTATTCATTATTTGAGGATACTTCCAGGTTCGCCAAGTTCGTGAGGCAGATGTGTTGAGGCAAAAAGCATATACTCCTAGCAAAGTGCACAGCACAGTGATGTTTAAACATGGCTCTGCTAATTTCTATGTGCGTGACATAGTGCAGAGCACAGCAATGTCCTGACTTCCTGGGACTGTTTTACAGTTAGCTGACAAGTTCTTTGCAAAATCCTGTTAGCCATTGTACTGCAATCACTCCTTTTGATGTTGCACTTGAAACTGAAACTAGAATCACTCCTTTTGATGTTGTGATGATTATTATCCAATAGTTGCAGCAAATGCAAATTACAACTCACTCGTACAACTAACACTAACTTCATTTTCTGAAACTGAACAGGGAGAACACGGACCTGCTCCACCGCCGGTTGCTCCACCTGCCGCTGGACCTGCTCCACCGGAGAACGACGTGGTCGGCGTTACGGAAGACGATGTCTGCAGCCTGCGCTCCGCCGCGGCTGCCAGCTGCTAGCTCGGCTCTCCGGTAATTCGTGCCGTGGTGGCCAGCGGCGGGATGTCGGCGTAACGCGGCGCCGGCTCCCTCTGGTGCTGTTGTTGGGGAGGTTCCGCAGCGGCAGGCGGCGGACCGCGGCGAGATGACGGCGGACCGCGGCGTCGGCTCCCTCTGGTGGCGCTGCGGCGACGGCTGCGGAGGAGGACGAGGTGCAGCGGCGGCGTCTGGGCCCGTCGTCCCGGCGGAGGCGTCACGCAGCGATTTGAAGGGGGAGCGGCCGGGATGGGAAGGGGAAGCGGCCGGCGGCGGGAGCCCTCCGAGGGAGCCTCCCAACTGCGGGCGGAGCCGCGGCGGAATCGCTCTCTCCGGCGAGCTGAGGACGGCAGCGATCCGCCGCGCGCGAGGAAGACAGCGATTTGGACTAATTTGTAACAATTTCGAATTGGTGAGGGGGTTTTTGTAAAAAAAATTAAACAGACGTCCGCCCAGTAATTCGGGTCGGAGGGAGTAGTGTTTTCGAATTTTTTAAACCACCAGGATCACTGATGCTCGGGAGCCAAAGACACTTTCCGTAGGAACACTCCACAAACTATATAATTTTCTTTCCCCACCTCCCATTAATATTTTTGAGCACGTCAACTGACAATAATACAATTGCGCTAACATCTCACGCAATGTCTATACTACTGGTAAATAAATGTCAGTTGGTAGGAAACGACGAACGATGGGAGTCTATTTCAAACGCTAGTGAACAAGTTCCCTTGTCTAGGGTGATTGAACAAATTTTTATCAAAATAAAATTACATTTATGATGCGTGTAAAAAGACAAATGTGGGGAACAAAATCAAGTTTTTTTTTCCTTTTAGAACTACATTTTAAGATTTTCTTTGTAGTCCACAACATATCATATTATTAACGAAAATTTGCAGGTAGCGTAATGTACAAAATTTTCCGATTTTAGTTGAAATTTAAAAATATTATCAACTAAAAATGACTGGAACTTGATTGATCTCGTGGCAGCCTCTCGATGCTACCAGTACTGTGAAACTCCCAAAAGAAAAAGAAAACTGACGCACAGCTCCACTCACCCGCCCGCGAGGCCCCCTGTGCCCTCTAGTCGCGGCGGCGCCTCCGACGAGCCGCCGCAGCCCGTACCAAAATCCACTCCAGCGAGGAGAACGCCAGTGGTGGAGGAACCCCAATGGCACCCCGCCGTGGCACGCGCCTGCATCCCCAAATCCACACCAGTGAGCAGGGCGCCGGAACGACCCGCCGCCTCCATCCCCAAATCCAGCCGAGTGCCGGAGTGACCTGCCGCCACAGCCCGCGGCTCCATCCCGAGATCCATGCGAGCGAGGAGGTTGGCGCCGGAGTGACCCGCCGCATCCGTCGCCGCCGCACCGGCACCTCGCCCGCAGCGGCGGCTGCTGCCTCCCTGCCGGACGACGACGATATGCTGCGGGAGATACTCCTCCGCCTCCCGCCGCAGCCGTCCTCCCTCCCGCGCGCCGCCGCCGTCTGCAGGCGCTGGCGAGGGCTCGTCACCGACCCCCGGTTCCACCGCCAGTTCTACGCACACCACCGGAAGCCGCCCCTCCTCGGTCTTTTTCACCGCAGCAACCCGGGGATCGTGTTCATCCCTGTCCTGGACAGTCCCGACCGCATTCCTCCTCAGCGCTTCGACCTTGGACGCGTCAGCTGCTGCTTTTTGTGCGATTGCCGCCATGGCCGCGTCCTCGTCCAAGACGTTAGAGAGGTCGTTGTGTGCGACCTCGTCACCCGCGTGCAGCGCCGCCTGGCCATTCCGCCGGAGCTCAGAAAGGGCGGCATCACAGGGGCGGTGCTCTGCGCTGCTGCTGCCGCTGACCACGTGCACGGCGGCTGCCACTCGAGCCCCTTCAAGGTTGTCTTGGTGTCCATGTGCAAACCCGATCACACGGCGGCTGCCACGGTCCTCGCCCGTGTTTACTCCTCGGAGACTGGCCTATGGGGCAATCTCATCTCAGCACAGGCTAAATGTCTGATTCGTTCTGAACCTGCGGTCCTGATTGGTAATTGCCTTTACTGGTTGTTCCCATTTGATGGCATACTTGAGTTTGATTTGGATGAGAACAGTCTAACTGTGATCGGGGTGCCTGCCGTTACAAATCATACCGACTATGAACAAAACTGTCAGATCATTGAGGTTGAGGATGGTGTTATTGGCTTCGCCAAATTGTGTTACCCTCGCTTCCACATCTGGCAGAGGAGCGTCAATGGTCATGGTGTTGTCACATGGGTGCCGTGGAAGACCGTTGAAATGCATAGCATTCCTGGACTCCCTCCTCAGACTCGGGGACAGATGGTATGGCTGCAGGGGTATGATGAGGATACTGATACAATATTTTTATATGCTAGCGGCAATGTCTATGGTGTTCAACTTAAGTTGATGCAGTCCAAGAAACTTTGTGAAACCCATTGTTTCAGTTACTATTATCCTTTCAAGAGTTTCTACACACCAGGTGATTGCTCATCCTTGTTCCTTTATATTGTAGGCGTAACCTAATCTGGATACATTTTTTACATGATTGCTCGAGTACCTTCTTCTGATTTTTATAATGTGTTCGCTGACAACTTCAACTTACCAATTGTCCCTTTGCTAGATAGATGAACTTATACCCGTATTCTTTATTATGTGTATGTAATCATTAAATATGGCTATCATCACTCTCCTCTGATACCAAATGAAATGTCAAATGAGAAACTCAGTTGGCACGTTTGGAACCTTAAAGCTAGTTATATTCTTCTATCCCAGTATGTCTATCGGTTATGATCTTGTTATCAATCTTAACTCCATACGAATTGCTTTTGTCGAGTCCATACTTTATGAATAAATGTGTTTTGGTCACTTGTTGATGACCATTGATCCCTCTTGTAAGTGACTAGTACATTTGTAGGGCACAAAAACAAATTGCATTTCTTGTCTGTCGGGCTCTAGTTATTTGGAAGTGAATGGCCAAGATCACTTTTGTTATTAGAATAGTTTTGTCATGATTTAATTTTGTATGCTTGACATGACGGGAGATATGTTTACATGAGATGAATTATATACCATTTATTGGATCTTATCAGCTAGTGATTATTAAATATCAGCTAAATTATACACTTGCTCTCAGGACTATTCGTCACATTTCACAATAAATGCGAAATTTTTTGGTCTGTTGCTAGTAGTAGTAACAAAAGTGAGCTCATCTGTGTTTGACTCAGTGTTGCCTTCTCTAATGCATTTGTGTTTTTCATGGAATTGTTATTGATTGCCTGACCTTTTGTGCTTCTAGGCATGGCCATTGCTGGTGGATTTAATGGAGCTCAAATGCCGCACATAGGATGACTATCTGGTTTGATGTGCTAATGTACTGAAATAGTTTAACAGGTAAGAATATCATGTCTGGTGGTGGTGCCGAGATAAATGGCTCCTTTTTAGATTGTAAATGATATCCAGATGATCAAAATGTTGGATCTGGTTCTGGTGTTGTGATTACTTGTGAGTTTTAGCGATTTCATAGTCTGTGAGCTCAAAGCAATATATTGCCCCCCTTCCTTTTGGCTTCAACTTTGTGCAGAAATCAGCTTCTGAACTACGGTGGGAGAAGCCCTAAAAAATTAGCAGTATCATTTTCTTATTAGTTATCACAACAAATTATAGTGTCAAACTGGTTCGAGGATGTATTTCCGGTGTCGTCATCATTCCTGGGAGATATTGGCAGGGATATGATATATGTTACAAAGTATATGTATTTATATGTTGCTGAGCTGATATGGAGTTGGTTTCTCCAGGTGAAGGGATTGCTGCTGCAGTTCTCGCTAGTCTGTCATGTTGCATCCGTGTGGTTGGCGCCTTGGCGGCGTGGCATCTAAAGAGAAGACTCACCGTGTCGTAGTCTAGCTTAATCTCTATAGTAGCCAGATGCTTTTGAGTAGTTAAGCCAGGGAGTTTCAGCTTCCCCAACCCCAAGTATCATTTGAAGTCGGGTTCAGTTGTATCTTGATTCTTGCATTATTTGTACATGGTCGGGCCTGGCAGCCCCAAGTACCATCTGAGCTTATATTTCTGTTTGGTCATCTCAACTCTAATGTGAAAAACATGCCATCACGATGGGTCTAATGTGGTAGTTAACTCATGATTCACCTGTGTTTTTTTTTCTGTGTCTTGAGATTAATTGCGGACGACTGAACCCGGTTTCAGTCTACAGATCATTCTCATTCATGACTACAGATTGGAGAATTCCTTGCCCGGGGAATGAGGCCGTGAGTGTTGTCCACTAGTAGTTTGTAATGGTGATTATCCAGCCATTTACTGCAGCGTGCCTCCAGTCAACCTGTTGGAAGTAAACTGATTGAGAGGAAACTTGTGTCATTCATTGATACCAAAACTGGGTATTTATACATGGGCAAGTGTCGGATGGAGACATGGTTACAAGGGATGCGACTGTTCGCAATGTCGGTTAATAGAAGAAGGCATCTCTACAGGAAAGGACGCGTCCGTACAGACACATGCGTCCGTACGACGCTTTGGGCATATAGTAACTACCCTATGGCAGTTATAATCTATTCCTAACACTCCCCCTTGCACAAAGCACCTTCTTGCACGTCTTGTATTCATGTATAGTCTAGGGAATCTATAGTCTTGATCACAAGATTATATGTTGAATAACTCCTCCAAAAACCCTGTGGAAAAAATATGAGGAGAGTAGTGTGTATGATATGTTGCTAAAGCTTCTTTAAACCCAGTGGGACAATAAGGAGAAAATGATGCAACATATATTGACTATTGTCTCTTTGGTAACTCATATGAGAAAACCTTAGTACAGGAAAAACCCATATGTGAGGGAAAACAGAAAGTATGACATATGATATTTGTAGTCGATAATTTCTCCCCCGAAAACCCTTTGGGAAAAAATGTGAGGAGAATTGTATTTGATATGTTGTTAAAACTTCTTAAAACCCAGTGGGAAAAATAAGAAGAAAATGATACAACATATAATGATAATTGTCTCATTGATAACTTATATGAGAAAAACCTCGAAAGGATAAAACTCATTGGTAAGTTTGGAGGACAATAAATATGTCTTGTATACATCCATTAAAAACCCCGGTGGGGAAAATAGGACATATGACATATATTCTTGTGTTGATATTACCTCATTAAAAACCTTGATGAGAACCATGAGAGCAAACTCATAAAAGGAAAAAGAGTGTAATATAATGTTTGAATAGGTTATAATTCAGGAAGATACTCCCCCTGATGCTTGCAATGTAGGGGCAATATGTTTAGTGATATTGTTTTTGTATAACCTGTTTGCATTTGAGCAACACAAATATTATTATCTTTGTAGATAATAGTTGGTGATTCAATAGAAACCAATACCACATGAATGTCGTATGTAGTAAATCATTCTGTGAAGCCACATATATCGACATGAAGCATTTTATTTTAGAATGATAGGTGGATGTAGCCATCAAAGTCCGTTTGTAAGACATTAATGGAATGGCAAGCCCACCATGTAGGTACATGAAGCCTATTTGTGATCTGGCGTTATAAGGATCAGTTAAGTAGCCAGTATCAGCAAATCCGATGATATTGGAGTTCATATTTCTCTGAAATGAACGAATATGTCAAGATATATGGGGCATTGGAGATATCGAAAGATACTCTTGTTCCTGTCCACTAGGTGTTAGGTCCAATGACACTGAGATAAGAAACATCAAGTCCCAATATCTCTTCTCCATCTTCTGTGGTATGAAATTATCTTTTTCTACATCTAGAGAACGAATAACCACTAGAGTTTAGATGGAAAGGACTTGTCCATATTTGAATTTCTCCAAGAACTTGTGGATATAGGCAAAATGGTGTACCATATTTATAGAGTGAAGGTGCTTGAATTGTGGCTAAAGAAAATTTTGATTTTACTTATATCCTTCATCTCAAATTCCGTCTTTAGATGATTATGTGCTTCATCAATATCTTGTGTGTTGCAAATGATGTTATAATCATCGACATACACTGATTTGATAAATACCCTATTGAGGACTTAATGAACACATGTGTACAGTCATCATTGTTAGAGAAATCCTTTTGTATAAGGAACTCGCTATGTTGGTTGTACCAGATTTGTTCTGACTATTGCAAGTCATGTAGTGACTTACTAAGTTTACACTATGCATGTTGTGATTTGTGATTGGATTCAGAATTTGGATTCCGTTAGGAACCTATTTATCTGAATCAAGTGACACATGAATATATGGTCACTACATCTATCAACTGCATAAATAGATGATTTTACTGCCATTGAGACAAGTTATCGGAAATTGATTCCACTTGTATCCGGAGAATGGATTCTGGGTATCTGCGTGAACCCTTATGCTACATGCCTTGTTATTGACTCACCACCTTGTTGTTCTCATTCCGTTCTGGAAGAAAACTGGTGTAGGTATTTCTTTTGTGTATACCTTCCTTTATTGAGCAAGGCTATTTCTCCTTGGATTGCATCCTTTGATTGATTCTAGTCCAAATGAGTGTTTTTCAAACTCTGCCATGGCCATGGTCTTTGGATCCGGATCATTATAAAGGTTGTTTGCAATCATTGTTGAGAAATGTATGTCGACAATTGTAGACTTTTAGTTATATGATTCCCCAGAATGTATATAATTGGTGAAAATATTGTTTAACCTTGGCGACTCTTCGTGGTTTCTCAATACGGTCGAGTCTAGGTATTCCGATATCCCAGTCATTGTGTGCACTATTGAGCTGGGTTGTGGTGGGTTTCCATCCACTGGGTGCATACTACCCATTTTGTGTCTATCAACGTGAAGTTGACTTGCATTTACTGATTATGAGGGTTTCTTCCTCATTTTCCTTTGTTGCTTGCAAGAAGATAAATCTTGCTTGTCGCCGTACTTCTCCCCCTCTTGTTTTGAACAAGGAGTTGAGTGGTTTTTGTTGGTACCTCCACTTTTTCAGGCACAATTGTTGCAAGATTTCTAGGATTTTGTGATATATTTGTAGCCAGTAAATGAATTTTGCAGGTTATTTGCAATATGTTGCAAATTAATAATTTTCAGAACGTGAAGTTCAATGTCTTGCGTACGTGAATTTAAGGCAGAATTGTGTTGAACATTCCAATTGATTTCCTGGCATTCTTTTTGGTACTAAAAATCTCCCCCTAGTGCTTGGAAATTGTCCTCACTGAGCATACTAGCCTTAAATAACTCCCCCTGATAGCTAGGGGCTTTAGGTATTTGTAGTTGACGGAAATACAATTATTCGTCACATAGATCCCAAATTTCTGTGAGGGGCCATTGATGTATGCTGCGGTGGTGATATTGGTATATAACCAAATAATCGCAGATGGGAAATGCTTTTGATTCGCACGTACAAATTTTAGAGGGAAGGTACTATGATATGTAGTATGTTGCAGTTGAATCATGTCAGCAGGGTGTAAAACTGCATGCATGACTCCAACTCAAGGTTGGTAGTTTGTAATTCATTAGTAAGAGACGTACAATGAGCTTAATTCTCTCTCTATTTGAGATTCAACCAAGCCATTTTGAGTGTGGATATATCAGACCGACTGTTGAACTTCAATCCCTAGGGGCCAAGAAATATAATCGAAGGCACGTGAGGAGAATTCAACAACGTTGTCCATTCGAATTGGTTTATTCGATTTTTGGATACGAGCTTGAATACAATAGCTTGTTTCATCATTATGAAAATTCATGGTTTCGTGTGGATGATAGGCACACATGGGACCATCATGATGATGTGTCCATTAAAACCATGAAATTCTTAAATGGACACACAATGGTTGGATGTTCCCACAAACACCGAAGGTTGTGGGACTTTAGCATCATTTAAATCATGACTAATGGAATTGCTGATAATTTCCGTATCATCCCTATGTGGGGACGACCAAGACGATCATGCTAAGTTTGGAATGCAATGACATTCAGAAAATTACCCTGTTCGCAACATGTGTGTTACGGTTTTAATGTATGTATAGTGCAATCTTGACGATAAAGACGGAATTTTGCATTTAAATGCTTGTCATATTCATTGTTTTGGTAAAAGGAGGTAATCCTCTTTGTTTTCACCAAGGGTTTCAATATACAAACCTATCTGACGAATATCTCTACATCTTGTAGGGTACGGATTGAATCGAGATACTATAAAGTGTTCTCAATTAATATTAATGTACCTAATAGGGGGTGTAATTGTGGCTCGATCAGAGCTATCAACTACAATATCGCGTCTGACGATTAAAATATATCGCTAGCTCTTAGTAAGAGTTTTGAATATATATTTCCCTATGTATAGAGTTTGTGGTTGTATTTTCCACAAAGGACATTTCCCCTTCCATCGGATTGGCTCCCGTAGGATTCTATATATAGAATTGAAGAATTTCATTGTGAAAATCTTATCGGATATATAGAACACATACAAATGTTATTTGTATCATGAGTGCTGATACATTATACTGTGAATTACAGTATATGATGACAACTTCATATTTATTACAACAATAAATATATGTTGATAAGGAGATGGAAGACTAGTAAAGTCTACAAACATGTCATTTGAAGCATATTCAATGACCATGTTCTCCTTGTTCATGGGATTTTCTGACAGTTGCAGAGCCTTGCTATTACATGATATTACTAATAGCTTCCTTGGTATTGTCAGATTGAAGATTGAAGTGTGCTTCATATCTTTACCCTTGAATGTTCAATTGCGTCTCACGGTTGTTGGTACGGAATTTACCAGAGGCCGTGGAGCGCGGCATTTTTGGTGGAATGCTTGTAGGATACACACTTTTGGCAAAGAGTAATTTTTATCGAACTTAATGTTTGTAGTGCCTTTCCACTTCTGATGCATGTGGCATATGCTTCTTGTTGCATTTGCGTTTCCCCTTGGAGTTCGTTTATTGGTATAGCTGGCCAAACGTGCCGGCCCGGCCCGGCACGGTGCCGGCACGGCACGTTTGTGGCACGGCCCGTTAGGCCCGCCAGCTATTCGTGCCGTGCCGGGCCGGCCCGCGTGCCGCGGCGCGAGGCCAGGCACGGCACTGCGGCCCAGTTACGGCCCGGCCGGCACGTTTGGCCCGCCAGGCACGGCTGGGCACGTTTCGGCCCGTTTTTTTTTTTTTTTTTTTTTTTTTTGCTTTTTTTCCTATAAATAGGGCTGTCCACCCCCTCTAATTTGCATCCCTCTCATTTGTATCAAACAAATACACAAGCATGGCTGAACAACCACTCAACCAAGGTCCTCCACCACCCAACGAAGGTCGTCCAAGAAATCGATCAAAGGTGTGGGAGTTTTTCGACGAAGTAGTCATTGTTCAAGATGGAGTTGAGGTGGTCAAAGCGAAGTGCAAATGGCCTGGATGCAGCAGTCATCTGTCCATTGGTTGGGGAGGAGTCGGCCACTTGATTAGGCACCACCAGAATCACAAAAGAGTACTTGCCCAAAACCAAGCAGAAGACGGTGGAGGAAGTGATGTCGACGACTTCTAATTTAGCGTTTTAGAATAAAGTTGTACTCTTTTTCCTTCTTAGAGTAAGAAGGTTTTTTAATGAGGCAGCTATCAATAAAGTCATTTATCTTTGCTTAGATTAAGAAAATGTAAGACAAAGTTTGATATGATCTTAATAAATTTTATTTAGCTAGCAAGCCGCCTCATTAAAACCTTCCAGTCCCCTCAGGTACCCTGGTAAGGAAAAAGAGTGCGTCTGAAACTTGCTGCTCTCCTACTTAAAACCTTCCAGCCGCCAACGTTAACGGGCCGGCCGTGCCCGCGCCCCGACCGTTGGCCGGCCCGTTAACGTGCCGGGCGCCGGGCACGCGACGCTCCCCGACCGTTGGAGCTTAACGGGCCGCCACCGTGCCGACGGGCCGACGTGGGCCGTGCCGTGCCGCGCACCGGCACGATTCTGCCGTGCCGTGCCGGGCCGGCCCACGGGCTTCGATCGGTGCTGGGGCACGGCACGGACCGGGCCCGTGCCGGGGCACGGCCCGTTAACATCCGTGCCGTGCCGTGCCCGGGCCGTGCTTTAATTTCCGTGCTTCGGGCCGGCACGCGAGGCCCGGCCCGTTTGGCCAGCTATATTTATTGGCCTCTAGGAGAGCCATCGAACTTGTTATTATTCTGAAAATTAGTATGTACTACGGGTAAAAGAGAAACACCAACATGGTTCTAATGATGATTCCTTAGGAAGGTTTCACCATGTTTCTCCATGGGTAGTAGTACATGTAGGAGATCAGAATAAATTAGGTATTGTTGCACGATATTGTTGCTATAAGATCATATTAATAGGAAACATAGTAGACGGGGTCTTCTATTTCTTCAATAATGTATGATCTTTCACAAATTGCAAGTTGAAGCAAATTCTATGAACCCCATGACCATAGGCCCCGATGAATTTGAAATATCCGAGTCGGAGACGAGTTCAATCATGAGTTTCTTTAGGCAGGTAGACTGTCATTGATACTCAAAGCTTATTTTGAGAGCTTACCACATGGTGCTCAGAGATTCCACCATCAAATATTTAAAAAATATGATCATGATGGACCGAGACAAATCTCATCGTCTAGTGGGACATCTCTTCCATTGGGAGTTTGAAATGCCGCTATCATTTCACGAGACACATGGTTGGCCTCAACATCCCTAGTCTATGTATGCTAGTAGTGACCGCCGAGAGCAAAGTCATTGAATTATGGTCATGTTGGCTTACATGGGGCTTAAACCATAGACTTGATCAATTTACTTGTGAGTAAATTAAAATTCATCATGGTAATGTTGTAATAAATTTGCAAAAAATTGTAAACTCAAGTAAATACCGGAGTTGTTTAATGTAGACCTCAAACATCTATCATAACACTTTGGAGATAATCACCATTTTTAGGGAGTACATCTTGCAGCACTAAGAAGCATAATCTGACTGAAGTCAGTAGATGCCTTTATCTTAGTACCTTATGTTATGATTTAATTTAAATATATGAGAGAGCACATTGAAGGTAGTCATAATGTCGAAGTTGACAAAATGTAGACCTCACAATAATTGTGGATAATCTGCATATAATGCAGTAGATGCCACATTACCTTGTGATCCCATATATAAATTTGAGATAGTCACTTCACAAGTTTTGCATATCAATTCAATTCGAATTAAGTCAACTTTGTGCTTCTAAGGCATTTTTGGACTTAATTGATGGCGAGTTTGATATTTAATTTTGCAAGAAAAATGAATCTCAATTGCAAAAAAATATTATTGTACCATTGTACGGAGTATATGTTATAGGGATTGCAAATTGCAAACACATTGAACATATAATCATTTATAGACACAATATGGTCTAAACTTCCATATACAATATAATTGAGTACATTACACAGATATAGGAGGTCTAAAACATGACAAGTACTTACAGTACTAGTAGTTGGACCTATCTGAGAACTAAAACATGACAAGTACTAAAATTGTACTAGTACTAGTAGACTAATATGCTAAGTGCTAATGAATACGAGCTACTAAAGCAAATATAGTAATGTAAGATTACGGTGGCCAGAATCGCATGCACATGGGCCTAGTTAAATACGGAGTACTAGTATCCTACTAGCTTGGACCAGCCTGTCCGACCGAAGAGATAAGGAGAGTGGCCAGGAAAAATTCCCCAGTAGCTTCCATCCCCAATCCACGGGAGGCAGGCGAGACCCTCACGGCCGGCCGGCCGCATCACCGGCGACGGATGAGGGACCAGGTGCTCCGTCGTCTCCATCGAGGAGACCGTGGCAGGAAGCCACGCCATTGGAGACACAGTTTGCGAGTCCCAGCGTGGCCGGGCTCCATGTGCTGGCGCGGCAGCAGAGTAGCATTCCCAGTTGGGAACTCTGATATTCCTCCACGAATCTGACTGCTACCGCCAGATTCACTGTAATATTTTGTGTACACACGGTTACAGTTTAATTGGCAGGAAACTGGAATTATTTGTACTAGAAGACTGTGCAGGTAGCAGTCAGATTCGTGGAGGAATTTCAAAGTTTCTTTCCATCCGTATCTACTGACATGTTTTATTGTAAGGTTCAAATGAATCTTGCACTAAAACATGTCTAGATATGGATGGAAAGAGAAATGCTAAAAAGGCTTACATTATGGAACGGAGGGAGTAGATATGAAGCATTACAAATCTCAATCAGTCTCAGGTCAAAGAATTTCTGCATCTGCGACCCAACCTGTGTACAGTCATGTAAGCGGATGGATATCCTGATAGGCACAACACCATCATGTCGAACGGATGTAATCCTCCGTCTCAAAAAGATGTCACAAATTTGTCAAAATTTGGATATATCTATATACTAAATAGTGTCTACGTATATTTAAATTTGGACAAATCTATGACATCTTTTTTGAGACAAAGAAAGTAGATTGGATATGATTCTATCCCATACAAACCACGTCCTGACTAGATTAGCTCGCCCAGCATGCTGCTTTGTGGCGTAGCTTAGAGACTGCAGTGTCGTGTGTTTCGGTCTGCCCTACAGTTGCCCGCTATTTGTCTCAAGGAAAAAGTAGATCACTGCTGGATGATGAGTCAACTAACACATTAGGCCCGCTGTTTCAAATCACAGCTGAGAAGAACACACAGAAATATATAAGTTCAGATGGTACTTGGGTCCAACCATGTACAGAAGCAAGATTGAAATCCAACTTCAAATGACACATGGGGAGGCATAAATTCCCTAGATTAAGTGCTTGAAAGCGTCTTGCTACATCAGAAATTAAGCTAGACTGCAGCACGATGAGTTATTCCTCCAGATAACACATAAACACTGCCGACCACACCTGATGCAACGTGACAGACTCGGTGAGAAAGCGAAGCACCCATCCCTTCACCTGGAGAAACAAACTCATCATCAGCTCAGCCACATTCAGAAGAGCTCGTTAACACATAGCATATCCCTAGGACGACCTAGACCCTATATCTCCTACGAATGCTGATGACAAGTTGACAACAAATAAATCCTTGAAGCATTTTGACACTACTGAAGTACTAAATTACTAACTTTTTTAGGACTTCTACCACCGGAGCTCCGATTTCTCCACAAGCTGAAGGCAAAAGGAAGGGGGCAATATATTGCTTTGAGCTTATATACTATGAAACAACTAAACCAAGGGAAAACTCTAGGCGTGTCCAGATAGGCACTCATAAGTAATCACAACACCAGCACCAGATTCAACATTTTGATCATCTAGATATCACTTACAATCTAAAAAGGAGCCATTTATCTCGGCATCAACATCATTTTAATGTTTTCTGTGCTACAGTCAAATATATATTCCATTGCACCAATATTTTGAAAAGATACCACGTCTAGCAATTTATAATTGCTCACACACAATTAGCATGTTGGGTACTAGGTAATTGACATGAATGTGTAAATACTGAAATCCATAGGTAGAGGTTGAACAGCGACAGCAAGAAGGAGCATTCGTGCTAGAAGGAAGGTGCACAGCCAAGGGGAAAGTTGCTACAGAGGGAAGTACTTTGCATTAAGTTTTCTTGGTTAAAAACGGAAAGCTAATTCTTCTGCTATTAAAACTCAGTTTGTGGTTGCTTTTTTTTAGATCCAGTTTGCAGTTGATGGGAAAGTAGTTTGTTGCCTTGTGGGTGAATGCTACCCGTGTGGGCAGATATATATTGTTCCATTAGAAAAACATACAGTCTAGAATTCAGAATTTCAGATCACACAAACTATATCAACAAGATATTCTTACCTGTTGAGCTATTTCAGTACATTAGCACATCCAACCAGATAGTCATATGTGCAGCATTTCAGCTCCATTTAATCCACCAGCAATGGCTATGCCTAGAAGCATAATAGGTCATGCAATTAATAACAGTTCCGAAGAAAAGACAAATGTACAAAAAGGGGTAACACTGAGTCAATTACACGGATATGCTAACAAATATTACTTGTGAGAAAAATAACTCACTCTGTATAGATTATTTATAGCTCACTTTTGATGCTATTACTAGCAATAGACAAACAAATATACGCATCTGCTGTAAAATGTAAGGAATAATCCTGAGAGCAGTATACTTAGATATTTAATCATTAGGAATTTTAGCTGATAAGAACCAAGAAATGGTATATAATGTATCTCATGAAAAATCATCCCCCGTCATGTCAAGCATACAAGATTAAAACATCACAAAACTAATGAATTCTAACCAAAAAAAGTGACCCTGGGTGTTCACTTCTAAACTAGAGCCCCACAAACAAGAAATGCAATTTATTTATGTGCACTACAAATGTACTAGTCACCTACAGGAGAGGTCATCAACAAGTGAAAAATACACAAATATGTAGAAACGATGGATTCAACACAACTTGTTATTATGGAGTTGAGATTAAAAACAGCACCAAAACAAATAAACATATTGGGATGAAAGAATAAAACTAGCTTTGAGTTGCCAACTGAATTACTCATTTGACATTTCATCTGGTATCTAAAAAGGAGAGTGATGAAAGCTATATTTAATGATTAAATGCATATACAAAAGAATACTGCTATAAGCTCGTTTATCTAGCAAAGGATAAATTTATAAGTTGAAATTTTCAGCGAACACATAAAAATCAGAAAGAAGGTATTCAAGCAATCATGTACAAAATGTAACCAGATTAAGTTATGCCTACATTATAAGTTCTAAGGATGAGCAATCAACTGGTGTGTAGAAACTCTTGAAAAGATAATAGTAACTGAGACGATGGGTTTCATAAAGTTTCTTGGACTGCATCAACTTAAGTTGAACACCATAGACATTGCCGCTAGCACGTAAAAAAATTGTATCTGTATCCTCATCATACCCCAGCAGCCATACCATCTGTCCCCAATTCTTAGGAGGGAGTCCAGGAATGCTATGCATCTCAATGGTCTTCCACGGCACCCATGCAGCAACACCATGAGCACTGACGCTCCTCTGCCAGAATCGGAAGCGAGGGTAACACAATTCGGCTAGGCCAATAACACCATCCTCAGCCTCAATGATCTGACAGTTTTGTTCATGGTCGATATTATTTGTAACGGGAGGCACCCCGGTCACAGTTAGACTGTTCTCATCCAAATCAAACTCAATTATGCTATCAAATGGGGAGAACCAGTAAAGGCAATCACCAACCAGGACCACAGGTTTATCAGAAATCAGACATGTAGCCTCTGTTGAGATGAGATTGCCCCATAGGCCAGTCTCCGAGGAGTAAACACAGGCGAGGGGTCGATAATCGGGACTGTGGATGGACACCAAGACCACCTTGAAGGGGCTCGAGTGGCAGCCGCCGTGCACGTGGTCAGCGTCAGCAGCAGCGCAGAGCACCGCCCCACGGAGGACGCCCTTCCCGAGCTCCGGCGGAATGGCCACGCGGCGCTGCACGCGGGTGATGGGGTCGAACACAACGACCTCTTCCCCGTTGATGTCTTGGAGGAGGACGCGTCCATGGCGGCAATCGAGCAGTCTGCAGCACCAGCAGCTGCTGCTGCGTCCAAGATCAAAACGCTGAGTAGGAATGCGGTCCGGGCTGTCCAGGACAGGGGTGAACTGCTTGCTGTGATGAAAGAAACCGAGGAGGGTCGGCTTCCGGTGGCGTGCATAGAACTGGCGGTGGAACTTGGGGTCGGTGACGAGGCGCCGCCAGCGCCTGCAGACGGCGGAGGCGCGCATGAGGGAGGAGGGCTGCGGCGGGAGGCGGAGGAGGATCTCCCGCATCATATCGTCGTCGTCCGGCAGGGAGGCAGCAGCAGCCGCCGCCGCGGCGGGCGAGGTGCCGGTGCGGCGGGTCACTCCCGCGCCCTCCTCTCTCGCGTGGATCTCGGGATGGGGGCGCGGGCTGCGGCGGCAGGTCACTCCGGCACCGTCCGCACTAGGCTGGATTTGGGGATATGGAGACGGCGGGCCAATCCGGGGCCCTGCTCACTGGTGTGGATTTGGGGATGGAGGCGCGTGCTACGGCGGGGTGCCATTCGGGTTCCTTCCGCACTGGCGTTCTCCTCGCTGGAGTGGATTTGGGCGCGGGCTGCGGCGGCTCGTCGGAGGCGCCGCCGCGACATAGAGGGCACAGGGGAAGGAGCCTCGCGGGCGGGTGAGTGGAGTTTCCTTATTTCTTTGATAAAAAACAATATTCATACATCCTTTTGGGACGGAGGGAGTACTAGTATAGAAATTACGTGAGATTTTAGCGCACTTGTATTAGTGTCAGGATTTGCTCACAAATAGTAATGGGAAGCGTTTGTTGAGTGTTCTAGCATTACTAAGAAGGATTACGACTTCCGACGAAGATTGCTGGTGGAGAATAAAACTTGTCCCTTCACTTTAAAAGGTAGTATAGTCATTTTCCTTCAGAAAAATAATAGTGTGTCTCGAATAAGTCATGGCGGCGAGGTAAAATCAGATTACTGTTGGTGCAGTATCTGCTCAACGGGGGTTCTATATATATGAACGACGCCGAGCAGTGTCAATTTGATGTTTTCATCTTACATTTTTTTTTAAATGGAGGTTCTACTTCCGACCTCTCCATCGAAGCAATGCACATTGTCTTTTTTATTAATTCTTCAACAAAGTCTTACAAAGTAATACATCAATAAGTTTGAACCCATCTATCTGGCAACATCTGTCGCTACTCCTACCAGTTGATGAAGGGGTGGACATGATCGGGGCCGTCTGCCCAAACCTCACACCAACACACATAATCCAACCGGAGGCCTCAACCAAGCCGCCCGACGACGGGTCGGGAGCACAAACCGGACCATCGGTCTATCAGCGGGCACCACTTCACCCGCTCGAGAATCCGCCGCCACCATCTTCCGCCAAACTATCTTCAGAACAAGTATCAACACATTGACCTTGCTAGGCCTGCCGTCGATGCCGCCATGACGCCGGACAACGCCACCTCCATGAGCACGTCCATTGTCACAACGCCGACCACCGAGACCCCGCTGCACCATGCCGCCGAGACTCGTTGTTGTAGATGGTATATGACACGCCGCTCCACCTGGCTCTTCACGCGAGAAACACGCGGAGACCGACGCCCGGCCACCAAGCCATCCACACGTCCGTCCAGCCGATGAATGTCTCCAAAGATGATGCCTCCACGAGGGTGATAACGTAGACGTCGCCATCATCCGATCCAGGAGCCACCCATAAGGCCTCCAAATAGGGTTGCGACACCCACGAGAGCAGTCGTCAATGGTGACCTCCCCCCGATCTGAGGTTTCCCCCGGAAACAATGGAGCTAGAAGACGCCCCCACCCATTGCCTCCAAAGAGGAATATGACACCCACGGGCGCCGCCGTCGATGGTGGCATCCTCACTCGTTTCAGAAGCTGGACCACCGTATGCTCCTCACCGTGGACCGCCGCACCCCATGATCCAAGCGATCCGCCGCCACGCGGCAGCACCACCAGTGGCCAGATCTCTTTGCAGCGATGATGAAGACACCCATAGGTGGAGGAGGCCACATCGCTGCGTGACCGGCGTCATGGCTACGCATACGTCGTCCCGAGGCACCCGCTCAAGATCCACCATCGCAGCCACGCCTCTGAGCCGCAGCGGAGGGACACCCCGCCGCCGCCATCATCCTCCCACATGAGCTTTGCCCGGCTGGGATCTGGCGGCGGTAGGAGGGGAGATGGGGAGGGCGGCGTCTAGGGTTAGGGAGATGTGCGAGTATGCTTTTGGACCTCTAATATCTTTGTTACATGGGAAATATTTAGAGCAATAAGAAAAAATCATTGCTCTCATACATCATGCAAGAGATGAAACGGGTAATTTTGCGGATATAAGTGACACCCTGGCATTCAACACTAGTTTTGTTAGTGTCTTGGTATCACCAAGTTGCACCGGCTATGATTAGACCGACAAGTACAACTAATGGTAACCGAATTCTCGATCGTTTCCAAGCCTAGTGGTCTACCATAGGTAGTTGACTTTGCGGATAGTGGGAAATGTTTTGTCTACCCAAAATACACCAAATTGTTCTTGAACGAGAAAAGGTTTATATAGCATCCCAACTAAAGAGTAGACGCGTCTGTATTATGCAGATTGACGCTGGTGGTCGGAAGAAGTAAGCCTAGATCACTTGGCTAGTGGAGTGTATGTACAACCCAGCCACCCAGATTCAAGTCCTCACATGCGCGAACAAACACTCGCTATGGAAGCTCTCTCACTGAGTTCCTTAAAAAAACGTTGGTGGCCGCCATCAAAGTCATTAAGATTGAGTATAGTTGATCCGTCCTTCTCAACCACACTTGGTCAGGACTCAATAAGCTCATAGTCATGAAGAGTTGAAACAACATGATGTGTAAATGTGTGCAACTCGCTCATATTTAAGTATTTAACTAATCTAAATGTACTAAGAACTAGACACTCATTTTTTTCATGAGGAAGGGTAATTCTTTTTAGACATAAGGCCACAGCCTAGCGTTAGATTAATGATGCCAATGACGGAAGATACAAAGTGCTGAAACCAGTTTACAAACATCTCTACACACACAAACAGAAGATCAAGATAAAGGCTTGTACAAGGAAACCAGTGAAAGCAGAGCTACAAGTAGGCTGGGTCGGTGAAAACATGAAGCCGGAACAGACAACAATTAAAGGATCGAAGACGCCGAAGAGTTGGTACACATCCAGACCGATAGAGCAGCGCCGCCCGGTCCAGTCTCCTTCGCCAAAGGGACCCCTATCCTTGTCAGACAAGTGACACCGGTGTCAGCTCAAGCCGACGCACCGACAAGCATTGCACCCAGCTGAGATGAGCCAAATCAAATAAGCACACTTTACCATCGACAAATATGGCCACCACCCACCACTGAACGAGAGACAAACCATGGACTCCAAAAGGTGGCGCCTTCATAGCACCGCAGTTCTGCTTTCGCTCGATCCAAAGGGATCTAGGATTTTCACTCGGAGCATGGCGGGATCGTCGTGACATCGCCTTTAAGAAGATAACGACACCCACATGCGTCGTCGTCATCGGCCTAGGCAGCGTCTGGCAGGTTTTCACCCCGACAAGACACCCCATCTCTAGATCCTAGTATGGCCGGTTGTCGAGATGGCTACCGAACCACATCCACCATTGTCACTCACCAGTCATCACGACCATGAACACCAGACAGCACCAGAGGCACGAACCCTGTCTCGGTGTCGCGAGTTCCACCTCCTGGGGCTGCCGCTCCGGCATCCAACCTCCACGCACATCCCAACCAATCCAGATGAGACAAACACAACAGCTACTGGGGGCAGAACTCGACCACCGCGGCCACATGACACCACGATGTCGATCTGGCCGACAGAAGTAGCAACCACCAAATCCAGCCCGGATCCGGTGGACATCCCCCGCGGTGGAGCACCCGGCTCCAGATCCAGCATGAACAGAGGCAGCCCGTGTCCCAGGCTAGCCCGAGCAGGCACAAGACCCCCTACCTTGGCCCCAAGCTTGGCGGCGCCAACCACGACCACCTCGTTCAGGGGAGCCACGACCATGAGGCTCGACGAAGTCGCCGGCCAGCAGCATGACCGTGGCCGAGTCCACCAGGAGCGTCGCGGGTCTCCATCTTGATGAAGCCACGCGCAGGGAGAAGCCTTTATTAATCTCAAATTGCATTTATTACATTGTTTAGCAGATTTTCCATCAGGAAATCTTGTGGTTCATCTACCCAATTACAATCACTACGAATATCGAAACAAAACTTTGCTAGTAACTCATGAGGAATGCCATAAAGTTAACCTCCCCTATCATTGCTGCTTCGTCCATCCAAGGGCGTGTTTGGTGGCCCACGGACCTAAAGAACGCACTGTTGAATGCAAGATTTGGCCCGCTTGGTCACCTGCCCCGTTCCGTGAGCCTGCACGGGCACGGAACTTAAAGCACTCTGGGCCAGGCACCAGAGGAACGGTCGAATCGGCCGTTTCTCCAGAGCCACCCTCCCGCAAGGCAATATCGGGATCCTAGAGCCGAGCTCGTGCAGGCGGGGGAGATGGCGCGCTGCCTCGCGCGCACGCGCGCGCAGGCGAAAATGGTGGTGGGAGATATTGGGCTCACCGCCCTGGATTTGCCTCCCCAATTTCACCCCTCTCCTCTCACCGTCGAAACTCCCGCCACCATTTCCCCCTTTTCGAGCTTCATCGACGACAACCAGTTAAGCGGCAGCACGTTCTACACCAGTCGGCGGTGGTCAACGGCTGGTGGCGGGGCGCTTTTGCATCGATCTCGGCGAGGAGACAACGGCCGTGGACGCGACGATGCCTATAAGCACACTGCAACACTAGGTCTTTTGCTTCGATCCGTGCTTAGGGTTTGGTGTTCTAGCTTAGATCTGTGCTTATGAGTTGCTGTTCTAGCTTAGATCCATGCTTATGAGTTCGTCATCTACTTTAGATCCGTGGTTTTGACTAGGTCTTGTAGCTTACATACGTGGTGATTGCTAGATTGGTTGTGTTCATGAGCGTAGCTTCGGATGATTAATATTCCTCTCATCCTTGTGTTCGTCCTCGTCGATGTAGGACATGACCACCGAGGAGTTTAGCCAGTCTCTGTTCGAGGGGGAGAGCCAGAACACGACTTTTTCTCTTGTCCCCGACTCTCAGCCGGCTGAGGTGCCTGAGACGCAAGATTTCGAAATGTCCGTGGTGCCTAAGATGGGTTCAGAGATGGTGCTGATACCTAATCTGGTGGATGAGAAAGGTAAAAGGCCAGGTAGTGGTAAGGACAAGAAGAGCAAGATGGGGACGACCATTAAGTGGCCTCCATTATATTTCTCTCCACCTTCATGCTGAACAAGATGTGCGACCTCATCAACTCCGGGGTGAGGACTGAGAAGGGGTTCAAGGAGGTGCATCTAAACACAATTGCCAAGCTGTTTTTTGAGTTCGCTGGCCAGGAGCTTACCTCTACTCAGATCTACAACCACCTGAGGAAGTGGAGAGTGAGGTGGATCAAGGTGTCAAAGCTGAAGGACCTAAGTGGTGCACAATGGGATGAGGAGACTAGCACCATCATCTTGGAGTCGGAGCACTTGAGAGGCCACATTCTGGTTAGCATTGTGCACTTTCTAACTGTCTCACTGTTTAATATTATGCACTTCCTAAATGTGAAACACATATCGCTGTAGGATCACCCCAAGGACGCTGAATTCCTTAATCAGCCCATCCAGAACTACGAGCAAATGCAGACCATCTTGTCCTTCGGTTTAGCCACTGGAAGGCATGCCATGGGGTCCTCTCAGCCTCTACATACGCCTCCTGATGAAGCTGACACGCAGGATGAGGATACCGTCATCCTTGATGGTCCTCCTGGTGACTACTGAGGCACCAAGGCTGGTGATCCTGCACCGAAGCCAGCTGAGAGAGGGGAGAAGAAGAGGAAGATGGGTGCCTTGGTGGATGAGGAGTTGCTCATCTTCACCAGCATGACTGAGGCCGTGAGGTGGATGAGAAGAAGAGGGGTGCCATCAGGGAGAGTGTGCCTGTGGACGTGCACCCAGGCCTCTATGAGGCTGTCATGTCCACAAAGGGCACATATAGTGAATCAACCAAGATGGTGGCTCTTAGCCACCTCCTCGACAACAAGGCGCAAGGCACTGGCTTCGTTCTCATGGCCGAGGACCACCGTCTGCTCTGGCTTCACACCTTCCTCACCAAGCACTACTACCACCGTCCTCACCAAGCACTACTACCAGTAGTGTTTGGTAATTGACAAGATCATGACACAAACCCAATTTAGCTATGACAAAAAGGACATGATAATATTTATGGAGGCATCACGACAAGTAACAAAGACCGTTGAGTCCAACTGCGTCTTTGTCTAAAAAGTCCACCGTGGGATCGCTATCCAGCCTGCCACCCAACGGTATTAAGTTGCAAGCAACAGGCAATTGTATTGAGTAAAGTGCAAGAAGTAAGCAATACTAATATCAAAATAGACATTAACACCGCTGTTTTACCCTTAGTAGCAACAGTACACCCTCGCCTTTAAACGTTTCTGTCACTCATGCCCAGGAACAAAAGGGGGCATGAACCCACTATCTAGCATAAATACCCTCTCTTGGAGATACACACAATCACTTGGCCAAAGTAACTACGCACATTGGAGAGCATGCAAGAACATAAATTACTCATATAAGAATCATGCACAATCTGAACATAACTTCATAATCCATCGGATCCCAGCAAACACATCACATAGCATTACAATAATCGATCTTGATCATGTTAGGCAGCTCACAAGATCATAAGACATGAAGCACAAGAGAGAGAGAGACTACCAACTAGCTACTACCATGGACCCGTAGTCCAAGGTGAGACTACTCACAAATCATCCCGGAGGAAGGCATGGCGATGAAGAGCCCTCTGGGATCGATCTCCCCTCCGGCAGAGTGCCGGGATCAGCTTCAGATTGGACCCCGAACTAGGGTTTTCGGTGACGGCGCATCGGGGTCGAGTTTCTGGAAAATAATGGCCGCCTCCACGTTTTTAGGTTTTTTGGGATTTTATAGGCGTCGGAGGGGGCCGAGGAGGTGCCCCATGGGCAAGGCTGGGCCCCACCCGCGGGTGGCCCCCAGGCCGTGGCAGCTGGCCGCCCTCGGCCTGTGGGTGGCCCCCAGGGCTGCCCTTTGGTGTCCTAGTGCCTTCCGTCGAGTAAAAATTCTCCGTAAATTTTTGTCCAATTCCGAGAATATTTCCAAAAGTAAATTTTGTGAAATACAAAAACAGCAAAAACAGGGAACTGGCATTGGGCATCTTGTCAATAGGTTAGTCCGACAAAATGCATAAAAATGATATAAATGACAGTAAAAACATGTGACAATATCACAAAACTAGCATGGATCACTAAAAAATTATAGATACATTTGAGACGTCTCACACCCAGGCCTATATGAGGCTGTTATGTCCGCAAAGGGCACATACAGTGAATCATCCAAGATGGTGGCTCTTAGCCACCTCCTCGACAACAAGGCGCAAGGCACTGTCTTCGTTCTCATGGCCGAGGACCACCGTCTGCTCTGGCTTCACACCTTCCTCACCAAGCACTACTACCAGTAGTGTTTGGTCAGTTGGAGGTGGCGGTGGTGCAAGCATGCTTGATGATGATGATTATGATGATGATATGATGTATATTTTGGGTAGCTAGGACAAAAACTTCTTATAGCTTGTATATTTTGGGTGCTTGAGGTGGTACATAGGCTAACCCCTCACACGACGAACTTGCGGTGGTAGTATTACACCCTTTTTGATGTGGTGGTAGGTTGACACCATAGTAGCTAGGCAACGAACACTTGGGCTGCTTGTAGTGTTGTTGGTAGGTTTGTGATGATCAATGCATGCTTTGCTTATGTTGCTTATGCATGCTTTGCTTATGTTGCTTGTTTTGCAAGTTCTAATGCTGCTGTTTTGTGTTCTAGTGGTATGTGGTCTTCAGAGGAAGGACTCCTGGGATCTACACAATCTGGAACGCTTGCTCGGCTCAGGTGGAGAATTACCCCCAACAATTGCTGCAAAAGGTTCGACACTCTGAAGGAGGCACAACAAGCCTATTACATGTCCAAGGTAGAAGAGACCCCTCTCCAACCTCTCCAAGTCGGAGCAAGTAAAACTGATGAGGGCAAAGGTGGAGGACTCGGTGCTTCTGTTGGCGTGGAAGACGTCATTATCGTCGTCCTGCTTGTGATCGTTGTCTATTTGTGCTTGTTCTAAGTATGCATGATAGTTAAACCCTAGTAGGATGGTAAACTCACCATTTGGCATGCAAGGTAAGCGGAACAAGCAAAATCTGAGAAACCAAACACACTGGTTTATGGCATAAACACGAATTTTGGGCATCCAAACACAAGCACTATGCATTTTTGCTTCTACCGAAACGGGTCTGGTTAGAAAATTGTGGGCAACCAAACCAGTGCACAACTTGGCTCAGGTCGTGTTTTTCCAGGGCCAGGCTGAGTTGGGCCACGAAGACGAGAGGCCTAAAAACGACCCGGATAACCAAACAGGCCCCAAGATGCAAATATAGCTGCAGTTGGAGTGCATCTGCGAATGCTCGGGAGCGACGCTTGGAGGAGTGCATCTGCGAACGGTCGCGCTGCCATTACTCTGTAATTTGTTTCCACACGCTGACTAGTCATCCACACCAGTCAACAGTGGCATGGTAAGCAGCAACTTCTTTACGTGGCCACATCAGTGGCAGAGATAGTTCAGTCAAATTAAACGCGATATACCTACCTGCTAGGCACGGTTGGTCTTTCCACGAGCAGGAAAGTACTCCATGACCGATTTCTGGTGTACACTTCATTAACACCAGAATGGTAATCGAGTTGAGAAATCAAATCAAATGTCAATATACAATGAGCACTACTTCCTAGTAGTCAGTGATAAGAAAACACAGTGGGAACTGGTCCTCCTTTTGTTATATTAATCCATCAACTTTCCAAATTAAGAGCATTTCCGAACATGCTATATATATTTTCAACTGGAATAACTAGAAACAGCTCTGCGTTGCAGAGAGAAGCTGAAAAGATGATGAAGTAAGAAAACTGAGTTTGTCTGTTGTCGAACAAACAATGTTTGTGGCATTGAAATGTTGTGCAGGGTAAATTAAGTCAAGATAAGGGGCTTCAAGATAATAATGTTGTCCCCGTTGGCCATGGCCACGCCTCGCGCGCGCCATCGCCGCCTCCGTCCAGACCGCTACGCGGCTTGTGATACGTAACCCTGGACATGGAAATCCGTAATGAATAAGGATCGAGATTGCTATGGAAAGAGTCAGTTTTCTTCTCTTTTTTTACCGTTTCCATCTCTATCTCGGACTGAGATTGAAGCCAGCCTGCTGTTCGAGTAGAACTCCTCCAGGGGGTTGGCTGGCCAGGTCCTATATGTGTATAAATAAAGGCCACCATAGAGCAGCTTTCTACGTTGTCGGGTTAAAGGTGCCGAAGCAAATCGTGAGATATCGTGCACGAAAGGTGATACGGCATGGCTTCTGCTAAGGAACGAAGAGGATGCATGGAAGAAGCTTTCCCGGAGGATGTCCTCCACGAGGTCTTGTCCCGGGTGTGCAACGTCAAGGACCTCTTTATGTTGGCCATCACATGCCGACGGTGGCTGCGCCGCTTCACCGACCCGGCCTTCCTCCGCGGACTATTGTGTCCTGGCAAGGGCATGGGGCACCGCGCGCGCCTCCTCGGCTTCTTCTTCCAGCAGACGCGCCGCCTCGTCTTTCTGCCGGCACCAGGGTCGCCGCTTGGCCCAACCCTCACCTCCTTCAACCACGACGGCGCCTTCAACTACGCCGAGCCGCTGGCAGCACGCCGTGGCATCGTCCTGATGCAGCTTGTCCCCCGCACCCGGGACACCCACCTCTTGGGCCTCTGCAACCCTATCACCGGCGAGCGCCACCTTCTTCCGCCTCT
Organism: Puccinellia tenuiflora; assembly: GCA_012064385.1. Classification (NCBI taxonomy): domain Eukaryota; kingdom Viridiplantae; phylum Streptophyta; class Magnoliopsida; order Poales; family Poaceae; genus Puccinellia; species Puccinellia tenuiflora. The sequence continues at coordinate 388,070 of QRDG01000124.1, forward strand.
CATGTGCTACGATGATGACCTGGATGGCTACGCCATCATCACAGCCGCCGAGGATGGGTCAGGGCGCTTCGCCTTCTCGCAACTCATCGTCCTCACCAACCCAGCCAGCAAGGCGTATCTCCACTCGTACTCTGCCGCCACGCGCACCTGGAGCGCACACGCCGTGCGCATGGACGGCCCCCTCTTATCGCCGGTGGGTGAGAGGTCCGCCGTCTTTCATCGGGGCACGGCGCACTGGCTGAGGATCGACCGAGTTCATGACCGAAATGATGACGTGTTGTACAAGCTCAGCATGGAGGTGGGCACACTACGCGTCTCCCTGACAAAGCTCCCGGTCCGTGTTGGAGGCTCGCCGCTACTCTGCGTCAGCCGAGACGGCGAGCTTTGTGTCACGTGCGTGTATCTCGAGCACATCACTATCTGGACGCAGCAAGGCGTGACGTGGCTCCGCACGGCTGTGATCAGAATTCCAACGGCGGTGCCAAACCCGAAGTATACCTCGCGATTGCAACCCTGCGAGAAGTGGTTCAACTTCAATAGGGGATCAATGCTGGTGCTGTACAGGAGCAGCAGTGTCTTCGTCCTCGATCTCGACAAGAAGGTGATGGAAAAGATCATGGACGACGATTGTGTGTTGCCCCGATTCAGTCCTTGCCTGAATGAGACGAAATCACTGGCGTACGAGATGGACTTGGTGGACTTCTTTCTGCTCCAGCTTGGTGGTCTATGTAGAGAATAATAATTAGTAATTACACATGTTATACATGTGGAAAGAAAAGACCATGTTTTAGTGTTTTAGACCCACAACTACCCCATGGATCATGAAGCCAGTACACATGTCCATCTCCAGTTTAACTAACGCTGACATATATTAGAATGACATGAGTTCACTCAACTTTGCAAGAAAAAAAACAAAAACTACAAATTTCAGTTTATTTGGTTTTGTTTTTTCGGTTCATCTCCTTTTGGTTTTATCGAATTCATGTGTAACTCGTGCGTAAGTGATGTCTTCCTCTCTTCATGGCGCATGGAATCTGTTTTTGAACAGCAAATCAAAACTTCGCACTTTTAATGTATTAGGGGCTATTTTTTGGCAAAAAACCAAAAGGAAAATATACAATATAGAGTTGCTACAGAGGTAACAACAACCATGACTCAAGAAAACAAAAAGAAACTGAAAGAAAAATGGGTTGACTCCCATAAACGTTTTTCTTTAACGCCTTTTAGCTACGCGCAATGCCAATATTAAGTCTTTTCAAAATCAAGATCATCGTCATCTTCAAGAGTGACAATACCTTTCTTACCATTCTTAGTAGACTTCTCACATAAGCAATCAATATTGGTTATATAGGGTTGAGAACCATCTTTATTCTCCTTTTTGGGCTTGCTTGCTTCGTCGAAAAGATTCCCGGATGAGATCCAAGCAAAATTATGGCGCAAATACCTACGGACTTTAGATTGTTACTACTTTCGTTGTGCTGTACTCTTTCATTGAGAGAACTTTAAAATATTGATGCTCGAGGACCCGGAAACCGACATCTACAACGCGACGATGGCGCTGCTCTGCCAGATCACTTGGCCGACGGCATGCTAGTGAACACGTTCAAGTCACTGGAGGCCCGGGCTGTGGCTGCTCTCGGGGATCCTCGGTGCGTGCTCGACAGGGTATTGCCTGCGTCGGGCTATTTCTCGATAGCTTCGGCGGCGACGTGGCCAGAGAGCCGCGGCACGAGTGCCTCGCCTGGCTAGACAGCCAGTCGGACTGCGGTGTCGTGTTTCTCTGCTTCGGGAGCGTAGGCGCAGCGAACCATTCGGAGGAGCAGCTCAGGGAGATCGCCGTCGGCCTCGACATGTCTGGGCATCACGGGTGAATAGCCCCTGTGCGACGCTTTTCATCGCTATTGGATTTGAAGCGACGTTTTTCCTGGAAATAGCTCGCATGCGACGCTGTTTTGGTTGGAAATAGCTCAGGGCCACAATAGCCATATAACGGCCGTTAAGGACACAGTTAGGTTAGATGAGACAGTTGATTAAAACATGATGGTCCTAATTAGTATCAGGTGCTAACCCAGACAAACCAACCGCTTTCCCACCCAGCGCGCGCGTGACCTTCTCTGGCGGCGGCGGCGGAGCTCACCTTTCCTTCTCGACGGCGGCGGTAGCGGAACTTTTTCAGAGGGCGGCAGCGCTTTCGTTCTACGGCGGACGTGGTGAGTGCCATTCGAGCGCTTCCGACCGAGCGCGCGCGTGACATTCTTTGTCGGCACCGGCGGCGGCGGGGAAACGTTCTCGACGGCGGGGGTGGCAGCAGAACTTTTTCAGAGGGCGGCGGCGCTTTCGTTCTACGGCGGACGTGGTGAGTGCCATTCGAAACCCTAATTCCTCTCCCATCATTGTCACATTAGATCTGAGGGCGCCCTTTTGAGCGTAGATTGTGGATGGCGGCGAGATGGAACCGGGAGAGGGGACAAGTAATGGGTAATTTCCCGAGACTTGAAACTTAATTTCAATTCTATTTGCTTACTACCTCGACTTCTAGCTCACCTTGGTCGCCAAAAAACAGGGGACATGGTAAATTCAAATTTTCGATCAAATTCTTTCCCTCCAAGGCAGTGTTGCTTGATGGCAGCATGCGGATGATTGAGAGAGACACGATGGTTGAATGGGATATACCTTTTGAAGAATTTGATCCCCAAGACCTAGAATTGAAGGAAGAGGAGGCCGTGAGGAATGTGGTGGAAAAAAATGGGGAGAGAGTGTGATTTGGGGGCCAGAACAAGAAGTTTCTTTGTTACGGTTCGATGATTGGAAACAGGAGTATGTTAGGATTGAGACAGGGGAAGAAATGGTAGAAGAAATCGATCGGCGAGACGGCTGGACAATCAAAAGTGTTCTTTTTTGGCAGAGCTCGTAGCTCTGAACCCTGCATCTAGGGTTGGATATGTGGCATCGAAGTTGGCTTGCCAGATTGCTGAGGATGATTGGTCTGCACAAAGGCAGATAGGGCCTTTAGTTACTGAATTGGCAGTGTTAAGAGCGGAGGCAGATGAAGAAGAGGCAGTTGATAATGTTGAGGAGGTTGTATGTATCGATTGGAATACAGTTGAGATTAATGAACCGACAGATTTGGTCATTGATCCATTGTCTGACATTGAAATGGCATCTATGTTTGGTATTCCTGTAGATGAGCAAGACAAGGAAAAGGAGAAAGAAGATGCTGCAGATGATGGTAACAGACGGTCAAGGACTGCAAATACAGATGCTAATGCTGATTTTGAAATAGATTCAGAGTTGATGCAGAATGCTGCAGTTGATGTGGGTGATGGCCATGATGAAGAGCTTGTATGTGTTTATGACAAAGAAAATCCAGTTATTGAAGTAGGTAAATTGTTTCCAAGCATGGATGAGTTTAGGATGTGTTTCAGGACTTATGCAATCAAACATGAGTTTGAAACCAAGACTTTGTGGACAGATACAAAGAAATTCTATGCCAAGTGCAAAGGTTATGATGGTGGTGCCATGCCATGCAAGTGGTATATATCAGCTAGACGTCAAGCTGATGGAAGGACAGTAAGAGTGAATCAAATTCCAGAAGCACATACTTGTATGACAACTTCACAACAAGTTACAAAAATGACATCCCAACTTTGGGTGGCAGAAAAAATCACTCCTATTTTATCCAAGAAACCAAACACGACTGCAAAGAAACTGAAAGTAGACCTGGAAAAGGATTACCCAATCCAGCTGCAATATACGACAGTGTGGAAGGCAAAGCAAAGAGTAATGAAAAGATTATTTGGTGATTGGGCAAAGACCTTTAGAATGCTTTATAACTTCAAAGCAGAAGTGGATAAAAGGTGTCCAGGAACTGTTGTTGAGATAGACACTGAGGTGACACCAGATGGGAAAGTGTTCTTCTCCAAATTCTTCATGGCTTTAAAGCCTTGCATTGATGGCTTCAAAGCAGGATGCCGTCCATATTTGAGTATAGATTCATCATTTTTGACTGGCAAGTGGAATGGTCAACTTGCAGCTTGCAATGCTCTAGATGGACACAATTGGACGTACCCTGTAGCTATTGGCTTGTTTCAGTCTGAGTCAGAAGCTTCATGGACATGGTTCATGCTGAAGTTGAAAAGTAGCATTGGTCCAGTGTTCCCTTTGGCAATCCACACTGACGCATGTAAAGGGCTAGAAAATGCAGTGAAGAATATTTTCCCACATTGTGAGCAGAGGGAGTGCTTTGGTCATATGTGGATGAATGTGATAAAAAAATTCAGAGGAGATGCATTTGGCCGCTTGTGGCCAGCAGCAAGAGCATACAAGGTTAGTGCTTGGGAGTATCATATGAATAAGATAAAAGAAGCATGCACTGAGTTTGGCCCTTGGATGGACACATACCATTCTCTTTTGTGGTACAGGTCAGGATTTAACACTGCCATCAAGTGTGATCAGATCAACAACAATTTGGCAGAAAGTTTTAACAACAAGATAAAGGATTTCAAGGACTTGCCTGTCCATGACATGGTTGACCAAATTAGGATCATGATCATGAAGTGGTGGGAATTGAGAGCAAAGATTGGTGATAAGCTGCAAGGGCAGGATAAACTGCCTGCTGTGGTGCAGCAGGTAATCAACAGGAGCAGAGGGCTTGCACATTTGTTAGTTGTGAAATCCTCATTGCATTCTGGTGAAGTTAAAGATACAAAGACTACCAGAAGGCATGTTGTTGACACTGAAAAGAAAGAGTGCAGCTGCCTTGAGTGGCAACACACTGGAAAACCTTGTGAACATGCCGTCATTTTCTTGGCATCCAAACCCAAGCTAAATATGCACCCATATTTGCATGAATATTACTCAGTTGAAAAATTCAGAGCTGCATATGCACATCCAATTCCACCACTTACAGATCAGTCTCAGTGGCCTGAAGAGGACATAGAATTCTCCTTGTGCGCTCCTTTGACGAGAAGGAAGGCTGGCAGGCCGAAACAGAGTAGATTCAAGCCTTGGTTTGAAAAAGGTGGGAGCAGTAAGAAGGGGAAGAAAGACGCCAAGCCAAAGAGGCCCCAAAAAGGTAACAAAAATAGATGCAAGCGTTGTGAAGAACTTGGACACCGAGCTGGATCCATCAAGTGTAGATACACCGATCCAAAGGGGACTGTCAGGAAGAAACGTGTGTTTCAGCCCCTTGAAACTGAACCTCTTTGTCCAGCCAAAAAGGCCAGAATTGGAGGGTGTAGAAAGAAGAGGAGTGTGCAGACTGTGTTCGGCTCTGTCGATGTTGCAGTGCCTGTGCAACCTGGAGATGTGCAACCTGAAGCTATTTTGGAGGAAGTTGAAGCTGTTCTGGACCAAGTTGAAACTGAAGATGTTCTGGAAACTGAAGCTGAAACTGAAGTTGAAGCTGTTCTGGACCAAGTGCAAACTGAAGCAGCTTTGGATCAAGTTTTCCAGCCTGAAATTCCCCCTCGAAGGCCTAGTGAAGGAGATGCAAAGAAAACAAGGAGCATGAATGATCTTCTTGATATAGAAGCAAAAACAAGCAAAAGCAAGCCGAAGCCGAAGAAGAAGAAATCAAATGCTAAGAAAAAGTGATGTATTGCTACTCGAATTTGATTCTTGAACACTTGTGTGATTTGTAATAATGCTACTTTGATTCGTGAAAACTTGTGTGATTTGTAATAATGCTAAACTAGAATTTGAGTTTGAAATTCAAATTTGTACCTTTTCTATGTTTGTTTGAGCTTCCTACGCTGTCTGTAATGTACAACACCTCCCATGGTTGCCCTGATCTCTTTTGTGAGACACAACTCATCGTCGTCGAAAACGTGTTAGAAATGGCCTCCAAAGCTAGGGGAAACGACCCCATTTCTATCAACTTTTTTTTTCGACATTGTCCAAATCACCTAGATATTATTCAATAGGTAGTATGTGACATTATAAGACAATGTGCACTGGTTTTCCATTTTTTTGATTTTTTTTGAATTTTTGTTGCTCATTTTAAATTCGGTCAAACCCTAAGTTTGACCAGCATTTAAACAAGTTCTGCACACAAAAATGGAAAAGTAAGCCTGGATCCTTCTTAGTCACACCAAAATGAACATTTGGTGGGGTTTTGGACAACTTCATTCCCAAAACCTTAAACCACTTGTCTTCAACCTTGACTTCATATGGCAGAGTTGTGCCGATATCACATCTTATGCATGAACAGAAAGCCTGAATGTATATATACCGTGTTTATAAGATCCAATAGGTAGTATGTGACATTATAAGACAATGTGCACTGGTTTTCCATTTTTTTGATTTTTTTTGAATTTTTGTTGCTCATTTCAAATTCGGTCAAACCCTAAGTTTGACCAGCATTTAAACAAGTTCTGCACACAAAAATGGAAAAGTAAGCCTGGATCCTTCTTAGTCACACCAAAATGAACCTTTGGTGGGGTTTTGGACAACTTCATTCCCAAAACCTTAAACCACTTGTCTTCAACCTTGACTTAATATGGCAGAGTTCTGCCGATATCACATCTTATGCATGAACAGAGAGCCTGAATGTATATATACCTTGTTTATAAGATCCAATAGGTAGTATGTGACATTATAAGACAATGTGCACTGGTTTTCCATTTTTTTGATTTTTTTGAATTTTTGTTGCTCATTTCAAATTCGGTCAAACCCTAAGTTTGACCAGCATTTAAACAAGTTCTGCACACAAAAATGGAAAAGTAAGCCTGGTGAGGTTTTTTGCTGTACCTTTGGTGAGGTTTTTTGCTATACAAGGACCGTTGACTGCCTCCAAATCTCAGTTGACCACCTCGAAAGCTAGGGGAAACGACCCCATTTCTATCCATGCAATGAACTTCAGCCGTCCGATTGTTCCTTTAGAAGGAATCTTAGGCCAGGCTCTGGGCGATCCGTGGGAGGGCTGGTTCCGCTAGCTGATTGGCTAGCCTTTTTTTCAGAGTGTGAGAGAGGATAAGGATGCGTGGAATAGTGCACGAAGATGCACGGGCGCATGCAAGCGCGCGCTGCCGCAGCCCTCGAACACGTCGCAGCCTAGCTATTAATTTTTTAACAGCGTCGCACCCTAGCTATTCACGTTCACGCATCGCACAGAGCATTACTGCACGCGTTGGTCCGTTGCGTGAGACTTTGGACTTGCGTTAATGCACGCATGCAGGGTCACGTCGCATGCGTACTACGAAGCGTAATTTTTTCTACGCTTTCAGACGGCATGTCTTTCACCCGTCGCTTAACTCATCCACCCCAATTAATACGCACGTCTCATCGCAGTCTTTAAATAGAGCCTATCCAACCCATTGCCTCCTCTCATCCCTCTCCAGCCCCATTGCCTCCTCCTTCCTCTAGCAACATGGACAGCCCAATCTCTCTCCCTTCCAGCCCCGAGCCCTACAGCGACGAGGACAACCACCCACAGCCGCTTGGCTGGTGGGAGGCGCCGCCGAGGGATCCTCCGAGGCGTCGGCGTCCCAAAAAACGCCGGCGATCCGTCTTCTCGGAGGGCCCCTTCGTCCACAACCCCACTCCCGACGACGTCGCGAAGATGAACAACCTCTCCGAGAAGGCCCTCCAACAACGCCGTCTAGCCTTCCTGGAGATGCAGGAGAGGGAGGAACTCCCGCCGAGGAGAGGAAGGCGGCGGCCGCCGAGGAGAGGAAGGCGGCGAAGAAGTGGTACCCCGTCCGGGAGGACAGGGCCACGAAGCGGCTCCGGGATGAGAATCTCCGGGCCGCCGGCGGCGGCGAGTAGGTTACGGCCCGCAGACGAAGGGGCGCCAACGGGTAGCGGTTAGGGTTTAGGGCCCTTTATATTTAGGGCTATGAAATGTAATTTTTCTTTTTTTAGTTTAATATATGTAACGTGTAATGTGGGTCGGGCCACTATATATATATATGTAATGTGGATGCAGTTATGGATAATATATGTTATGGATGCCAATGTTTTCTTTGACTCCTTAATGTTCTCAACAAATTCATTTGAATTTTGGGGTAATTTTCAGCAATAGCCAACATACTCTTCTCCCGTCGCTGTGTGTTAACCGCTGGACCGTCGCTGGTCTTGACGCGTGACCTGCAGTCCAACTGACTAGTGGGGCCCCGCGTCCCATCGATGTTGTCACGTCAAAACCCAGCACCGCCCCTCTGCCTGGACTGTGCACGTTTTGTCTAATTAAAGTTCTATAAATATGTCTTAAAATGAACCTATACATTAAAAGCCCTTATTAGTGGGTCCCACGTGTCAATGGTGAAAGAAAAGGGACAAATCTCAACCAAGCGTGGGAATTCAAAACCATGGCCCTTGGTAGCATGCCTTAAAATGTCTTACAAAAGTGAACAGAGTGAGTAAACAAACTAAAATGCTGAAAAATGATAAGTAAATAATAAAAAGAAGAGAGGACATAGGGAGAGGGAGACACATCCTATTTTTATTGGGCCCAACAAGACGTGCAACGGGTCAAATAATAAAAACAAGCATCCTCTAACTATTAGGCCTGGAGTGTGCACATTTTTTTTTTGCCGAAAGATCACATCTTTTGACATTGGGTCTGGCTAGGTTTTACTTGGGCCTGGCCTTTTCGCCTATCCGTTATAGTTTTTTTCTACAAAAGAATGGAACATTTCACACACATTTTTAACGTTTTACAAATTTAACCAAACTAAATAAATGTTGGATTTGTGATGCATATCTGCCAAGTCTTAGCCATACACAAATGGCCCGAGCTAACTGCTACATTAATTACATTGTTACAATGACCAAGGATCAGCAAATAGACAACACACATTTGCAACATTTTAGGAATTGGAACAAACCAAATGAATTTGCATCTGTCATGCATTACTTCCAAGTCTTAGCCATACAGAAATTGTCCAAACTAACTGCAACACTAGTTACATTGTTTAGTGACTAATGATCAGCAAATAAACAACACCAAGAGCAATTGCACATAAATAAAAAACTACAGACATCAGATTGTCCTGCTTCTTCAGATCGACAAGCTTCTTTAGGTGCTTGTTCATCTTCTTCATCTCCTTCACTTCCGCCGCAACCCCATCCGCTTTCCCCACCGGAGCAACCACCGTGGCTGATCCCCACTGCTCGGCCGTCGGCATCGAATTGACCTCCAGGAAGGCGCCCTCCAGTTCAATCCTATTGATGTACTCATCAAGCCACTCGAAATGGTGGCATTTCCGCAGATCCGGCTGAAAACAGAGCAAAATTTCCCCAAATCGGATGAAACCCTAATTCCCAAATCGGATGAAAACCACAAAATTGATGAAAATAAAATGAAATTGGTAGAGGGGAAACTAAGATCTCACCTTCCCTGGCTCTGGTTTGCTCTCGCATTTCACAAACTCGCACCCGACGTTGCCTTTCTCATCGCTCACGGTGGTCAGGCGCTTCAGGGGCGCCGTCCGTGGGCAGTCAGGGCACCGTCCCAGCGGCACTGGACCATAGCGCGGCCACCGGCAGGTTGAAGTGGAGGTCGACATCACCGCCGGCGTTGCAGCGCTTAGAGGATCGCCGGAGAAGAAGGGGGGTAGGAATGGGCGGATGCTCTGTACTGCAACGGTCGAATGAATGCTGGCTCCGGTGCGGGGACGAGATCGTCTCTCTTGTTGCAGCTACGTGTTCTGGGTCCCACGACGTGAGGTGGACAAGCAGTGGGTCCCACGATCTGACGTGGATAAGTTTTGGGTCCCGCTCAGCCCGTGTAGTTTGAATTGATAAGCTGTCTACTGATGTTTAAGAGAAGTGTCGCATTGCAGCTATAAGCCTCCCGTCAGACGTCGCATGCTAGCTATTTCCAGCAAGAACGTCGCTTCTCGTCCATTTCCTTGGAAATATGTCGCACATGGGCTATTCACCCGGGCATCGCTTCCAATGGGTTGTGTGAGCCCCTGGCAGCGAAGATGATCCCCACCGCCGCTACCGGGACCTAGAAGCTCTGCTGCCGGACAGGTTCTTGGAACGGACCGCTGGTCGTGGCCTCGTCGTCGAGATGTGGGTGGACGTGCTCCGCCACATGACAACAAGGGAGTTCGTGATGCACTGTGGGTGGAACTCGGTGTTAGTCGGCGTCACGGCAGGCGTGCCGATGCTTTGCTAGCCGTTGTATGCCGAGCTGAAGTTGAACAAGGTTCTCATGGTGAGGAACTCAGGAACATGGTGATCGGCGTGGAGATGATTGGATGTCAGCAAGGGCTAGTCAAGGCCGCCGAGGTTGAGAGCAAAATAACACTTGTCATCGAGTCCGAGGAGGGCAAGGAGCTCAGCGTGCGGGCGGGGTCGCACAAGTAAGACGCCGCTGCGGCTTGCAACCACAGCGGGTCGTGACGCCTGGCGTTTGCCCAGTTCTTGGCGAACATGGACAACCGGCAGGATCGGACTTGCAGCTAGTGATGCATGAGCTACCTTGGCATAAAGTACATGTTGCCTCCCTAAAGGCTACACTTCCGTGCTTTTCATGTACTGGTGGCTAGGGCCTTTGTGAGTTCGACACCATTTCTAACAAAGCAATGAAAACGGTCTCCTCTGCCATGTGACATCATAATGGTTGGTCCGGGTTGTCGGAAGCGGTGTCAACTAAGGAAATCGTGAGACATTTGGATTCTTGACAAGAACCTACCACCAAAATTGTGATTTTCTGATTTAAATTTTCGTTGACTAGTACATATGCCCGTGCGTTGCAACGGAAAAAAAAAATGAGAATTTCTTTTTAGACACACAGAAAGTATTAGTCCGACTCCGACTCCTAGTGCATTGGTGACGGTGAGTCGGTGACGGGTGTCAGAGGCGAGGAATTTGTAATACATTCAATAAATTTTGTTTGCACTCTTTCTCCGGAATCAATAGTAAATATTATATTTCTATTGTAAAGTTTGTCAGAACATACAAAATTCAATTATTTCAATTGGGTTCAAAGATGCAATCTTATCTTATATATCTTATAAAATATACAAACATATTCAGAAAGTTATTCCACTGTCACTACTCGATCTCTAGTGGAGATACAGTGAGATATTAGAAAAAGAAAATATTGGTGATCCAATTATAGGAACAGAAAGACACTAAGTGGACTCGATCATTTACATGATAGTCAGGTAGTAATCCAAAAGTCAATACATATTTTGTGTAACTTGATCACTTTCTAATAATCAAAAGGAATTTCATCCTTTCCAAATAATTTAATCGACCATGGTGACAAACTGACAATATCGGTAGCTAGCCAACGCTAGCACACAACCCAATAGTACAATCGAATTCATAGATAAATCTTGTTCCAATGGCCAAAACTCTACCTCTTAGCAAAAAAAAAAAAAAATGGCCAAAACTCTACCTGCAGCTAGCAGCATCTAAGCTCTCAATGGACTCGTGTACATAAAAATCGGATCAGACCACGAACAACACACCAATATCTGATACAAATACCATCCCACGCCGATCCCCATCCGTAGAAATAGTCTCCTGTCCATGAACCTAGCCCGGTGCCATGCCCACCGATCGAAATCCCATTCCCCATCCACCAAAAATGAAAAGGCAAGAAATCAATGATCCATCCATGAAAACAAAAATAAAACAGCAACATCCAGCTATCCAATCCATGAACAATCAAAGAGATTGGGGAGGGGAGAGGTGGCGGCGTAAGAGTACATCACTGCTCGTGCAGGGCAAACGAATCCGGCCGTGGCGGAGGAGCGTTACATCCGGAGGGAGCGGCGGTGGCCTTCTTTCCTTTGGACTATAGGTCATGGGCGCACAAAAAAGGAGATGGCGCCTTAGGGCCAGAGCAGAGGGCCAGGGTCCAGGTCGCCAACACGTGGCGGGGGTTGGTGCTGCGCCAGTGACGGTGGAGTCCCCGGCTGGAGGATAAAATGTAGGAAGGTAGACGACGACGGGGAAGAGCCTCGGCGGCGCGGTGCTCCAGCATCAGTGACGAAATCCCTGCTGCATTGGCAACAACGGAGATCCCTGGCTGGATGAGAAAATAAAGGAAGGTTGAGGATGACGGGGAAGAGCATCGGCGGCGCGGTGCTCAAGCGGCAGCGATGCCTATGGGAGGCAATGAGCGCGGTTAGGCACGGCGACTGGCGGCCGGCGGAGTGTCCAATCTATAGTGCGTCCACGTGCATTGACTCAGGCAGAATGGCGAGGCGTTCGGTCGGGAGAGGGGAAATAAAAGCAACCGTTTTTTTCCACTTACGGATGGCAGTGGTGGGTAATATGCGATTTGAGGCGAGGGCAAAACAGTAAAAATCTAGACGGACCAACCGACCGGAAAAAGTCTTACTGCTTTATTATTATTATTATTATTATTATTATTATTATTATTATTATTATTATTACTAGCAAAAATGCCAGTGCGTTGCAACGGGAGAAAAAAACGAATCACAATAATATAGGAAAAAGAAATTATTAGGCAATCAGAATAAGATATTAGAAAATCTAACTACTTTAATGCACTTACACGGTATATAAGATGGTATACTTCAACAGATTTGTTTTAAGTCATAAATATGTCCTTGCGAGATTCAGTCCGTAAACAATCCGTCTGATCACATAGTATGTAAGTCAATCGGAGTAACCATTATGGCTTTTGCTAGAACTCTCTCCTAAAATACAATCAATTGTACCCTGCAGAACGAAACTCGAAACTTATAATTGGTAAAATATCAATTAGCTAAATAAGTAGTAAATAACATACAAAACTCACCATCCTGAAACATCACACTGACTAACTCAGCTTTGTAACTCCAACAGAACGACCTTCAACTGACCGGCTCCCATGAACAACATCTACAGCTGCTTTGAGATTGAACATGTCCAGAACTGCTGCATCATATCTCTTTTGCTTGGAGCCTTCCAAATTCAAACATCTTCGCCAGAGGCAAATAGTATTGGACATTTTTATTATTCAGAAAGAACAAAAACTATGCATGAAACTCTGAAGACTTGCCAGCATACTTAGAATAATCAGCAAGTAAATAAATAGAGAATCTTATATTGTTCATGTTTAAATATGATGCACTCAAATTCAGCAAGTATTATATGTGCAAAACACGTTTACAACTCATGCAAAATTTAGACTTTATCAAGATCAGCAGGTCCAAAAATAACCAAGATCTATATGAATATGAATGAAATGTTTTTAGCAGTACCCATGATACATGTCAAATTAACTATTCATGCCATGTCAAGCATCTCGTCAAGAACTTTTAATCTTCGTATCATTCACTAATTAAAAAAATATGTTTCTAACCATCACGAACTACGATTATTTCCTATTTCTTCCCTTCTTGTCTGTCTTAACTCACTTGGGCTAAGAGCGACAAACATAATCAACACATTTCGAAGAGCGCCTAGCAGATAAAAGAGGAAGGTTTTTAAAGGTAACTAACCACAAGCAGACCATGCTGAAGGTCTTGGTTATAAAATTAGTATCAAAGGATAAATGAATTGTCATGATCTAATTTGCTCTGATTTGCCCACGCCTATTTCAGGACACGATCATCTCCAAGAAAGAAAAATAAACTGACACGATCATATCCAAGATTCAGACACGACATGGTTGTCCACTTGACTATTTTATCTCTTTTGATTTGCGTTCGCAGATAACAGAGAAACACTTCTATGCCATTTTTGTCTCTCCAACGAATTCTCTATGCTACACCACTCAGCTACTACTGAAATTTACATGCGAACTCAACTTATCCATTCATAGCAGAAACCGATAGCCATGTTTCCCTTCGTGTGAGTCGGGCAAAGACTGATCAATCTACGTTACCACATCACACATACCGTCAGCAGTAAGACATACTGTAGTTCGCAACGTTGCTACTCACCTTCAGAATCCACATCTAACGGAAGTCAGAACAGGCACGTTAACATAGTTACTGCATATTCACATACTCATAATGCATAGAAGATAATACTACTCCTAAGTAAAAAGAAAGTTGACGATTAAAGATTTGCAAGCTGGTCGAAATCTAGTAAGGATCCACATCTAACGGAGTTGTGGTCGAAATCTAGTAAGGATCCAGGCCTGGAGGGTTTTGCGTCAACGATTAAAGATTTGCAAACTGGTCTGGGTGCTTGGGGGTACTGCCACTTTCGGTAACTTCAAGAGGAAGCTTGCTAATCTTCGGAAGTCAGAACAGACACGTTAACATAGTTACTGCATATTCACATACTCATAATGCATAGTAGATAATACTACTCCTAAGTAAAAAGAAAGTTGACGATTAAAGATTTGCAAGCTGGTCGAAATCTAGTAAGGATCCACATCTAACGGAGTTGTGGTCGAAATCTAGTAAGGATCCAGGCCTGGAGGGTTTTGCGTCAACGATTAAAGATTTGCAAGCTGGTCTGGGTGCTTGGGGTACTGCCACTTTCGGTAACTTCAAGAAGAAGCTTGCTAATCTTCGGAAGGAGCTGGAAAGAGTGCGGAAAATTCAGTGGGTCGAGGCCCATCTGCCTTAGAAAAGAAATTGATGGAAAGGATAAATGAAGTCCTTTTCCAAGAGGAGATTTGGATAAAACAGAGGTCGCGGGTGAATTGGCTGAAGTCAGGAGACCGAAATTCTGCTTATTTTCACGCGTTTGCGTCTCAGCACAAAAGAATAAATTCGATTACATCTCTGCAGAGGGACGATGGTTCTTTTTGTGATACTCAGGAAGAGATTCAGGAGGAAATTCAGAGTTTTTATTCGAATCTTTACACTTCAGATGGGGTGCCAAATTTCCAGGATCTCTTAAACCTGGTTGGCGAGAAGGTTTCTGTAGATGACCGCATGATGCTTGAAGAGGATTTACTGCTGATGATATCAAAAAGCTCTCTTTCAAATGCATCCTTCAAAATCCCCGGGAATAGATGGTTTCACGGCAGGTTTTTACCAACGTCATTGGGATCTCCTAGGTGGTGAGCTTTGTACGGCTATTCTGGGTTTTCTTAATGGTGGGGATCTTCCAGCTAAGCTAAATGATACATCCATCACTCTTATACCAAAGGTACGACATCCGCAGTCTATTAAACAGTATCGGCCAATCTCTTTATGCAATGTTCTTTACAAAATTGCTACAAAGACGGTTGCTAATAAAATGAGATCAGTTTTGCAAGATGTCATTAGTCCGGAACAGAGTGCTTTTGTTCCTGGAAGACTTATAACAGATAATGTTCTTGTGGCCTTCGAATGCATCCATTCGATGAAAAGAAAGAAAAAGGGAAAGAAGGGTCAGTGTGCGGTCAAATTGGACATGATGAAAACCTATGATCATGTGGAGTGGCCTTTCTTGGAAGCTATGATGTTGAAGCTGGGTTTCCCTCCTCGCCTTGTTCAACTTATTTTGAAATGTGTTTCATCTGTTCAGTTCTCTGTCAAATTAAATGGTAGGCTCCTTGAGCCTTTTTCTCCTACTCGTGGAATTCGGTAGGGGGACCCAATCTCGCCATACCTCTTCCTGTTTTGTGGAGAAGGTTTGACGGCTCTTTTGAATTATTACAATGGTGGAGTCATTGATAGAGGTGTCAAAGTCTGTTCTCGGGCACCATGGATATCTCACCTTCTTTTTGCTGATGATAGTCTTATCTTCATTAATGCAAATGGGCAAAGTGCTCGTCGGTTAGATGACATATTACAGATTTATAATGAGGCGACGGGTCAGAGAGTTAATAGAGATAAAAGTGCAATTTTCTTCACACCGTGTACTCCGGAGGAGCATCGCCAGGAATTTAAAGCTACTATGAATATTCAGGTGGAAGCCTTCAGTGAAAGATACCTGGGTCTTCCCACAGCTATTGGTAGGCTAACAAGCGAAGCTTTTGAGTATATAGTTGAAAGTGGAAGAAGTAAAATGAATGGATGGGCTGAGAAAAATCTTTCCTACCCGGGGAAGGAGATTCTTTTGAAAGCAGTGATCCAAGCTAAACCAACATTTAGTATGAGTTGTTTTCTTCTCTCCAAAGGTACGTGTAAGAAAATTACATCTCCCATGGCGAAATTTTGGTGGAGTGCAAATTTGGATAAGCGTTTAATGCATTGGATAGCCTGGGATAAGTTGGTTGTTCCAAAGGAGCAAGGGGGCATGGGATTTCGAGACATGCATAAATTTAATATTGCCCTTCTTGGAAAATAGGCGTGGAGGTTGGTGATAAATCCAAACTCGCTTTGTGCTCAAGTGCTTTTAAGCCGATATTCTCACAACCAGAATTTTATGGAAGCGGTGGCGCCGAAGACGGCTTCAGTCACTTGGCGTGCAATTTTGGCGGGAAGAGAAGCTTTGAATGCAGGTTTAATTAAAAGAGTGGGCTCTGGAGAAACTATATCTATTTGGAATGATGATTGGATTCAGAGGCCTTTCTCGAAGCGGCCCATGGGCCGTCGGTTCGAAACAAATATAAATACGGTGGATGAGCTGATGACTGTGTCGAGACAGTGGAATGTTCCTCTAATCCGTAGTCTATTTTTTGCGCCTGATGCTGAGGAAATTTTGAAGATTCCGTTGAGGAATAGTGCCCGTGAGGACTGGCTGGCTTGGTTCGAAGAGAGGTCGGGCATATACTCAGTTAAATCAGCCTATCAAGCTCTAATTCGAAATGCTTCGGCGTTAGACTCAGGAGCAGAAAGTGTTCAGGCTACTTCTTCTGATAATGATGCAGAAGTCTGGAAGAAATTGTGGAAGCTTTCGGTTGTCCCAAAGGTGCGTGTATTTTGGTGGCGAGTTCTTCGAGGAATTCTTCCTGATTATGGGACTTTGTCACGGCGGCATGTCATGGAAATAAGCACCTGTGGTATTTGCAAGGCGAAAGAGGAGACACTTATGCATGCACTGATTGAATGCAGTCATGCGGAAATGTTTTGGATGGCTGCAAAGGAGATTTTCATGTTGAAACTTCCTAAGCTGCATCCTCTAACATGGGCTTGGGATATTTTATGTGATCCGAGGTTTTCGGACCGAGATAGAGCGGTGATTACGTCGGTTATGTATTCCATTTGGACCTCCAGGAACAATCTGACGCATGGTGAAGTTGCTTTTAATCCTACAAAGACCATGGATCTTATCAAGGAAACTTTAAGGATGATTGAGCTACCTGGTACAAGAGCTCGGACTAGACCGGAGAGGCCGGTTGAGAGATACTACAACGATTAAAATCAACACTGATGGTGCGGTCAGTTTTGATAAAGACGTGGCGGCTTCTGTATAGTGGCGAGGAATGCCACTTCTTTTTGTGGTGCAGCCTGCAAGGTTTATCGTAATATCCAAGATCCTTTAATTATTGAAGCTTTGGCCTTGAGGGATGCATTCATGTTCGCTACTGAACATGGATATAGTCGGGTGTGTTTTGAGACCGACTATCAAGTTCTGTTAAATCATTGGAATGATCGTGCCCTGGATCGTTCGATGATAAAACCTATCCTAGATGAGATTAGTGAGCTGAGTGGTATTTTTCAGTCCTTTTCTATTGTGTTTACTCGTCGGGAGGCTAACCAAGTGGCTCAATATTGTGCAAAGTATGCTACTATACAGGATGAGTCCTTCACTTGTGGTGCCGACCCGCCAGACTTTTTAGTTCACAGCCTTCAGGCTGATTGTAACTCTGTGATCGGTGAGCAGCAGGTTTCAGACGCACTCTTTTCCTTACCAGGGTACCTGAGGGGACTGTAAGGTTTTTAATGAGGCGGCCTGTTTGCTTTATATAGTGAGTTTTTATTTCAAAAAAAAGTAAAAAGAAAGTTGAGGTGATATCGGGAATCCATCGTGTTGCCTTCCAACGAACATCATATCTGGTGCATTTAGCTTGGGCGGGTCACTTGCATGCTTCAACCTTCCTCTCTTCTTTGGCTGCCAACAGCAAGCATAGTAAAAGGTCACAACTTAGTGCACATTTACACATGAGATTATCAGAGTGCATTTAACCTAAAAAAAAAATTATCCGAATGCAAATCTGAACATTGAGCAGGAAGAGCAATAGGCCAATGTCCCAAATCAGAGATGTCCGAGTAAAAGAGACTAAGAGAGTATACCCATAATTAAGACCACTTGACCTTGCATCGAAATCATCTCGAAGGCATTTGGAGGAACTTTACTCCAGTTCAAATTGCACGCATCATCATGGCAGTAAGCAGAAAAATGTGGAGCAAGGACCAGCCCTCTCCAGCATATACAGTTGCAAAACAACATGCATTACCACGTTCAGCTTGAGGAGGATTTTCGCATCCACGCCCAGCCCCGTTATAGACGATAACGGCCGCCACAACAGCGATCGATCTGGCCTTCCCAAGTGCGACGCAAATCGAACAGCCGACAGGGGTGTGTACCTGTGACAAATTGGACAATAAGAGGGTCGATCCAGGCGAAGGAGGAGGAAGCGCTCACTCCAGCCCTGGCGCTCCATCTCAAGCCAGAGCCGAACCGAGACCAATCCGCGCATCAGGGAGAGCATGCATTCCGTATTGGCCAGGAAATTCCAGCGGCATGGAAAGAACATGCAGAGCAGCCGCCATGATTGCTGAAAGGGGAGGACGACGACGCCAAACAGAAAAGCGTCAGATCTGGTCGAAGCACCTTAAGATCACGAGGCCTGGCCACCTCCCAGCATCGACGACCTGGCTATCAGTGAGCAGATTTGAGATTAGGAGGGGCGCCATGGAGCGACCCGATGCCAGCCTCCAGAAGATACGAAGCGGTAGCTCAGAAAAAGAAAACGAAACGGTACGAGGGATTTGTACGTAGGCATTGCCCCGTATAATGTTCCGTGACGGGAGGGTAAAACGGTAAAATATGAACGGACGAACCAAAGAAGCCTTATTGCCTTTATTATTAGGTAAATATTAGGTATAGATTATGGTTTTCTGAAACTTAAGCCCTATTAGTTGTGTTTTTTTTAATATTGGACGCTACTAGGCAGCGGCCGGCTGCTATATAGTCTGAACGGGCGGCCGGCCATAAAAGGAAACTTTCGTCAGTCCGGTCCCCACCCCATCCGGAAAAGGTAAACTCTGACCCCCCTGCCCCCCCCCCCCCCCCCCCCAAGGTTTATCACGTGCCTCCCACGCCCCTTTCCCACACGGCCGCACCCCCCCTCCAGCACAGTCGCTGGAGATTTCTGAGGAAACATCGTTCATAGAGGCAAGAAACAAAAATTCTGGAGTTTTCTGAGGCAACTATCACATAGACCAGCCAACAAAATTCTGCAGATCAGAAGAAAAGTGGAAAAAAGGTGGCAACAAAAAGACGGTAAAATCTAGCATCTCACGCTCCAGATTGTTCTCCCAATTCATGAAGTTAATATTTGGCACATATTTCCCTTCTCTCCCAAGAAACTTGGTTCTAGGTTTCTATTGGAGGGGGAAGTCCCAGTATTTCATGTGAATAAGATGCTTTTGCTTCTAGGAAAAATAATTTTCCCCAATAAGTTGCTTGTTTTCCCCTGAGATGTTACTTCCTCAGTTCCCCAAAACCCCCAAAAGCAGCTAATGTTGCCCAGAAATTTTAGAACTGTAATTTCCCATAGTCTTCCCCTGTACATGTGTGAAGTGCTCAATTTTGTGTGATACTTGCTGAACGTTTGGGCACTCCAGTTGGCTGCCAAAATTGTAGAATAACATGGTTAGAGAAAGATGTAAACTATACTACTAATTGCCTGTATTTTGCATGAAAAAGTATACACGGGTAATTACAAACAGATTAGCCTACATTTATACATAAATTGCCTATATGAGTTGCATAATGTCATGTTAATAAAAACAGGTTTAGGCTAATAAAGTTGCCTGCCAAAACAGGTTTAGGCTAATAAAGTTGCCTGTCCTAGTACGAAAGAAACGTTTAGAAATGCATGCATTAGTACATAAAATTGCCTATCAAGTTGCCTAGTGCTGGCTTCACAAAATGTCATGCACAGCAAAAAAGGCTACCTCTCCAGCGTCTTGTCCCGGTAAGTCAGATATGATTCCCTCCCGACAAGCTATTCGCCCAAACAGAGTAGTTTCGTGATAAGTAGAACAAAAACATTGGTTAGATGAGCTGCAAATTAATTGCTTGTACTTCCGTAATAATTGCATCCCACACCACCCACCCCCTCTCCCCCAGCAACCAAGGACATAAAAATGGGAGAGGCGTTTTGGTGCCCGGGAACATATGCTCCCGGTATTTTCGACAAAATTTTAAAAATAAAAAAAATTCCAAAAATCACGAAACAAATCACGTACGTACCTGAGACTGGTGCGCACCGTCTTGAAAATTTTCGCACCGAAATGTCATCGTAAGCGCCCTGGGCAAAAATGACAAATTTCTGACAGCAAATGAGATCCGAAAATTTGAATCTGCTGTCATAAATTTGTCTTTTTTCCCCAGGGCGCATACGATGACATTTCGGTGCGAAAATTTTCACGACGGTGCGCACCATGCTCAGGTACGTGCGTGATTTTTTTCGTGATTTTTTGAAAAGTTTTTGATTTTCTAAAGTTTGTCAAAAATACCGGGAGCATATGCTCCCGGGCACCAAAACGGATTTCCGCATAAAAATTGCTTATATAGTAATTTAATTGCCTAAACAGGCTATTAGCATGTATGGTAATATAAAGCAAAAACATGCAGGTGCAACCAAAAATGAGTGACAAAAAAAACCACAGCACCTAACTTGCCTCGGAACTGAAACTAAATTGCCTCAAAACTGAATTAAATTGCATCCAAATCAAATTAAAATTGCCCCAAAATTGCACCTAACTTGCCTCGGAACTGAACCTTTATGTGTAGTCAATACTGCTCTTGACGCATCGAGTCTTTTTTTTTTTTTTTTACTTTTCGGCTGTGTGCATCCTTGATGTCTAGAATTTTGTAGCCATTTTGTTGTTGGTGTAATTGATATCATCTTGGTATTAATATATTCCCTTTATCTAAAAAAAAGTACCAAGGAACCAAGCTAGTTTGTGGTGGTAAGTATAAAGTGTGATTACCTGCGCCTATCTTGAGTCTAAAATTTCCTATGCATATGAAAAGTTAAAATGAAACACGATCAGGATTAAGGAGTTGATAGCAAAAGTTGCAATGTTGTTTTCACCTTTCTTGTATGAATAGATAATTTCATTTGTTTCTATGTCTTCTGCACAAAGTATGGATGTGGATGCATCAACAGTTATGTCCGGTTATGATGTAGTACTAGTGATGTGACAAAAGAAAGACAAAAATAACTTAAAGTCCGTTGCGCATACATCGTCGCTCCCGCCCGAGTGAGAAAGCATCCATGTGTGTGTTCCTCCACGACATGAGCCTAGGCGGTCGTGGCTGGCGGCGGTTTGTCGATGTCGTTGCCTCGTGGCGAGATGGAGCAACCTAAATATCTCCACCGCTGGATTCTCCCCACGGATCTACATCTAAAGGTTATTATTAAGTGATCAGGGCTCCCGTGTGCACATAGCAATTTACAATGACGGAATTCTACTCCACCTCCACCGGAAAGGATATTTTGAATCTCCACCAACCCGCAACCCGTGTTCCCAATTCTTGGAATCACGACAGCAACGCAAAAAATAGAAACTAATCACGGGATTGACACCAGACTCCCTCGCCGCACGTCCTGACGGTGAAACTGACCTGGACGGCACCACCACGCATCACCTTCGTCAACGGCGCGCTCGCCACCCGGCTGCACGTGGTCTCCGTCCTGGACAGCGCCCTCGCCAGCAATGGTTCCTGTCTTCGTCCTGGATGGCGCCCGCTGGTGAACACCACGATGGTTCCCTGGACGGCGCGCTCGCCAGCAAGCAGCACGACGGTTTCCTGGACGGCGCGCTCGCTGTCCGGCAGCACATCATCTCCGTCCTGGATGGCGCCCTCGCCAACAAGCAGCACGACGGTTTCCTGGACGGCGCCCTCGCGGCACTGCACTGCGCCGTCAGGACCATGTCCGTAAGCTCCAGTTACTCTTCCTACGGATTAAAGTTGTATAAACAACAATGGTAAATTAGTATCGGCAAAGCTACCTGCAGCTTCTTTTGTTTCAGTACACTATATGTGTATGGATCTGGTGTGCATCCCTCACTGATCATGCTCTCTATGAGGGCAGCAGCAATGTCACGGTTGCCTGCCTTGCTGAAACCATCGATTTAAGTATTACAGTACAGTATATTGTACCTTGGTTAGGACAACTCCTTTTCTACCAAGAAATTAATAAGCTTCCTCAGCCCTTCCAGCTTTGCATAGCGCATCAGGTGTCAAACCATTCTGCTCCATCATTACAAAGCATTATCAAATTCATGTTGATTGCACTGACCTTGATAACGTGAGGAATTTCCTTGTGAAGTTTTTTATCCTCAATCAACCCCTACATCAGAGAGTTGTAGGTCCATGAATTTGTCCGGCAACCATCTCTTTCCATCATTTTCCGTGATCTAGAATAAGTAAAATTCGATGGTAAACAAGAGCAGAAGAATGCATATATCCATGAAGAGATATACTTGTCTAGAATCACAAATGCTATCCAATTTTATGACTGTATAAATATCCAATACCCAAATAAATGATTTACATATGGCTAAAATTGTGAAATAGCCACACAAAAAATATGATTTTCAGGTCTACTATTTACCATGTTAGGCCCATGCCTTTTCTGCACTGTTTTACACCACATGCCGTTAAAATAAGCAGTTTGCCAATGCAAAAGGGTGGTATTATGGATTTATCCTTCCATTGTACCCCATCAACATGTAGCCCTAGATCACCACGTACAAGGGTGATCCCTTCAGACTATTTGCGTACACTAATTTAAAATCTCATCGGTTGAGTTTTATTTCTAAATCAGGGTGAAAACATGAAAAATAAGGAAATATTGAAGATAAGTAAGGTATCGATTTCCAGTAAATCTAGAAAAAGGACTACGGTCTGAGCATTGCTCCAAAGTTGCTTATGCACGTCACACTTGTAACTGAAGATAATTTGATTTAGGAACCTGAATAGGTGTCCCTGAAGATATGTGGCATCTCTCTTGAGAAAAACCTTCACTTACACATGGATATTATGCCAATAAATCCTCAGCTGAAGCAAACGTGATGTCATCCGTCCAGTGCAAAGAAGCACAACCAGTACGGAGATACACAAAGAGATAACCAGCTTTCACCGTTCTGGAACCAGGGCACACACAAAGTCGAGTAGAGGCACGGTGACTTCTTCATCATCAATCTCGAAAGGTCACTCGACGTGGATACTGGTAATATGCAACACTATATGACTTACTTGTCAATATCCTTAAGTAGGTACCAGGAGGGCAGGAGGTCAAGTCTTTACAATGCTAAACCAATTGATGGGGATGGAATTGTCATATGCTCCAAATTTACATAAGCCTGCAAATTACATAAGCCAGTTGATGAGCAACCAAATCTGAGAGCTAATAAGCGAATAGTAAAACTCAGAGCTAATAAGCCAAGAAGATGCGTAAGGAGCAGAAAACTTCGCTCACGTGCTGACCCTTGTAGCCCCGCCGAGAGGGTTAAGCTTGATCGATTCAGCATGAATGGGCGCCTTCACGCTGGTACGATTTTTCCTCTTTTGTCTTGCACCTTCACAACCCTTGGAGATGCCACACTTGTCAAAACTGCTCAAACCAGCACAAACTGAAAATCAAAAGTCATCCAAGCTTGAGTGAACACTTTACCGGACATCAAAAGTTGAAGTCATACAAGTTTGAATGCACACTTTGTAGGGCATCCAATGAATTCGAGATTCATTTGTAAATCAACAGTGGCATCGCATGAGAAGAACCATATACTAATCTGTGTCTAAAACGGAACTGATATCATGCTTATTTTGACATAAGCCCTGCTGTTGATTCCTCATAAACTGCATGTAAAAATACAGCAGATGAAATTGGATTATGAAGACAGCAGAGGTGAGCATGTATATAGCTATAAATTTACATAAACCAAAACTAACATAACTGACAGCTTCCTACTACTAATACATTCTGAACAAAAGTTCATGTTTACATGTAGCTTGAGTGATAATTCGAATGACAGAAAGCTTCTCACATTTGGGAATTACTTGATTGCTAAGATGATGTAACTAACACCCCAAAAGTCAAGCTCATCTCGAATTTTGTATTGCCACACGATTTCTAAGTACGGTCATGGCAACAAAAATAAAGTGCAGTGCAATCACCTTCCGTTGCTTCTCCTATGCCGTGGACCTGGACAGGTCCAGCTTGGCGATTCAGAAGCAGCAGCTCCACATGGTCTTCTGTAGCCATGAATTGGAGGCGCAGCCGGTGTTGGTGGTGGGTCGCGGCAGGGCCTGGGGACGAAGGAGGGCGTTGGCGACGGGGCAGGGGTGGACGCGGCAGGCAGCCAGTGGGCAGGGGTGGATAGAGGCGGGGCAGGTGTTGGCTGCAGTCTTCCGTGTCCACAAAGGCGGACTGGCCGGAGAAAATGACAAAAACCTACCACAATTGGGGCGGCGGTGTCAGGTAAGTACCGACTTTGCATAATTTGTCTGAAAACTACCAATATTGGGGCTGGTCGGTGACAGATAGCACTGATTATCATTTTAACACGTTTTCTGACCAACCTAGGTGGCAAATGTGAAACAGCAGACAGTTCACGCCGTTGGGTTCCAGTCCCATTTTCAGGCTCCTTTTTTCTCTTCTTTTCCTTTTTTCCATTTCTTCCCTTTTTCTTTTTTTCCTTCTCTCCCGTGGATCTCCCTGTTCTCTTGCCCCTGATCCCCTTTCTCTCTCCTCTCCCTGCCCTCACCGCCCCATGCCTCCCCGCCTCCGGCAGCAGCCGCTGCCGGTCGTCGCGGACCTCTGAATCCACGCCCACTACCACTTCCCGGCCTCCGCGGTGGCCTCCGCTTCGCTCATCTGGTGGCCCTCGCGCTGTTCGTCTGGCTGCGGCGCGGGAGGAAGCGGGCCACCGCATCGGCAATGGGAGCGAGGAAGACGCAACCCGCGCCGGCACCGGCGTTGTGGACGCTTCCGTACCGGCAGCTACGGCGCGCCACGGGGAGCTTCGTGGCGGGGAGCAAGCTGGGCAAGGGCGGATTCAGCCCGGTCTACCGCGGCGCGCTGCCTAGGTCGGGCCACCTCGTCGCCGTCAAGGTCATGAACGCTGCAGGATCCCTCCAGGGCGAGCGCGAGTTCCAAAACGAGCTCTCCCTCGCCTCCCACCTCCGCCGGGCATGCCTCCATCCTCCTGCTCCATCTCCGACCGCCGCTGGCCATGGTCGCCGGAGTAGCTCCAGTGACCATTTGGTCCCAACATCGCCACCTTATGGCCCATCTCGACGCGTTGCGTCGATTGACGCTAGGAGCACCGTCGCGCGAGCCCCAGAACGAGCAGTGCTTGCACGACCTGGCTGCTGCCGGCGATGATGACGTCTGACGTCACACAGTTTTAATATTTTCTAAAATTATTAAATGTCTGACAAGACATGTGGGTCCCACGTGCAGCCAAACGCTGTGGAACGAGGATACCTAACGGCCGTCGGGTGGGTAAACGCTCTCCGTTGCCACGTCGACCTGACAACGGGGCCTACCGGTCAGAAATGTGTTTAACACGGCTAAACCGTGCAATGACTGCTATCTGTCACCGACCGGCCTCAATGTTGGTAGTTTTCAGACAAATTATGCAAAGTCGGTAGTTACCTGACACCACCGCCCCAATTGTGGTAGTTTCTTGTCATTTTCTCGACTGGCCGCGGATGCCCGCGAGCATTGCCGAGCTCGAGTGTCCCATCGGGCTGCTGAGAAAGTGCGGAGAAGCGCAAGGGGCGTTCGAGTCTTCGCGTCAGCGGTAGGGAGGCAGGTGGCCGGTGGCTTGACGGGATCGAGTGGGAGCTTGGGTAGGCAGGGGAGGGCGAGGAGAGTCCTGTCAGCGGCCAAGAGGAAGTGGATGGGGCAGAGGCGTGGGCACGTGGATTGGGAGCTTGAGAGAGAGGAAGATGAGAGCGTAGAGTGGGGAGTGGGAAGCGATGTGCGTGTCCGATGGGTTTCCAAGGGGTTGTTTTCATGGTATTTTTTTTAAAGAGAAACGAAGTAGATTGAGAGTGGAGTGGTGGCGTGTTCGATTCTTTTTTCCTTACATGGGTAGTATTTTTGTACGTTTGTGGTTGAAAAAAAAACTGTCATGATGATTTTAAATATTTTTACGAGAGTATTAAGATTTTAAATTGTAATCAAGCACGCCGTCCTATGGTCTTTTGATGTTAAATTTTATGAAATACTTCACGACAGATATTTTGTCCGATACTCCCGAAAAGGTATATATTTTGCTTTGTAACTTAGAATTTGATTTTTAATTATTCGATTCGAATTGGTGTTGAATTTTAATATTTATACAAATAGTAACTATTGTTATGTGCTTTGTGGATTTTAAACGATGCAAGTGTGTATATTTTAGGTTGTTCGCTCATCGTTACACATTTTAGTCATGAAATTATTGTTGTGATAACAAAAAACTCACTAAAATAGAGATGACATTTGTATTTTAAATACGTGCATTGCACGTGCACGGCTACTACGCACTGTCTAAATACATTTGTATTTGTATATATGTGAATGTGGATAAAAGTTAAAACATCTTACATTTAGAAATGGAGGGAGTACAACAGTATTTTCAACATCAGCACCTATTCACTGAGTGATGATTTCTCAAATTTACTCTATAAATGGCGTGAGCCTACCCGGCCTCCCAGGGCATCCCTGAGTCCAAACGCACCGCCTACGTACGATCGACTGAAAACAGTAATTTACTCTATAAATGGCGTGAGCCTACCCGGCCTCCCAGGGCATCCCTGAGTCCAAACGCACCGCCTACGTACGATCGACTGAAAACAGTAACTTTGCAATCCCGCTTTTCACCACAGCCGTCCAATGTGGTGAAGTTTTT